>VWZX01001684.1:773583-963313 GCA_013399015.1 Galbula dea | reverse complement strand
TTTTTTTTCTCCTCTCCCTAAATTGATAATCTTAGCTTCCACTCAATCACCTAACTTCAGGAGCTTGGGCTGTAACAAAAACACCATATGCAATTAATAAAGTTACTAGATGTGGTTACTGGATTTTCTTGGAGGGTGACCAGCTTGATGAGTAATGTGGTCTCTACCACTATAAAATTTAACTATTCTTTTAAGGAATATTACAGATGTATTGAAAAAAATAGTTTCTGATAAAAATTCACTGTATTCTGCTGGTGTTCTTTTCCTTGCCAGTAACTAAAAGGTAGGGTGGAATTATTAGTTAGTGCCAACTTTTGGCCAGTTCACTTCAGCTTCCCTTTCTGTCCTTTGGAAAAGCTTAGGGGGTAACTGTAGCTGTGTCTTGAGTGAAGATGTTAGTCTCCACCCATGTTTGGAGGGTTGTGTTATTCTCTGTATGAAGGAATATTTTATGACAATGACTTGCATTGATTTGTTGCTTTAAAGATTGTCTTCTGCCAAGTACCCCTACATCCCACTGCTGTTTTTCTGCCCTGCCCAGTCTTTTTGGCCTCTGCTTTTACTGCTGACATTTTATATTCTTCTTGTTAGCTGCTCTGGCTGGCCAGATCGCTTTTGTAGGTTTGTTGTTCTTTTTCCCTACCTGTCCTCCCCCTCCTGTTTTCTGCCCATGATACATGACAGTTTCCAGCATAGCAGGAAGGGAACATGAGAGGATTAATCAAGAACATCTCAATTAAAAACTATAAAATCTTAAAGACAGACTGGATGGCTTAGGATATATAACCTACTTTCTAAGTTACTAGCATTGGCTGCAAAGCCTCCCATGAAATGGATGGGTGGTCTTGTCTGGATAATCAGCAGAAAAAATTGTGATTTGTATGCATTCCCCACAGTTCCATCTGGCAGCCATGGTGGGGATGCCAGGATTGAAATGGTGCATTCGCATCTTCTCACCCTGGTAAGACGTGTCCTCCTGAGCCTCTCTCGTGCCTGCTGGTAGGCAAAGGTCTCCAGCACTGCTCTTGAGAGAGGGGTTTGCCTTCATTTTATTGAATGTGCACATGCCCTGCTTACAGCAACCAACTTCTCTTTGGTCCAAACAGTTGCCTATTAAAGTGATTCTGAGAGCCTAGGAGTAAAGTTTCTTTGCTGTCTGCCTCTTTGTTCTTCCATTGCCCATGTTTGTATTGGGGCATATTGAGAGCTCAGCACATGAGAAAGGATTAAAGGCAGGCTGCACTGAATATAACCCACCCTGGTTGTGGTCCCACTGCTTTGGAGGAGGGGGTGGAAGCCATCAACATGAGGGCTTCCACTACCTGTGCTCATCACCACCTTTGCTTTGCCAGCTGTGTGACAGCTGCAGCTGTGCATGGGAGAGCATTTTAAGAAGCTGCTGTGTGCAGCTAGTGGTAGCACAAAGGTATTTCCACTGATACATGTGCTCACAGCACACAGGAGAAACAGATCACTGCATTTTGAAATATTTTATATCAGTGTAACTACATCTATGCTGCCATTTTAATTTTACAGGTGCAATGTCACTCTCCCAGCTCAAGTAGTTAAACCATTATGGAAACTTAGAGTAGAATGAGTCTTAGAGGAACTAAATCCCAGAGGACTGGCTTAGCTTGAACCACCAAGTTATTTGAACTAACCTAGCTGATTTTTGCCTGAAGCAACTGAGGGAGTTGCTTACCTTTCAGGATAGAGTAAAGAAAAGGAAGAGTGTCTGTTAACTGCAGTACAGTAACAAGTGGCTGAAGTCAATGAGAGAGGATCTCTCCCATAAACAGATGTATCCATGGGAAGACAACTGTTCAAGAACTGAGTCACGTTAACAAGCATTTAAATGCGTGCTGTGCAGGTATAGATTGCCTTTTCTCAAACAAACTATTGCAGGGTTTGTTGGTGGTATATTGCTCTCTCTTGAGCAGAGGTGAAGACTTCCCCCTACATTGTTTGTGGTCTACTCTGCAAAAATGAAGACCTCTCTTTGGGGCATTATGCTGTGACTGAAATGTGTAAATTGATAGATAAAACCATGCATGAGTTTCTGCTAGCACTTAGGAACTTAATGCAGTGACCAGTGAATTGCAAATGTGAGTCCTAAGCTCAGAACACTTTATTTGGCTTTTTATAATGAGTAAGGTTAGAAGTGATGAGATGCAGCTGAGGAACATACTTGAAATTTACATTTGCTTTTAGCTCTCCCAAAATAAATATGAATAAATCCATCCATTTTTCACCCTTTTACACTCCTTTGTGCATAGTGGTTAATATTCCAGCTCTATTTTTATTGCTGTGGTGCTGTTACAGGGTTACCATCAGTATTGGTTCACTGATGGGCCATGTCAGAAGCTTTACTAACTCCATGCTCAGAAGCAGAGGGGAGATTGTCCTTGCAGTGTTGCAGTTCACCAGATTGCCAGTCTGCTCCCAGGCTGAGCTAGCTGTGGAATAACCTTTGGAGTAGGTCTTGCTTCTTGTAAAAGCTTTGGCAAACATTTGACTGGGATTGTTTCTCTGCAGTTGTTAGCATGTTGGCTTAGCTCTGTGAAGCTGAGTTGGTGCAGTGTGTTCAGTCTCAGGAGTTAATGTGGCACATCCAGCTGCAGAAACCCTTTCACCTCTCCTCTTTGTATGAGGTTGTACCTGCAGAGGAGGAGATGTGCCCCAGCCCCATCCTTTCCTCCCATGTGAGCTGTGGGGATTCCTCAGCTTTGTGCTAGGCAGTCTGTGAACATGGAGGACACATTTGGCCAGTAGGGCAAAAATGGCTTCTTGAAGCAGGTTCTTCTGCATCCTTTTTCTGGAGAGAGAGGGCTTGTTATCTGAAATGCCAGGATATCCTTCTCAGCACAGCTTGCCATCTTGACATGTCTAATGGGGGACATGCAAGGAAAGAACAATGTAAGTAAAGAAACAGGTGAAAGCAACAAAGAAATTGTTCTTTCCTCCTAGATAGCATAGAGATGGGTGAACTGAGACTTCTTTTGCACAAAGGGCTGAAGACCTCTCTGCTATACTGTTGGCATTGCCTTGTTTGTCTTTTTCTAAAAGCTGACTCTTCTAAATCTGCACATTCACGTTTCCTGTTGTTGTGGGCTCCTAAAGTAAAGCATTACTGTTAATGTTTGACTTAGATGTGTGGGAATGAATATTTATTTCAGAAAGCAAATCAAAGAAGCCCACTCATGTCTATCCATCCTCCCTCAGCTGTGAAGCTAGTAGGCAGTATCCCAAAAGGAAAGCCATTCTTCGAATCTTGAAACCTGCTCCATGTGACCTTTGAAAGGAAATAGCCAAGAAACTGAAAGCTTTTTAAAAGCAGCAGTTTGTTATTTTTTTAACAAAACTCTTTCAGATCTTGACATGGTTTGTTAAAGTTAATGTTTAGTAGGCTGAGTGGCTAACTGCTTCACCTTCTAACTTGGATGGAGGAGGAGGACCACATCACCTGTGGTCTGCAGAGCCTGCAGGGACTACACAGAAATACAGCCAAGCCTCCAGCTCTATTGGAATTGAAAGCTGTCTGCCTGCCACAACCCCAGTTTTGCAGGCTGCAGAACAGCCTGAAAAGGCTGGCCAAATACCACAGCAGGCAGCTTCACTCAAGCACCCTGATGCTTTGACCAGAATACTATGAGGACACAAGCCTGGTTCGCATCAATCTTGCTGAGTCATACATGTGACAAGGTAATGACTATGATGCAACTGCACCTTGAGAACGGCACAGGGCTGGCTTCTCTCAAAGGCTGCAGATGTCAGGCTCTGCACCCATTGAAGCAGCTCCAGGGGGAACAGCAGCAACACCAGAAGTTGTAAAACCAGTACTAACCTGCTTGAGGAAATGTATCAGCCTGTTTCTTGAGGTCATTGTCATATGTTCAGCTTTAAAACTGAAGTGGCTCTGTTTCCCATGGACTTCTGTAGTCTTTACAATTTTTAAGCACTTTGTATGCATGCAGAGCTCATAGCCATTTTGTTTTCTGTCATCTCCAAGTGCAGTCAGAGGGTAGGCACACAGGTGTACAAAGGTGGGCATGGACACACCCCCACCCACCATGTACTGCTCAGAGTGTGTGCTCTTTCTGGCCCTCCTCTTCCTAATTGACTTTTCTGTGCACAGAGGATGCATTACTCTTGGTCTGTGTGTGAAGGCTTGGTTAGCATTGCCCTTGATCTCTGCATGGGATCAAACCCAGCTGGCTTAGTTGGTGCATATGTGTACTTACGAATATGAGCTAGCCTGGGAGCTAATCTGTACATTTTGCACAAAGATAATTCAGTTTAATGAAACACTATCTTAAAACTGCAGGTGGGATGCTGTTTAGGGGCCATGTCTTGCCTGAGCCAAGACAATTACAGTGCCTGGTGGATCAAGGGCTTGGAATTGAGGCTGTCACCAGAAAGAAGCTTCATTCAGCTCCTGTATGGACACAGAGAAAATCAGATCAGCTGTGGTCAGTGGGGTTTCTTCATGAGGATATTACACTGCAGTGGCCCTGGTGTGGGGGATATTTAAGTTTGGGAGGGAGGTATTTTCTTCTCTTCTTCTTTTTCCCACTAAAGCTAGAGTGTCAGTTGCTATCATTTTGTCTGTGTTTCTGAATATCCTTTTAGTGTTCCCAGTTAGCCAGTGTCACTGAACCAGGACTGTAACAGTCTTGCTCCATTAGCTATTACTATTTGCTGAGAAGTTAATGTAAATGAGGGCAATCAGGAGGAGAAAAGCTAGGGGAATTTGACTGTTTCTCCTGTTACAGCTCTGCCTGGCACTACATATTTTATTGTAAGTACAGCACTAAGAGAGATTGATAATATAAGATGAAAGGTCTGTGTGATCTCATGGCTACTAATAATGACTGAGGGATCACTTATTTCCTCCCTCCATGCTCCCAGTCTCAGTCCCATTGTGAATGTTCTTCACTTCAGTGCATGGTTTAAAGCCCACAGGTCTGGGCTTCTTTACAAGGCACTTTTTTTGTGGTGCAATTTGGTCTGATTAAAACCACATTTTTATATGTGTCAAAACCAGTTCAGCAGTTAAAAAGAAATCATAATATCGATTGGATCATATTTCCTAAGTGGATGTCACTGGCTAATTCTTTTGTTATACTATTTAGCTACACAGGATTAAGCAAGTGGTTACTATTAAGCAGTTACATATGGATCCTATTAATTCACACATTCTGGCACTGCTTTTTTGCTAATATCTTGTCAAATAAGTTAGGGTTTCAAAATGTCACCAAACTCCAGGAACCCTTAATTTCCAAAGCAAAAGCTAGTCCACTTAGAGGTTCACAGGTTAGAATAGTGTTGACATCTGAGCACCTTCTGTTTCTTAAAAAAATGATTTGCAGAACAAATTACCTTTTTTTTTTTTACCCCTAATTAGGCTTCCTGCAGTGCAAGAAAATGAATGTATGTGGTTTGCAAAAATATGTAAGGATGAAAAAGATAACTTTTGCATGTCCTGTTGTCTTCCAGCACATCTTCAGGAGTGATATGCTCACCTTCTTCTTCAACTTTCTTTCATTCTTCTGCATCAGGCTTCTTGTCTTTTTGTCATTCTCAATGAGCATCATTTCAGCTTTGATGGGTATTGGGTTGATCTCTGCTGTAGCAGCCTATGATGCACCTTTGTTTTCATTGCTCTTCCTCCCAACAAGCTCTGAGCCTGTTTGAAAGTGCTTCTGTCCTGTTTTGGAGCCAGGGTTATAAGGTGGGGAGGAAAAGAGATGCTCTGAGGTTTCAGAGCAGGAGGGACAGTGCAGTTTGAGGGACACCTGCCCTTACTGTTAGCCCTTACTTTCTGCTGGGCTGTTTTCACTGCACTGAGACTATAGTCCTTGTGCTTTAGCCTCTTCTGACTTACTGAGGGTTTTGTTCTTTTTTTGAGATGGTTGTGGGGCTGAGGTACAAGCAGAGCCAGGATAGAGTTCATTTTCTTGTCGTGGCTGGTTCTTTAAAGCAGAGTTCCCACTGGCAGAGCTGCACTCCTTTTGCCTCCTGCCCAGCTCTTGTGAAGAAGGGGGCTTTTCTTTTCCCTCTCTATGAATTTTTGGTAAACATGCCGTGTTGCAACAGAGCACGCCAATGAAAGTCAAAACTTACTCTTTTCCAGTCTGTAAACATTTCCTGGAACAATATACTCAGCTTTGAAATCCTTTCCAAAGAGTATCTTAAGACCTCCCTCCCTTTTTCTATGAGTCTCTTGATCAGAGCATCATTCCCTTTTCTTCTGTTCAAGCCACTTCCAGGCAACCTTGTTAAAGCAATAAGGATTTAGTGTAAGAGAAACCACTGCCAGGTTAGCTGTTCCCTCAGGATGTGCAGCTGGTTACCAACTGCTGGAGCTTTTGGGGAGTATTTGGGCTCCAGTCCCAGGTCATAGACTCTTGGAGCAGGAAATTTTTCTTGGACACTTTGTGTTAGTCAGAAGGATAAAGTTCATGGGCACAATACAGTAGGCTACAGTTTTTTTATTGCGTGCTCCTTCTAAAACAAATAAGTCAGTTGCTTGCTCCCTCTGCCCCTTCTGCCCTACTGATAATCCATTACATATTAGAACTTACTTCATTGTGTAGCAGAAGTAAAAACTGAAGGGGAATTTAAATAACATGAAGGAAATAAGCTGTCTTTTAAGCTATCTACTCTTGCTTGCTAGGAGCGTGCTAGGTTTAGCCCTGTGGTGGGGTCATGCCAAAGGTAAGGACCAAGGTAAATGAAGTGAGCTGGGAATGTGCTGTGGAGTCACTAACTAGGAAAAATAGAGCCTGCAGATCTTTGCAGCATGTCTGTGTAATGGGGATCTGCCACTGGCTGGGCATATATAAAGTGCATGGAGAGCAGCTTGACCACGTGTTCCATGGCTGTTGGAGACATTATGTTATTGCTCCCAGATGGTTGTAGTTTCTCTTCAGTTATTGGGGCCAACAGAGAGATTCAGGTTTTTCAAGCTGTCCCTGAGACCCAAGCTACCCCACAGTACATGAGGACAGAGCTAACTTGGAGCTCTTCTGAGGCAGGAGAAAACCTCAGCCTGTGGTCCCAGTGTTCATTTAGGTTAGAGTATGATTAATATTATTGCATAAACCAGAAACAACTTTCTGCTGTTGTTGGGGATACATTCTAACTCTCTAGCTGTAATCAAGGCTGACATTTACTGTAAAGGAAATTAGATTGAGCTTAATTCTCCAGATTTAAGGAGGAGTTGGGTGGAAAAAGAGTTAAAGCACTTCTGAAGGCTTACCCTTGCACTTCCACACTTAGGAGAAATGCACATCAGTTGGCAGCAGCTTTGTGAAGTTGCTCGTGTCCATGTGTAGAGCTTTATTCCTGAAGTATCACTTTCCATATTTATTTTCACTTGATTTTAGAAGAAAGGATCCTCCCTTTTTTCTCTCCCTCCTCCTCCTTGTGGTCACTTCATCTTGGCAGACTGTGCTGCAGGGAGATTTGGGTGCTGGCAGGACATGCTTCTGCGGGGTCTGTGCATCTCTGGAATTTATTTCCCTGGTTTGGTCTGAGCCTAGATCTGTGGGTACAGTGCAGAAGACATCTGTTTGAGAGTGCTGTGGCTATGCTTCCCAGACCAATTAAAGGAGAGAAAGGATCTCTTTTTTTTTTTTTTTTTCCTTCTTCTCCAATGTGGTTGTTTCTTCCTAATGATGATTTGAAGGCTCATGGGGTTTGGTTGTGTGATTAATTATGCGTTAAGATGCCTAGCGCCTCCAAGAAGCATGTGATTATTATTTATTAAAGGCAGAATACCAGTAAATATAATGAAGTGAAGCTTTAAATAAGCATGGAAGAAAAAGTGGAGGACATTTTCTGCTGAACAGAAGCAGTTTTGCATTGGGCTGAGGCTGTGGAAGAGTGAAACTCGAAAGGGAGCTTATCTACCAATCTCCCAAGGGACTCAAGTCACTGAAGATCAGGACACAGTGAGATGGAAAGAGAGACAGAGAGATGATGTCTTTCAGTTGCTGATGAGAACAGGAGTCTCTCTTCAGGAGCCCCAGTTCTCTCTATGCAAATGCTAGTCTTAGTGAATATCCTTCCCTTTCCATGTTTCTGCTCAAGTATAACCAAACACCTCCAATACTCAACAGCCTGCACACCACTGTGGTGCTTCCAGATATGTTCCAAAGGTCAGCAGGTGGAAATGCACAATCAAAAGGAAGGTGCTTTACATTATTCTGGGGACTTTCATTATGAACTTTATCCCTGAAGATTAAAGAAACCCCACAACTCATCTTTTATTTCAGTCTCTTTTTCTTTCCATACATAATAATTGAAATCACTCCCTCATTTTCACAGAAATAATGTAAGGGGTGTGACTGAATAGCAGCCTTAAGAGAGTAATAACACTTTGTTCTGCTTGACAATCCATCTGATATGGACTGTGCCCTCTACAAGTGTGGCTGGAGCCTGTTCCAAGAACTATAGAGTCTGAGAAGGCTTGAATGTAAAAACAAATACTTGAGTGCAGGAGAGGCAGTCTGGTTGTTGTAAATGGCTTTGCCTGCCAAAAAGCTGGTAATAGCATGTTGGCCAGGCATCTTTGCTTTCCTAATTGGAACCACAGGCTTTTGATTACAAACCTGAAGAATAACAATACCTCCTCTAATTCAAACTCCCCTTCTAACTTCCACAGTGTGATTTCTTGCTGGAGTGCTTGCCAGTGTGGCCTGCCTGCCTTTGTCTCCCCTTTCATTCCTGGGCCCTCTTTCATACTGAAGACCATTGCATCCTTTCATCAGCTCAGTTATTCCCAGCATCCAAGTTCTGCATGGACTGACATTTAGTGGGAGTCTGAGATTGATGTGGGAGGTGTGTGCAACATCATGGAAGGATGTAATTCACTGAAAAGATAAATGAGTAAGTAACTAGGCTAGGATTGCTGCTGTTTGGAATTGGGCAGCACACTGAGATCATATGATGTTGTTTTGTTTTTGTTTTTGTTTATTTTCAAATGCTGATAGTGCAAATGTAATCAGGGATGTGCTAATAGTGTGAAGTGTTAGTGATTTTAACCAGATAAAAGAGGCGTGCTGTAAGTACAAAAGATTGGTGTTAGACAGAAATGGCTTGGAAAGCCTGGTATTCTGAAGTTGGCATTGGATTTCAGACTCAAAAGATCCCTAAGAAACATGTAGAGTAGCCCAGACTTTGCAGGTAGCCTGTCCCTGGACACAGTGTACTTGGGGAAAGTCTTTCTTCATTTTATATTTAGACAAGTTGTTTGGGCATATTCTGTTACAGCATTTTTCCCATCTGACTTTTCCAACTAGAAATCAGACAAGTCCATGAAATGGAGCTGGTTATGATGTGATTTTGGCAGACACCAGGCAGCTTCCTGAGAAATCTTTCTTTGCAATGTAGGATCTGAAACCTGCCTTGTTCCCTGCCACCTCCCCACCTAGCCAGCAGGCACATGGGAGGCAGGACCAGGGGAGTTTCAGGTCTGCATCTTTGGTAGCCTGGTCTTGCAGGCACTTGAGCTGTGGCTGCCATGAGAAACAGGTGATAGTATGCTCTGAAGCCAGCCTAACTCCTCTGAAGCCCTGCATGTCCCACCTTGTTGAGTTTTCCCACCACTATCTTCCAAGGTTCAGGGACCTGCAGGAAGATTTTTCAAGAAATGCTGACATGAACCATGGGTATTTCATGCCATGCCAAGCACTGACTGTGCCAACTCACTCTTGTGGCTAGTTTTGACAAGTTATTTACCCTGAATCTGGAAGTCTCCATCAATATGTTTGCAGTAGATTCAACAGGTAGCTCTTCAAATAGATTAAAATCAATAGTTCCTTCTTTACCAGTAAGCAGTGTGGTACAATGTGTGCCACACTTGTTCCCTTTCTTTGCAAGTGCTGTGAAAAAATGTAAGTACCAGCCTCTAGTCCCCAAGTATCTCTACAGTGGCAGCACATATGGAATTAATTCCATCTACATTAACAATGGTTAGCACATGCCTCCCCACACTTACCCACCCCACAAAAAAGAGCTGGCATGGTAGCTAAACCAGTGCCTCTTCCAGAAAATGTAGAGATTTCTGCCTTCACTGGCTTGGCTTTTAGCTTTCCCAATTAATTTTCCCAGTTTGTTTCATACTGGAGGCTCTGCTTTTTCACTGTGATAAATTCTTAAATGGGCAAAATAGGAAGACCAGTAAAAACTTCAGATTGTGGGGGGCTTTCTGCTTTCACTCTTTGGAAATCTGCAATTCCCTGAGTTTAGGATGGAGAAGCCACATTGTATTCCTCAGTTGAGCTAACAGATAGTTAACTAGTTGTAAATTCAGATTCTCAATGAATAGAGTCCCATCAGCTAGATTTGCGTACAAGTCATCCATCTGTGCTAACTTAAGTCGATCTCTGTTCCTGTGCCTTCATTTCTTTAATCAAGTGTGTTTGTCAGCAGAGCTGAGAGTGGAATGTCTCTGCCTCAACTAAACCATAGGGAAAGAATGAAACCTCTTCTTTTTTCTCCTGAGGCTTCCTGTCCCCATGGGAGTCTTCTCTAAATGGGACCAATCCAACAGCTTTGAAATGCTGGCAGCAGCAGCTGGGAGAGATGCCATGCTGATGTGGGACTTGACACACCGCTACCTTTTCTGCCATCACAGCTGAAAATTTCATTTTTAACACTTTGGAACAAATAATATGTTTAAATAGCCATTAATTTGTAGCTGACACCTTCTCTCAGTGCTTGTGAAAGCCTGCATATTCCCTTTGTGGGGTGTCATGCTGCTTCTGTTTAGAAGCTAATAATACAATTTTCATAGTTATTACACAGACTGTTTGGCTCTGAGGTTCCCTAAGAGCCTAAGCAGTGCCAGAATTTCTTACTCAGAGCTTTGGCAGGCTTTAAGTGAATGACATTTGTTGGTCACTGTGCTGATGAGGGCTGGACTAGGGAATTAGGCAAGATACCTGTAGAAGCTTCAATTAAATATTGACATCTGAAGGACTCAAGGTTTAGTTAGAACGAAACCCTCTCACTATCCTGCAAATATTTGCAGGCCTAGTTAACAGTGCACAATGTGTCATTTGATCCAGTTTCAGTCCAAAAGGATGCTTCATATTATAAGTTATGAGGCCTCTTTTTACTGGTAACATCTCCCTTCTCTAAAGGTATAGGAAGGAAGATTATTTGGCAAGTGCTTGGCCACTGTTATTGTGGTGTCTCTTGTCTGACTGCTATAGGAGTTCTACTGAAGTTTGAGACTGCCCTGAGTCTCAAAAGTTATAAAAACCCAATGCAGATGCATGCATAGAAAAGAGGTTCTGCTAAATTTTACATCCCTGTGATGTAGACTGGTGTCCATAAAGTTTGGAAGAACTTGAATGCCAACATAGCTTATGTTCTGGCTTAGACAGTTAAGCCTTCTTCCTCCTTCAGCTGCTACTGGAAAAAAAAAATTGAGTAAGGTTGCAAAGGCTCATGCTCAGAAGTTAGGAAATGCCCTTGTGTCTCTGCATTATAACAAGCTTTAATTACCAGAATAGTAGCAATTATGGCATGGGAAATTTCAACCTGTGCACTTAAAAGTTTGAACAGAAAGCCTTAATAAGCAGTTGAAAAGCTACACTGGGAAGGGTTGTTTTCTACCTCTAATGACATGCTATTGGATCCCATATGCCATATCAGATCTTAACATATCTTTGACTCTCCTCTCCACACATGAGTTAACATAAATGTTCCCACTCCTGCTCACTTTGTATCTTATAAACTTTTGGGGGAAGTTGTGCAGCTTGAGCTGTGGCAGTGTGTTCCCATGAGATGGAAAGGATGATTTTTTTGATATGATTCTTTTTTATACTGGAGAGTGCGGACTTTAGCAAAGGGAAATTGCTCCTGATGAAGCAGTAACAGGTCCCTCAGATTGCCTGGCAAGTGACAGCTAATTTCAGTAAAGAATACATATGCAAGTTTAAGTCCTGTTCTTGCTGAAGTTATGATCAAGACTGACCCAGCTTTTATTAAAAGAAAATATAAAATCAGCCTAATAGTCCAAATCTGACTGCAAATCCAAACTACATCTGAAAAGGAGGCGAGATGGCAGCTAAGAGACTTATCCACGGACTTTTCCAAATAGATATGTCTGATGTTTGCAGTAGAAAGAATGCTGCTGAGGATGTGCCGTAGGGTACAGAAATATCCACTTGTCCTTGAGGCTGCCTCGGGAGCTGTCTGCAATAATTGTCCACTGCTTTTGCAGGTTTCCAGACTTGCAGTCTTAAAAAGCTTCTAACCCTTGCAGGACCTGCAGAAAATGGAGCGAACGTGAGCCGGTCCCGTGCTGCGGCAGAGCGGCCCCTGACGAGCACCTTGGCAGCTTTCACTGCTGCTATTTCAGTTTCTGTGGGTGGCAGGGAAACAAGCAGGAATTAGGTCAATTTAGCTCTTGCTGCTGCTTGGGAAAGCGAAGAGCAGCTGCTGAGACAACTGCAGGAGCGATTCCCTCCAGAAGAGCAGACAAAAATTGAAGCTGGGGGATGGGTTAAGACAGCATCAGCGATGTGAGGAGAAGGAGGATCTGCAGCTGGAGTTGCTTAGGCTGGGAGTGGGCATTGTGTCAGGTGGATGCACGTTCACGTAAATAGGTCTGGGGATGTAGTAACAACATCATCTAGCATGCTGGGAAGGGAAAAGGAAGGAGATGTGTTTAATTTCTCTCCTGCAAGTATGCTGAAAATATTTCCTTTTCCCTTACCCTCTTCTATTGATATCAGCAGTGTTGAGGCAGGGCTAAAATCCGTATTTATGGAAAAACATAGGTATTGTAGTTTTGTACTGGCTGAATCTCTGGTAACAGAAGATCCAGAGGAGTTGGATTTCTAGCTGGAGCATATGCAAAGCTATCAGAAGGAAATGCTTTCTGTAGGGCATTACAGGGATGTTGTAGTGCTTATGTGAGGGGTGGCTTTTTGGGAAGGAGCAGGTATCCTGAACAAAACACTACTGCATGGAGTCAAACAGGCTGCAGTTGCTTTCTGCTTAGGGTGGCTTACTATTTTCTTTTTTTCACTTCATCCATCCAGATGAGTTGCTTGGTCCAGATTCAGCAAGTCTGCAGGACCAGCTGTATCAGTAGGATGGGAAGGACACTGCAGTGGGTAGGAGCAGGCAAGCACAGGGAGACTACGTGGCTACCCAGCTCTCCTCTGAAACCACAAGCTAGGAGAGAAAGATTGCCTATAATAGATGTAAGATTTCCCTCACTTGCCCACTCTAGATATAGCATCTGAAGAAAAGATCTTGGCTGGAGCCTTGCAAAAGTCTAAACCCTTACTTTGATTTGCTGTCTCCCTGGTAGTTTGCAAGGCTACAGTCAAGCATTCACCATATGCACAACCCTAAAACTAGGCTTCAGTGGTTTTGCTAATGGCAGTATCATGAAAGAAAGGAAGAGAACTTGCTGTTCTGTTTTATAATCCATTGACTTTCAAACATAGTAAACTGGTAAAACAAAACACTCACAGAAAGTCTGGGTTTATAGAGGGTGAAAACCTGGCACCAAGAATGGTAATGTTGTTTTAATGATGCCAGGGCTTGAATGAAGGTTGCAGGCAGGCTTTCTGGTCCACGCTCTGGGGCATGGTGGGTGCTGCCATTATTCCCTTTGTACATCTTGCCTGGTCCCACCAGCTGCCAGGCCGCAATGAAGTTACGTCTGAGTCACTGGTTCCCAAAAGGATGACAAGTAGGTTGTGTACAGATGAATAGGACTATGCTGCTTGTTCACTGATCCTGCCAGCTTGGATCTGGACTTGGGCCACAACTGCATGATAAATGCAAATGAATGCTGTTGGAGCAAGCTGGTTGTCTTAGGGGGAGGATGGGAGGAAGAAGAGGCACGCAGCCGAAAAGTGGACTGTGATGTCAACAGGAAACCTCCTGGCTCCCTTTTTGGCTTTTAGCAAACAGAATGTGTCACTGGAAAGACACAATGGACTTTTTTTGCAGCCAGGATGTGCAGGAGCAAGGGGATGCCTGTTTTGGAGGCTGTGGCAGGTGGGCTGGTAGCTGCTGATGTGGGTCATCAGTCTCTGTGTGCTTTGATCCTATTGACACAGTCTCGTTTACTGCCCCTGTGAGTATATTGTGCAAATATGGAGAAGGGTGCTCTTGAGTTTTTCATTGGCTTGAGGTTTTTTTGTCCTTTTAGTTTACTTACAACAGTAAAACAAACCTAGTGTTATGAGGGAAAGTCTAATATATATCCTACCTTACATATAGACCGCCCAGGAGGCAAATACAAGCATCTGTGGAGGTGAGCCTTGCCCTGGGTCTGCCCCCTTAAGAGAGCACTCTTGGGGCTGGATTAGCTCTTCTGGGGGAAGGCAGCCTGTGTCTGTAGCTGCTCTCCAAAGCTTGCTGGTGGTGAGCCCAGGAAACCTCTGCTCAGGTGCATGGCAGCTCCTGGTGACTCTATATTCCATACACACAGTGAGGAGATGCACGCATATGTTGGCTTCTCATATTGCAATTGTGATGGCTTTTGACTGTCTCCTTAGCAGATAATGCACCTTAACCTGAGGAACTCTCAGGTTCACACTCTTCAGGTGAACCAGATAATGCCCAAGTTGCAGATTGCTGTGTTTTCTGCTGTCTTGGCTTTCTTTGCACACAGGAAAGATGCTCAGGGTTTAAGCGCAGAAATCTTCCTTTCTCATGCTTAATATGGTCCTGTTTGTTTGCTGATACCACCCAGGATGTGTGTGCACTAAAGTAAAACAGGGGAGAGTCTCCTGACCTGATGCTGTATCTTTTTCCCATGGGCCAGATTTGGTTGCACAGTCCAAATACAAGCTATGTCTCCAGCCATGACATGGCTGCATTCTTCCAGCTGGCTTTATATTAAAATGCATTCAAACATAATGCAGTGATTTGTGGCAAATATTTGCAGCATATTATTTGGATATTATTTGTCAAAGTCTGGAATAACAAATATCTGATGGAATATTCAGTTAAAAAATAGCAGTGCCAGAATTTACATAAAATATTTGTTACAAATGCATTACAAGCTGATTCCTAGCTTGTAGCTCTGCTTTGTATTTGGCAAAGCAAAGGTATTTTGGCTCTGCAGACAAAAGCTATAGAGTTCAGTCCTGGCTGATTATTTGTAATGGTTGACCTAGGTTATGGGAACAGTTTCATTTGCTGAGTGTGATAAAGGAGGTGAAAGATAAAGGTCGTGCTATCACTAGGATTAGTAGGGTGAATTAAAGGACATGTGGAAACACAGCTAATTAGGGTAATAGCCACACACCTTCTACAAATATCCCTCAGAACTGTGATGCCTTGAAATACAACTGCTGCACAAAGCAAGCAGGAGAAGATGCCACATCCAACAAGCCACAGGGCTGAGCACCAAAGATCAAAGGGAGATACAAGTAAGTGTTTGGAGTACTTGACTTTCAGCTAATTTCAAAACTCTTCATGTCCCCTGAAAGCTATCCCTCACAATTTTTCCTGAAAGCAGTGTTCTTCTCTTGCTGCCTGCAGTTATTAACTCCCATCAAGTGCAGCTGGATGTACAGGAAAAGTAAAGGTGCTGCTGCAGGAGGTGTCAAGGTTAATTTATATACTGCAAAACTGGAACATCTTTTAAATAGTGACTGACAGGCTTACCAGCTCGAATGAACTGGTTTGCTCCAGCAATGCTGCCAGGCAGAGGCAGCTCATTTGGGGAGCACCAGGGTGTTTGCAGTGCCAAAATGAATATGGGTTGTAGAGGTGAGAGGACAGCTGAGGAACAGGCAGCTGGTATTAGTGGAGGGGGTGAAGCCTGTCCTAGCCCCTTGCCTCTGCCATTCTTGCCCAATAAATCTGTGCCCACTCCATCACTTCAACATTTGCCATGGTGGTAGGGAGACTGACAGAAGCATTTTTGGCTTGCTGTGTCAAAAACAAATAATAATTCAAAAAATCTTTGGAAGCACCAAGAGAGACATGAATGGTGTAGCATGTTTACATTTATAATTTGTCTGTGTTTGAGTGGTGTATCCAGAAGGGAACAGGGTGTGTTAGTGTGGGGCTTAGACCATCTTTTCCTGGGAAAGAATGCTGCTTACAAAGGCTCTACTTATACATGGTGTTTATAGACATGTTCACTCCATGGAGCAGAGGGAGGTATCTCCAAATACCTGGCCATGCCAGTGTGTGTGGTATTTAATTTTAATTAACAAAAAAACCCCCCAAAACGCCAACAACAACAACAAAAAACCCCACAAATAACCAAAACCAAGTGAAGTTTGCTTCAGTGTTCTGGCTGCCATCAGGCCCTCCTCCTTTACCACAAGGTAACAGCAGTGGCAAGGTGTTAAAGCCATGTGGAAGCATGGGGGAAATTGATGAGGACAGCCTGGAAAATCCCAGTTAGTTCTCAGGTGTAAGGAATGTTTAAGTAAAGAGAAATGACAAGGGACTCCCATACCAAGTGGCAAAAGCAGATTTGGAAGTGGATTTGGGGTAGATGAGTGGTGCTAGAAATGATTGTGCAGTAATGCACTCTAGTTAGTAGTCTGTTAGGAACTAGAAAGTCAGTGCTTTGTGGTAGGAGGGTTAAAGCAGGAAGAGCTTGATTAGAGTCTGGTTTGAAACAGACCCTTGACAGAATAAACAGCACCACAAGTAAACAATCAGAATCTTAAATTCAGACAAAACTATAGGTTGGAAAGGACCTCTGGAGATCACCTGGTCAAGCCTCACAGAGGCTTACAGCAGGGCTGATTTCAAAGTACCTAGCTTGATAATGAAAAATATTAACGTGAAAAGCAACACTGGAATTGATTTCCAGAACATGTTATTGGAAGAGGCTACAACTCAACCAAACTGCAGTGGCTATGGAGCAATGTTATGATGTTATGGGATATCCACATGAAGTGCTCATGCTGGGCTCATACTTCCCACAAAACTGGATATTTCCCTTTCAGAAATACCATGCACAGACTCAGAACCAGCATTGTTGCTCATGTGGTGGGAACACAAGCTTTTCAGGAGCTTCTTTTCCCAAAAAGCTGCCCAGGAGAGAACCCAGCAGTTCTCTTGACTGCTGAGCTGGACCCGTTCCAGGAACGTGCTGGTGCAGCTCCACTGACTTCTGTGGAGCTGCTGTGGCATAAAATGAGGATGAATCAGGCCTGCAGTCTTTCTTCTGAACTATGAATGTCAGTGCTAGCCTAGAGAAATACAATTTTCAGGCTGATGTGGTTTGACACCAAATTCTACAGCAGAGACACTGGACAGCCCAGTGACTGGGTTTGCTCCTGAGGGACAGCAATGAGTGATGGGAGGCATTTTTTTCATACACAGAGGCATTCTGTGTTCAGGCTTAGTAACATCCAAACCCAATTGATCTTCATAAAGAGTTGCAGTTTGGGCCCTGTGCTGCATAAATCCCTCCCTTTACTCTCTCACATCACTCATCTTCCTGAGAACCTTTTGCTCTCAGATTTGCTGCTGTTGTTTCTGGAAAGCATCCTATTGTGGAGCCTGTGGGGAAGCACACAGCTCCCATCATGCAGTGAAGAAGGCCAGTCACAGATTCCTGTTGTCAAGTCTACAGGCAAAACAGACAGAAAACAGAGAATTCTGATACCTTTGCTAAATTACTCTAGCATGTTAATGATTTTTTTTTTTAATAAACTAAAATAGCACAGTACTCTCAAAGGCAGTGGCCAATAACTCTAATCTCCCCTCTGAAAGGTCTGGGGTTGTGGCCCTTCAGGTATCTCACACTACCATTGTTCATAACCATCTTGGGCTCAAGGCAGAGGTTGGGGTCATCTGTACCTGTTGTTACCTTGTGCACTGTTAATCAGCTATAAAGAGGGCAGTGGAAACCTTCCAGTCACCGTTTCACTTTAGAAAAGTGGTGCCAGGAGTGGGCATTTTCATGTCTCTTGTTTTCTACTTTCCAAAGCCAGAAGTGCTGATGTGCATTTTGTCCTGTGGGAGCAGAAAAAACATTTTTTTTTTTTCCTATTTGACCTCCCTTCTGGTTATACTCAGTGTAACTTGTTTGTGGTATGGAGATGTGACACATAGTCCTAGAAGGTCAAGCAAGACTGTCATCTTGTTTCAGGGGAGCTGTATAAGCTGTAATACCATACTGCTCAAATGAATGAAGTCCTACTTCCAGTACTTCAGGCTAATCATAACTTAGCTCTGAAGAGCTCCACTTTGGGCTTAACAGTTTTGGTGGGGTTGTTATGCTTCAGATTATTAAAAAAAAACCTCAAAATAATAAAAAAATAAAACTACCAAGTGTTACAGAAAGAAATTTCATTATGGATTCTGTAACACTTGGTAAACATTTGTTGGTAAAGCTCATAATTCAAGCCTTTTTTTAACACAAGTAACAAATTACAGTAATTTTCAAAAGCATCTAGAAACAACAATTGTGGGACTGTCTGAAGCTAAACAACTCCTAATGAGATGCAGTGGTAGCAATAGCAAGACAGACAGAAAATCTATACAGATAATTAAGAAATTATCCATTTGGGAGAAGTTTAAGTATCTTTTACCTTCTTGTCTGTGGAAGCCAATACATGTAACTTGTTCTTCCTTCTCCCATCTTCCCCACCTCCAATTATTTAACAATAACATAGGAATCACTACAGTATAAAGAGTCATCTGGGAATAAAGCACAGGAGCCTGAGGATTGGTTAACAGACTGTCTAGCTGACTCTGCTATTGGTAGAGCTCAAATCCCAGTAAAAAATATCAGCCCCAGGGGTAAACAAACTCAGAGAGAGACTTTAAAAACATTCTTCACAAATAATGCTATGATGCATACAGAGGACAAGAAAAGAGTAGTTAAATGACAGCAAACTCATCAATCTTGTCCTGATTTGGTTTGTAGTGCATCTAGAATTGGTGCTACCCACTCTGTCCTTTCATTCTTTCCTGATAGTACAAAACCCAGTGATTTTGTTAGGCAAGCTCACACAGATAAAAAGTAAACAATAGCATCTCAGCTGCAGCTATGTGTGGAAACAGAGGCATCTTTTAGAATATGGGAAAGAAAGAAGAAAGAAAGATTAGATGCCCTGCAATGAATGACATCCTTGGTAAGATGTAGTGACCCTCTGAAAATTAGGTGGTATATACAACATACATACATGAGAGAGGTAGTGTCGTTTTGATGGGGGCCCATCTTCTTTAGAAGAGAGATCTTTGGAACAGAACCAAGGCAAGGTAATGAGGCAGTTGAAGCCCAGGAGTTCTCTGGGCTGCTTAGTCTAGAGAAGGCTGGGGACTGAAGGGAAAACAAAGGAATTTGTGACTCGGTGTTTGAAAAGAAAGAGATCAGACAGTGCTGTGGGAGCATCTGCTACAGTCTCTCTGTTTGCCATGGTGGGAACCTGACATGTTCATCTCTGAAGGAGCTCTTTCTGCCCTCCAGAGGAAAAAGGATCTGGCTGGTTGAAACATACCTTTTAAAGACCAATTTTAACTAATAAACTCTGTGGTTTCACATGTCTGGATAAAAAAAAAATGTTTTCTTTTGAGGGAGTAAAACTCATTGTGGATCCTCTTCTTCCTTCTAGTCTTTCTCACCGTCTCCCTTCCCCAAACAAAGTATCAGGAGCTGAAAGGAGTCAGTTATGTAAAGAGAAGTTACTGCATCACTTATGTTGGTGTTAGATTCCTTACTCCCAGCACTGTGGGGAGATCAGAGCTGTGCAGTGTGATACATATTGCTGGGATTGCACAATGATCCTAAACTGCCATTCTAATGCAACTAAAAATATGTAAATGATGTCACCCCTGATGAATGTAAAAGGGAGTCAAGCAAATATGAGAGTGCCAATAAAATGCTAGATGCCTTTTTCTAGGTTAATAAAGACTCTCTAATTTGTCTCCATTTTTAGGAAGTAAGAAAAAATCAATGTAGTGATACCAGCACATTTTATCTAAAATTGTTCTTTATCAAATGTAATTATGCTATGATCTATTCTTATACAGCCTAACTTAAGTAGGTTGGAGGCTTTCTCATTTATTGGTGAGAAGCCAGAAGTAAAGAAGTCATATGGTAATATGAAGGAATGAATGACTAGGGATCATGCCTGAGGTTTCAGACTTCAAGTCTTTCTCCACCTCTCAGATCCATGGTCAAGATCTTTATGAGCAATTCCATAGTGTTGGATGCATTGGATCACTTAAATTGGGCATTTCTTGACAATACAGTTTTCAAACCAGTGAACTTGCTCACCTGTCAATAAGCCAGAATTAGTGAAGGAACTTTCTGAGTGACCTCTACAAAGTCTTCTTTAAACAATGCTATAAAGAATAGTGGAATATTGCTTATGCTGGCTGTACACAGCTTTGGTTTTCAGGCTTTTCCCTCAGTGCCTTGCCATGTGGATCATATCAGTTGGGTGAGAAGGAGGAAGCAGTGTGATTGTTATGCAGGTTGCATTATAGAGGTAACTAACTTTTTCTGCATAGTGGTGGAAAGTGGTGAGCTCAGGCTGCTAGGATGGTTATGCTTTCTGATTAATAAATAAACTGTTCAATTTAATGCACCTTTTTCCATACTTTGCTGTAAGTGATGTTTGCATTATGAAAGCCAAGGAAAATTCAGTCTCATTTATCTTATATGTAAAGTCTGGACCCACACTGAACTTTGAGTACTGCATTTTTCTCTGCAGTTCTAGTTTGAGCAGGTCCTCAGGATCCCTGCTGCTGCCTTGCTCATCTGTAATTAACTTCCCCTTAGCCTAGTCTGATTCTCCAGTGTAGGGCTGGAAGAAGTTGTTCAGACCACCTCAATTTCTTCAGGCTATGTCTGCATCATTCCTGACAGTTGTCTATCTGCTTCCTAAAAACTCATGGTGGCAGATTTCTCATTCTCCCTAGGAAATTGATTCAAGTACTTTCCTGCTCTCACTGCTTTATAACCCTCATAGCCAACCTAGATGTCATCTGCTGTCCTTTCTATTCATGGAGCACAGTCTCTCTTGCTGTAATCTTTTACATACTTGGGGCTTAATGTTGTGAAAATTGCATGGAATATCCTAGTCTAATCCCACTAATCCTTAGATATTTTGGGGAAACAGAGAAGAGACAAACTATGGATTGAAGACTTTGGGAATGAGTCTTCCAAAGGTGTGGAAGTCATCTTCAACCACTGACAGTCTCTTGACTTCTCTAAACTCTAAGAAGAGAAACATTTTGGATGAGATTCTCATCTTGCTTGTGTGGCCTTAGAGAAAAAAAACTACTCAGTGGAGTGATCCCTGATGTGAACAAATGTTTTAAGATGGTGGTGCTCCTTGTTCTCTACCACCCCAGAGAAGGAGATCAGGACTGGGAAGTGGTTGGCCTCCAAGTATTAAGTAGTAACAGCAAAGATGATATCTCTGACTTTTGCACTGGTGATGAAATACTGCAGCTTCTGTCTTGTGGTTTAAAGTATGTCTGGAGTTCTCCATTCCAAAGTTTTGTGTTACATTGTGGCTTTTAAAGGCACAAAGTCCTGAAGTAGTGGAAATACAGGCGCTCAAAAATCTTTCTGTGGCTCATTGTTGTGCAAACATGACCTAGTGTTAGGCCAATCTAATCAAGATGCATGCACAGGGGCTGGGGAGGGGTGGGAGGGTAAGGGAGGAAGATAGGAGTCCAAGTCTGTGAGAAAATGGGACAAGTAAGCCTGAACCCAGAGCTGACACCCTGCCCTGATTAATTTAACAATAATTAAAAACTTTCAGTGGAGATCAGCATTCTGCTGGTTCCCAGCCCTGCAGAGAAGGATGAGTCGTGCAACGGTAACCGGTCCCTATTCATCCCAGGCAGCACACACAGCAATTACCAGAGCTGTCTGTAAACTGAAGCAGACTTTTGCATTAATTGATTTACTGGGACCTTGTACCCCCTTTCTCTTTTGTTTCCTCCTTTGGCCTCTTATGATTTTACTTGAAGGGCTGGTTCATTTGGCCACAACATGCAGCAGTGCCTGACCGTGGGGGACCTGTCCTTGGGCTAGAGGGTGGAGCTGCCTGGATTTGAGACAATGTGCTCTGCAACTGTAGCATCCCTCCGGGTCTGTGTTTCCCAGGGTGCTGCCTATGAGACGTTTTTATCTTCTAAAATCCACTATAGTAAACAAAAATGGATTAGATATCTGCACTTTCTACCTCCCTTCCCCATGCCCCTCCTTGTGTTCCTCTGTTTTCAGCAGTGATGTCATTTGCCTCTCATTTCACGCTGAATATGAGAGAGAAATCTCATTATTTCTGACTTAGGTATTCACATGTGTCTCTCTACAACATGTCATGCCAGTTGCCAGCTTGTTACAACATCAGAAGAAGAATTCAAAGTGTTGATTTATCTGCTACTGGAAATGTCTCTAGGGTTGAAAGAAGATATGGGATGGAGGGGGAAAGGGAGAGAAGAACACAGGGGAGACAGCACAGGGCTGCAGCTTTCCAGGACAAAAATCTAACCTTATCGTAGTTTGCTTGCTTATTTGCTGCTGTTCTGCTGGCTGGACTGGCAGAATGTTCAATGGGATGTGAAATAACTGCAGATGTTATGGGCAGGAAGCTTTTTTATTTTTTATGGCTGGTAGCTGTTGAACAAAAAGAGAAGAACAAAGAAAAAAAAGTTTGATACTTAATCCTAGTCTTTTGTAGGAGAATGAACAGTAGTTAGATTTTAGTGCTGAAAGGCAGAGAACACAGAGAACACCCATCTGCTCCTTGCTTGCTATATTGGAATCAGATGTCTTGGTTTGGTCCTCCATGTATGTTTTTCCTTTCATGTGTCTGATTCCCTGTAGCATTTGTTGCAGGAGTGGGCAGCTGATGGTATCTCTAGCCATGGACATGACATTTCTAGGTGTACCCACAAGAGAAGTAAAAGGCAGTTAAATGCTTTAGTAGCCTCAAACATTGATATTTATTTTGCATGAGCATGTAGCAGCCCAAATGAGGGATCCTAACTCCATTATGCAAAAGACACAGAATAGTTGAGGCAACAAAGCATCCCTGGAGAGTATCCAGCCCAGTCCCTGCTCATGGCAGGGGCAGGTGCAGCAGGTTGCTCAGAGTCACATCCAGCTGGGTTTTGAGTATCCTGAAGGATGGAGACTCCACAAGCTCTCCTGACAACCTCTGCCTGTTTGACCACCATCACCATAGTAAAGCTTTTTGCCCCTGTATTTCATTTTGTGGCCAGAGCATGCACCTGCCTGTAGCAGGCATGTGCTGTCCCTGCATGGGAGAGTGGCATGGCACAGGTAGCGTTTGTCTGCAGGTGACACAAAGATGTGCAGCTGCTGGTCCAGCCTCATGTCCTGGGGGAAAAAAGGCACTAGGAGAAGGCAGACACTTGTGTTACCTGTCTGCTCTGTGTTTGTGGGGAAGCAGAAGCTTCCAGTATCCAAAGGGAAGGGAGAATATGCTTCTCCTGGTCCTGTATATAAAGATCATGTATCAAAATGTATGTTTTTTGTGGGTAATATACAAGATGATTCATATGGGTCTTAAGCCATTCTTGAATCTGAGCTGGTGCCTAGAGAAATGGTTAAATGACTTACCTCAACACTTAAAGGGATGTTGTGTAAACAAACTGATATTTATGCAGTGCTTTGAAGATTTAAAGTGTGCATTATTTATTTACTGTTATCATCAGAGAAGTGATTGATAGTTTCTGCTTATGCTGGTATTGACAGGAACCTGTGAATAATATATATTAGGAGAATGTCAGTTTGTCTGCAGAAGGAAAAACCAAATGGAGGTGATCCTTTGAAATGATAAAGAAATGAGACAACAAAGCTATAGAGCAACCTTAAAAACATATTGCCATTTTCTACTACATCTGTGTTTTGTATTATCAACAGCCTTGCACAGTGCCTAGTGGGGTCCAAAATGTTCATGTTTTAATACAGGGACCATTTTTCAGTTAGAAAGAACTTATGCTCAAAATAAACCTATTAGTACTTTTAAATTGATAGGAGACTGGTAGTAACTTTCTGAGACATCTCCTTAATAAGCTGTTGAAGTGATTTAGTGATCAATGAGCACTGAAAAAAAAGAAAAAGAGCTCATTTCACAGAATCCAGTGAAAGTAAAACCCAAGCATGGTGTTAGGTTTTAAAGGACTAGACCTTTAGTAGGAATAAACTGGTGTGACTTCACTAGCATTGCTGAAGATGCACTGATTCCCACTGCCTGAGAAGCTGAACTCAGGTCTTTTCCTTGATTGGCTGCCTCTGATGTCCTCAAATGACTCTTACTTAGTAAGAAGATACCATGCCGAGGATCAGATCTTTGTACAAAACATTCTGCTCTTTATGTTGGCACATGCATGTAGGGCTGGGGCAGTAGTGGAGCAGTGGTTGGCCATACAGCTGAGAGAGCACAGTTTTGCTAGTTGTCTGTTTCCTATCACTTCTTTTAGGTCATAGGTTTAAAGGTAATGAATAAAGCAAATTCTACTCTGGAAGCAACCTTTATAGATTATTATAAGCACTGGTAGTCCCCATCATAATGTATTTGTCAACATGCACTTTAAATGATAATAATTATCTATACTATAGATTAGTAGCTAGTCCCAGCTCTTCTGCTTTTCCTTTGCCCACCTCCTCTTTCTGACTTGATTTGTTTTGGGGTCCTCCTCCAACATTAAATACACTGCTTAAGTTCCAAAGCTGAGGCAAATGCCAGGCAAGAATTTCAGGAAGCCCATCAAAATGCTTCAGGGATGTAGAGCTGCTCTTTGGAGATCAGGTGAGGCTTGAAATGTATTTTGTAGCTGGCTTTCAGTTTGGATTGCAGGGTGGGACTGGATGAGATTTGACTGGAATTTCCAGTCTGCAGAAAATGTTACTGAGCAGGTCACTGTGAGCCTTCCCTGTTCTGCTGGCCTCTCTTTCGTATGGCTGGAGTGATGTGCTGGGAAGTGACAGCTCAGGGACGTGCAAACGAGATGCTCTCTGGAGTGCAGCTGCTCCACTGGGCATTGCTAAGGTAAGGCTGGAATCTGCTGAGCTGCCACTGGCTCTATGCAACACAGCAAAGAGGAATTAATGCTTGGATACCAGTGCTGCAGCTCTAGAAAGGCATCCTGGCATAGCACTTGCACTGCTAGCTGCTAGAGAAACTCCGTTTCTTCTTTGGCTCTTTCTTCTTTCAAACTCTGAAGCAAAGAAGAGCCTGGGGTCTGCATTGTAGGATTTGCTGCATGTGCTGGTTTTTTTAGGGGGTGAAAAGAGAGCATCTCTTCTTTCTGCTTTGCTTGAATCTCTTCTACGCTTTCTACTATCTTACAGTCTTTTCCCCATCTACTAGGTAATCTGTCTCTTAGGATAAATATATTCTCCACTTTGGCATCAGCTTTAGGTTAAAATGCTAGTCAATACAAATGTTACACTGTTATCCTCTTAAGTTTTGATCTGTGTGTATGATTTGAGGGGAAGTTAAACAGTCTAAGAAATGTTGCTGTTGAACCTTTGGTATCTTTGTAGCTGTACCCATTTTGCACCAGGCTGTATCTGAAACCACACACTGACCTGATTCATGCTTCAATCAGCAATGAATGTTGCTTCTTTATCAGGGAATGATAAGCAAAGACACATGGATACTGAGATCTGACTTGTAAAGCTAGATGCTACCCTGTTTCAAGCAATGGTCTAGAAACACTTCTGAGGTCCAGCTGCAGTAGTGTTTATGTCACACAAGCATGGTGGAGATGGAGCAGTGTGTGAATAAGCATTCAGGGCACTAGGGACCAGTGGGACAAGCCAGCAGCAGTACCTGGGGTAACCTGTAAGCCTCTCCTCTAGTAGCTGAGGATGAGAGGATCAGATCTACTTTTAATACATTTTCTTTGTGCCATTGCTATATTGTCTTCCTGATTTTAGGATTTCTGTCAGGGGTAAATACTGTTGATGTTTTCTTCTACTGGCACACATTTGTGGTGGCTTAAGAATCTGATTCACTGCTTGCTTTCATGCTAAAGAGATTAATTTAGGTGGCTACCAAAACATAAGGTTCAAGGGGGAAGTCAATGAAACTCTGTATAGTCTTAGTACACAGTCTGTTCTAGGCAGGTCTTTATATTGATCTCTTTTAGACCTTGACATTCACTTCAGTCTCCTTTATTTGTTTTCCTTTTTTGAAAACATAATGGCTATGAAATGAAGCAGACTACCAATATTTGCCATATAAAGAAGATTGATTGAGGCTTTCTTTTCTGCCTTTTTTATATTTCCTTGCAGCACAAGTAATACTTGCTTTAAAAGTTTATCACTTTAGAGGCAAAAGTCTCACCAGGAGTTCAGCTAATGATGGAGTGTAAAGTGGCTTAACCATAGCAATGCGCAAATTATTCACTGGCCTGTTGCACTGCATAATGCTGCTAAATACTTGCAGAGCACTGAGTGTCACAAACATCACCAGCTTTACTCAGGGAGAGGAAGTATGATGTTCAAAACCAAGCAAACTGTCCCCTTTCTACCACCCCAGGAAACATGCAGCATAAATAAAAAACCTTGAGAATCTTATAAGCAACTGATTTGTAAAGGAAAATATGCATTGAGGTACAGTACCAGATACTCATCTCATGCACTGTGTGCCCCTTTAGCTATTTGAACAGCACAACAACCCCTGTTGTGCTCTATGCTGGCCTGTGGGGAAGTCTCACTCTTCTCCACCTGGTAATTTCACTGTGTATCAGCACTTAAGCCCCATGTCACAAGCAAGAATGGCATTCACCCACCCGGTTCTATTTCAGGCAAACAGGTAAGCAGTCCTCGGGGCTCCCTGTGTATTCATTAGAAAGAGGTGGGTGGTGCCAGTGGATATTGTCCCTGTCCCACCCAGGAGTTAAGGCATGTGTGTTAGGAAGGCTGGATCCTCCCCTCTAGTCTTCTCATTGTTTTTCCCAGGGTAAATAAAAGATCACTTACTGGTTTCCATCCTTCTTTCTAACCCCACCTTCTGCTTCTTTTATGCTGTTGTGGAATAAAGCCTGTAAAGAGCACCAATGTCACAGTCTGCTAAGAAGACAACACCCACTGGCCTTAGAAACCTTATGCATCTCTCTCTTTGGTGTGGCACAGGGGGGTAGTGAGTCAGGGCCAGGTTTTGACCCGATTTTCACAGCTCATGACACAAGCAGCATGGTGTGTCTCCCCGTCACTTCATCTGCAGCTGCTCCACTCCCACCTGGCTCATTTCTCCCCAGATTTGTGGTGGCAGGACAGGAACACTGATGTCTGCTGTGTGTTACAGGCATTGGGGTGGAGAGCAGGTGAAGGGCTGTAACTTCTCCAAGTGTTGAAACAGCTGAGGGAGTGGATCTGCATGTTGCAGGGGGAGCTGGCTTTGCAAAAGTCATTAAAAAGCACTTTTATGAGTAAAGTGAAGAAGTGAGGAAATCCTAGATCTTGAGCTTCTAGAGGTTTGAAATGAAAAGCTAAAGCTCTGACTGCCGGTCCAGGGCATAAGCAACACCTCCACCCAAAATCCTAATGTCTTCCAAATGAGCCCAGGTTCAGGCAAGTGCCAGAAGACCTGACCAAGGTCAAGTATAATGTGAACATGGCTATGTGTTAACCCTGGAGTGGCTACCATAAGACCTACCTGAGAGTGGTTTAGGGACCTGCCCCAGCTCCCTGAGGCATATCAGTACCAGCATTGCCACTGCCAGGCAGAGTCCTGTGGTGCCAGGCTGGAGTTTGCAGCACAGCTGGGTTAGGAGCTGGGATGGGAGATGGCCTTAGCAGACATTATGTGCTTTGGGATGGAAGAGAGTGCACTGTCCCATGAAAAACTTGCCCTCCACATGCTCCCTTCCTGCTGGGAGTACAGTCCCATTGTGGTCAAGGCATTACAAGGTGGAGACTGGTATTCTGGGTCTGGCCAAGCTGTGGGTTTGCTCTGTGATCCTGGACAGGCTACTTCACCTCTTTGCACCTGCCCCCAGCAGGGTCTGTTTTGCTCATTTATATCATCACTAACAATAGTGCCCTAAAGGGCTTGGAGAACTGCTTCCCATAGTGTTTGCCTCCCTGTGTGTGTGCATTACAGCTGGTGAAAATAATTGCCACCACTAGACATAATGAGCAGGCCTGAGACAAGTGGGGAAGAGGAGGAGGGGGACACTGAGCCTTCCTTGTTCTCTAGACATTATCATTTTGGCTTGTCAAGCTTCCCCATGAATGAATCTAGTGACAGCTGAACCGTTGCATGAGCTGTAGGAGCTGTGACTTCCTTGGGACACTTGGGTCACTTTAGGCAGCAAAGTTGGGCTCTTGTTTTCCGGATTAACCTTTTTCTCAGTCATTCAGCAGCTTCTGGTCTCCTTTGGAGCAGAAAAAGTTGAAATAACACAACAAAAATGTACAATCATCAGAGAAATCTGGAAGCAGCTTTGTTGTGAAGGCCTGACTTGTGTCTTGCTGTTTCTTTACCAAGTCCTTGGTTTTAAAGCAATTAATGTAGTCTGAGGTAACATGAATTCATTCAGCTTCTTTGCCTTCAGGACTAAATTGGTTTCTCAGGGTGATGTGGAAATCCCTTCCCTAACCCATTACTGTGCAGCTCAATATGATGTACATAAAGGGGAGCACTGCAACTGAGCTGAAGAGTATAGACCCAGCTAAATGAAAATACCTGTGTGTCCAGCTCCCACCAGTCATGTGTCTAAGTGCATTTGGTTTCTGAGCTGAGGAGATGTAATTCATAGAGAGGGAGTAGGGCAAAGAAACTTTCCCTTTTTTTTTCCCCATAAAGGGATAAAGGCAGTTTCCATCAGGAAAATCAAAACAATTTCTTGTGTTTACTCAATATGCTGCCTTTGCTGATAATGGCTTATCTCCTCTCCCCTACCTCCCAGCCTGCTGACCAGACTCCCCAGCTGGCATATATCCTCCTGATGCATCACAGCCTGCATGCTGAGGAATGGCATGGTGCTGCTGTGTCCTCAGAGCTCGATAGGCTAGTCAAAGAGCATGGGTCATGGAAAGAGACTAACATATTTAGACAACTAATCATGGGCCACTCTGGTGGGAAAGAAGGGAGGAAACTGGTTTAAAGCAAGAATCAAGACCAAACAATGTCTTGTTGCAGGAAAACTGAAAGTTTATTTTGGATCAAAACATCAAAACAATATCTGTCAGTCTTTCCAAATGGAAAACTTCAATTTTTAGCTCAGAACTGAACCATTTTGCTTTCTGGGTGCCAGAATATCTTTGGTAGATTTCTATGAAAATTGCAAAATGTCAGCCAAAAGCAGACACTTCAGGATCAAACTGTTTTCCATTTAAAAACCAGCCTGAATAGGAGAAGTGTGTGGTTGTTCCTTGGCACCCTAGTGCTGGAATGTGCTGTCTGTGTACGAATGAAGAAATGGTCATTTTAAAAAGTTCCTTAAACTATCTTTTGGGATATGCAGGAGAAAGGAGCATGCAGCCATTGATCATTCTGTAAAATGCTAACTCTGAAGATGGGGAGGCAATATTTACACTTGTTTTACTGCTCTGGTAAAATGAAATGGGCTTTTTTTGGTTGTTATTCTCATTAAGAAATAGGAGAGAGATTTTTCATGCACTCTTTTGATGAGGTATATAGGTGCTGATTTGCTGTAACAGAACATTTCCCTTCCAGTTCCTCTGTTGACATTTATATTGTTATTTATACTGCTTGTGCCTTAGTTCTGTGCAGGCTTTTTGCCTTAGTTCTGTGCAGGGTTTTTGCCTTGTAAACCCTGATGCAAGGGGCTGTTTGCCACTCCAGGAGGCACAGCTCCCACAGGGCACTGGCAGGTCAAGGCATCCCCAGCCCTCCTGTTCCTGCTTCCCGTGAACCACCATAGGTAGGGTGGAGAGGGAGGATATTGTGCCACCAAGCATGGTCTGCTTCCTGTCTTGTGACCAGACAGCTTGTGGGACAGCAGGCTGGAGAGGGAAGAGGCAACAGCTGTACCTTGCTTACTTCTGCCCTTGCTGCCTGTTGACTTGCATAGAATGGAGTGACTCAGTGGCTCCAGCTTTCCTTTTCCTGCATCTTTTCTCCCAGACCTGTGCAGAAATGTGGGAAAGTGCATCTCTTGAGTGGACTGGCAAGTCAGTAGCACAGTCAAGCCCCAAAGAAGCAGTGAAGGAAGTGGGAAAGGACAGGAGCTCAGACACTGTATCACAGCGGGTTCAGTTAAGCATCTGTCTTGTAATATGTTTGTTTGGTTTTGGTTTTTGTTGTTTTGTTGTTCCCCCCCAACTTTGACAAGGTTTTTGCTCACACTGCTGTCCTTGGCCAAGAGCCTGAATATGCATCAAAGCAAGAACAGACTATTTTCTGTGCTTTGTTTTTTATTTTCTTTAAAAGGAAATGAAAGCTTTTTATAGGCACTTACTGTAGGGAAATGAAAAATTTGGAGTGGACAGTTCATTGCAACCATAACTCTTTCCACCTTCTCAGAGCTCTGCTGTATACTGGGTGATCCTAATTCACCCAAGCTGTATTTCCTTTATGAAAAAGCTGTAGAGGCTGCTTTGGAGGGGAAAAAACATCCTCGTGTAACCTGCTTCATTGTGCTGGGACCAAACAGTACAGGGACTGGTGGGAAAGGGAAGCTTTCCAGCCCCATGCTGCCTTTCAGCAGGCCTCTTGCCTGTTCCTCCTTCTACCACAACTGGCTGGCTCCATGCTCCCCTGCCATGTGGAGTAGATGATGTGTTTCTCTGTTGGTTGCTAAGCCAATATGGAGCAATAGACTTTGTGCCTACTCTTTTTCAAAATAGATTAATAGTTTGGAACTACATAACTATGAATATATGTTTATGTGCAATTATACTTTTACATATTTGGAAACAAGCAGTTGTTACTGCTGGAAATTGTAGTGAGAGTATTATGTGATTATATAGATTACAGCCCATGCACCTGTCTCACAGCAGTATTTATCAAACTGTTTCTTGTTTCCAGGTTATCAGGGGGTTAAGTGTAGCCTGGGGTATAGTTGATAATGACCCACCTGTGTGGTTTTAGACTTACCTTTCTCATCTTGTTTTACAATGTTGCTGTCAGTCCATTTGTCAGTTATATGTCCTTCATTTTGCTCAGTGGCTTCAACTGGAGATGTACTTCCTGTTTCTCTTCCAGAATGACTTCCAAAAGGCAGAAGGAACATTTTACAAATGACACCTAGTTGTGCAAAGTGCACCATATTCATTGTGATTATCAAGATAATTTATCAGTGGATAACTGAAATGGGAAAACTGCAATTAACCTCTCAGTCCTTGCAGTCAAAAGAGATATCCTGAATAAATCTTGGATATGAAGAATATTTGTCATAAGAAAGGAACAAAATAGAGCAAAAGAGCATTCAACATAACCCATCATTTGATTTCCTTAGTGATAATGTCTTGGCCTGAGAAATGCCAGTTGTCTTCTTTAGGCAACCAATCATGAGTATTTAATCTAGTCATCTCAGCAACATCACCCAGTTATCACCAGTAATGTCACACCCTGCCTAACAATGTTACCTTTCCCCAGAGGTCTCCATTTGTTATCCCTGTCAGTGATGGCGTGATGACTGGAGCCAGTTAAAGGCCTTTTCTGGGGAGCTGGATGTGGTCAGAAGGGAGAAGAAATCTTTTGCCCAAGATATGCAGACAATAAAAGCTTGGTGAACTTTCACACTTCACATGAGTTATACAGCAGGTCTCCTAGAGAGAAATACTGCAGACACCCTGAGGAAAGCAAGCTGGGAGATATAGCTCTGGTCTGCAGGGGGAAAGAAAATATTGACTGGGCTTCTCAACAAGTGGTTGTTTGGATTCAGTGCCTGCTGAATGAGGTAAACACACCCATCTGAGAGATATTTAAAGGTAGCATCGTTGTCTAACTTGTGTCTGAAGCAGGAGTAACACGTTTAAAAAAACCCCACATTTCTTACCTTGTTCCTTCTAAATCTTCTCTTATTATCGTTGTAGCTAGGACAAGATGCTTATGTTTGACAGGACAGTTTCTTAACCTAACTCATTCTTCCTCTTGCATGCAATTGCAATACTCATGTTGCTATTTATGCTTTTCTGAACAGCTGTGATGTTTGCCTTTTGTATAACATATTAAAATGAAATAAATGCTAGAAACCAATGGCTGTTGCTTGAGTAAGAAATCAGGGTGTCAAGTAACAGAAGAAGAAATATCAGAAGAGAAAACCCTTTCCAATCTCAGGGTTACATGTTTCTATAACTAACAGCAAGTATAAAAATAAAGTGGGGAAAAATATTTCCATGGTGGTGAATTCTGTATTAGAAGCATGCAAACACTTCCAAAACAGTCACCTAATTTCTGCATGCTATACCTCATCTACAAGAAATAGCTTGAAGCTAGACTGGTGGGTGTAAATTTCTAAACCAGGGAGCACTGTTTTTATTCTCTTTAACAAAGCTGAAGCTGATTCTGAGGTGGCTATTCTAAAATAAGGATGGAATTTGAACAGGAAGAGTTAGGATCCCTATTTACCTATTTTAACTAACCTGCTTACATTGGCATGGTTCTGGTCCAAACTGCATCACATAGCTGTTGGTACTGCAGGGAAGTTTCTCTGGGCTGATGCCCAACATGGAGCTGATCAGAACCAGGACTCAGGATGGGGGTAGTAAGCACATATCTTTCTAGAGTGCATGTGCCCAGCAATCTTTTATTATAAACTGAAATGCAATGAAGATGGGTAAACAGACAGCTGCTAGGGTCCCTCAAATGCAGCTTCAGCAGTGGGGAGACCCACACACCACTCACCATTAGCAGGCTCTGACTGCCTCTGTGGCAGCCTGATGTTGTGGCAAATTTGGGGTTGCAGAAAACCTGCCTCTTAAACCTTCTGACCAATTCAGGGCTTGAATGGCTGAGGTCCTGGGAAGATCCCCCTGAAAAGTGAGCCCAAGGTTGTTTCTGGTGGCTGCTTCCCTCCTACACCTCAGCCAGTGTTTTTAGGGGGCTGTGCAGGAAATGTAGCAGCAGTGGCAGGCGTGGCATGTGCTTGAGGAGGTCATTGCCAGTGGGACTTGATGACACTCCTGCAGCTCATTTCTGACTTGTTACAGCCTTGAGCTATTTGTAGCCTCGAGGTATGTAGAAGAGGAGCTCTTCTCAATTTAAGTGGTTTGGCCAAAAGAAGCTGAAGAGAATGTTTGTATGTGGAGCTGTTTCTTTTAATGGTGACTCTAGAGTAAAGGTGTGGCAGCAACACAGGGAATTTTGCTTTACAGTGTGTGGTGGTTTTAGGCACCCTGACTTGGCTCAGCAGGCCTGAGGATTTACAGTGCATCTTAATCCTAGCATTCTGGTTTTCACAAAAATTCCCAAATCCTTCTCTTCTCTTGAAATGAGTCCAGGTGTCTCTTGAGCTCATGTACAGCCTTTGTTTCAGCTGCCTCTCCTGGTAACTTGTTCCACATGTTTCTTACCCTCCAGTTGAAGCCCTTTTGCCTGACAACTTCCCTGTTTACTCCCAGTTATTTTATCTGAAATGTTTGCAGCCTGTTTTGACATCCTTTCTCTTCATTCCCCCTCTTCCTCCACCCTAGCTTGGTAGAGGTTACCTTGATCACCTCCTTTCATGATTTTGAAAATCTTCTACTAGGTCACATCAAAGTATTCTCTTTCCTAATGAGGATAAACATAACATGCTCTCACTTCACCCACCTAATAATTTAGGGCCGGGTAAGAGCCAAGATCTGGTTTCACTTTTTGTTGCCCTGCTCTTGCACCCTCTGAGGCAATAATATTCTCCTTGTAATATAGTGACTAATACAGAGCATCTGTTACACCTTCATCTCCAGAGCAAGCCATTGATTTCTAGTTGTTATTGCTGTATCTCTACTAACACAAGTGTGTATCCCATTTCTCTCTTTTCTTCCCCCTTTTCTCTGATGTTCTGCTATATATTGGTGGCTTTAATTAAGGTTTTCCACTGCAACCCTTAAAATCCTTTACCTGTACAAAGTGTCACTTCGTTATGGTACTTAGCATATACAGCTTTGCCTGATTCCTTTCTCAGGGATTAATTTATTTTGTGCCTTTTGTGTTGAGCTACATTTGCTGAGTGAACCAAATTCTTATGCATTGACTGCATTCAGCCTAGATTTACTTTCTAACATGAGAGCTAGAGCACTGTGTGAAGATTTTCTTTTCAGTATTTCTGTGTTGACATCAGTGTACAAGTACACACTTGGTACTCTGAACCAAAAGTGACTCTAAAGACTGCCATAATCTAACAGCCCTAGTCAAAGGTAGTGTAGGTCATGAGGATGTTTTTGTCTGGAAGATGCTGACACAGAAACAGTGTTTGGGACAAGTGGCTGGGATAACCCTTGTAAATCTGGCCCCTCCATATACCTTTTCCCAGTATAAAGCTCCCAGCCAATATCTGATTTTATCTCTTGCCCCACAGCCACTCTTCCCTCCTTTTACTTTGCAATCCATAACTTTGTCTCCATTAGTCATCTCTGATGCTGGACCTTGTCAAAATGTTGTTTGAAGAATCTAACCTCAGCATGCTATACAGCATCTGTCATGTTTTCCTTATCTGCCACAGCAGCATTATCTTCAAAGATACCCAACAGGTTAGTTAAGCATGACCTCCTGTGTCTAAATGTGTACTGCCTGTCCTTAATCAAACTGTCTTTCCAGGTGTTCTCATGTCACATCCCTTAAAGGTTTCCTGTGCCAGATGTTAATCCTACTGCTCTCTAATTTTCTGGTTTGCCTCTTGACCTTTTTGGGGGCTGGAGAAAGAAGCCAGAGTGCCACTTTTAGCTTTAAAAATCTCTGCCAGACTCAGGGTGCTTTAGTATATTATGTTCCTTACCCCTTCTTTTATCACCCTTCTTGCTTAGTCTCATTAATGGAGGTTGACTGTTAATGGGCACATAGTCACCTTTCCAAACTAGTAGGTGCCTCAGAGGCATGACAAGTTTTTATAACTGAGAGGATACATTAGTGCTTTGCCAGAAAACTAAAGGCCAAAACTGATGTACTCAAAATGGAGCAATGTAGTAGCTGTCATTATTTATTAAAGGGGAAAAAGCTTGAAGAAATGGTTCAGACCTCCTTCACCAAGATGCAGTGCCTTGGGTTTTCTTCAAAGAGGTGTATTGGTAGGTGGCTCCTTTCTTTGCATTGCAGTATTTATGGTTCTGAAAACAGTGTTAGTACCTTTTTTTTTTTGGCCTTGGAGGAACAACCTGCAGTGCTGAGTCTGTATTTCTTCTTAATGAAGAAGGTAAATTGTTCTGTATGTGACGAGTCTCCTCTCTTCTGTATGCCAAGGTTTTTACTACTCCAGAAAGCCATGCTGTTTTTTACTCCTCTCTTCTTATGTTCTAATGATCTCTATTCTGTGAAAGGTATTTTTTTTCATGCTGTTTGAGTTTTAGGTTGGTAGCCTATATGGAGGAAATGAAACAAATATCAACAGCATGGCTTTTTACTTCCCTTTATTTTCCTCCTTTCAGCGAGCCAAAGATTCACATTTCTCAGCTTATTGCTATAGGTGAGACATCAGTGCCAAGAAAGATAATTGGTGTATGTAGGTGTGGAGGGGCCCTGTTCATTCCTGTGGCTCTACTGAAACAGTGACAGATCAATTATCTCATATTGTAACATAAAGTATTGGAAAAATGCATTATAAAATACATAAGTAAAGATAAATATCACTCTTGACTCCACTGATACCCAAAGTCATGGCTTTTTTTAAATACTAGATTGAAATGGTCCCATTTCACCTCCATTAGAAATGAAAGTGTACTCCTGTGTTTCTTTGCTGAATGTTATATTCTTAAAGAGGCCCTGATAACATTTAACTAAACCACTTTGCCTGTTTTTTAAATATCCAGAGCAAAAGTTTTGCATGCCTTTACAGGTCAGAGTAACTGGAATTACCTTTATGGAGTGTCCTCATTTGCTTTTTAATTAACCTCTATACCCTTAATGTTGTGATAATTCAGGGATATTTTTAAGATCTCAGATCTGCAGTGCACATACAGCACAGGAGATCTTGTCTGCATAAGATATGAAGGGGATGGGAGTTTTCCTGTTGATTTCACTGTGTGGGTGAGGCTGTTACTAGCATTTAAAGAAAACTAGGTTTGTAAGGGTTTGAGTCACTGGTGCCATAGGATGAACTTGGCCTTGAATAAAGCAAGTCTTGCTCTCTTCCCTTCAGTCCCCATTCACTCCTGCTTCAATTAGAAAGCTACTGCTATTTCAAGAGTCTGGGGGAACTCTGCCTCCAGGTCAAGCTCTTCAGAGCCCAAAGAGTGACTGAAATGCCCTAGGAAGTTCCCAAATAACTGTTAACATTTTGGTCCCTGATGTCTGAGAAGTAACTGCAGTTTTATGTGTTCCTCTTAAAAAGCCTTTAAAGACCTTTTCTTCCCTCCAGTTTTGCATTTCTTGCTTTCATATACTGATCTTCTTTAGAGACATGTCGTGTCCCCCCCAAAAAAAAAAGACATGAATATGCAACTGAGAAAACTGTTTCAACAAATATTATTATCACAAAATGGCATAAACAGTCTGGTTTCATTACTGTAGCAGCAGCACTAGTGAGTTATGTTCTCAGACTGTGAGACTAAAAATCAGTTGCAAGCCCTCTTGTGTCCTGTAAGATCTTGTCCTGGTCTTCAGTCTTCCCCTACCTGCACTTACTGTGTATTTCTAGTTTGGATAGTGGAACATTTGAAGCATAATTTGTAGAGGAAATTACTTTCCTCTCCAGCCACAAGCCAGAAATGCCAAATTTTATGGCTCTATCAGCTGAGAAGACATTTTCTCTTGCAAGTTAGCTGCATGATGATTGTTTAATAGGTATTAGTAAGTGAAAATTTCCAACTCATTCTTTTTAAAAATTAACAGAATATTAAATTATGTTCAAAATTTATTTGAAAAGAATCCAGAAGAATTTGGTTTGCCTCACCATTGTTAGGCAAATAATTGTATGAATGGGCTGCTTAGTTTTGCTGGAGGAACAAATGTGGAGTGAAATGACTGGCATGACACAAATAATTGGTTTGGCCAGTGGCCTGCCTTGGCTGGTTGGTCAGTTTGTCTTTGTTTCTTTCTCCAACAAAAATAAATGAGCTTCCTAGTTCATCTTTCATTTTCAGCAGAGCAAGTCTAGCCAGTCCTTTTTCTTCCTTGGTTGATCAAAAGATCCAGAAGCAGAAATGCAACCAAACCATGTGCAGCATTTGAAGGAAGGCTGTCAGATTATTTTTATTAGATTGATTAATTGCAGGAAATTCCAGTTTCTGACTGATAGACCATACTACAAGTGCTCTTCAGAGAAAAGGTTTATTCTTTCAAGAAACCTACCATGTGCTGGGTTTCTCTGGGCCTTTTTCTGCAGTGTTGATCTCTGCATCTCTAGTCTTTTGTCTTTCTTTTAAAAGCAGGGCAAAATACAGGTGAGTAGAATTTGTTGTTAACATAACTCTTGGATTTCTTTGGCTCATGGTTATTTTAATGTGATGAAATACAAGCAGAGCAAAGATAGTCTCTGCAATCTTTCGCTAATGGGTATGCCATCTATGCTGGCAAGACTTGCACATCTAACTTCCACTGTAAAAGTGGAAGGCTAAGTGTGACTAGAGACGACAAACCATGAGCTTGGTATGGGCAAGAGCATATGACTCAGAAAATATATAGAATGAAATGCAGAATATTGGAGAAAAACCTCTTTCCCCAGAATAAAAAATAAGAACTTCCTTCCCCCGTCTCCCCCATTTCAGTTGCTTTGATCTTGGGAAACTATTGAGAAGTCAGTTTATAAAGATGGGGTTTTTTTCAGCTGGCTTTTATTAAAGCCACTGGTCAAAATAGTTGCTGGCAGGCAGTCTGGTTTTGCACACAGAGCAGTGTAGTCCTCACACCAAGTACAAGACTGTGCTAGGTGGTTTGGTGACTTTACGTACTTGTCTCTCTCTCTCTTACTCTCCCCATCCTCATCCCCTCTGCCTTCAAAGCACTGCAGATGAACTCTGCTTTTAATGAAACTTCCCTGTTGCACATTCACTTGCTCACATCTGTAGCAGATAGTGTAATCCAAGAAGAGCTTAGAGCAGGTAGCAACTGGACAGTGAGATCCATCTTCACTTAATGATCTCAGGATCATTCTTCCTACAGAAACAGTTCACCTGTTTCCCGTGCATCCAAACAGCTACAATTTCAGTATGATCTCATACATTGTTTCCCCTGGGCAAGCTTACAGATGGCTTATCTTCCCCTTTGCATTGGCTTTAATCCCCATACCTGTTCACTCTGTTGTTGTTTCACCTGTGTATGCCTAATGTACTGCCTGGGTTTATTTTCAAGCTGATCACCATTGCGTTTTGGGCTTTACTATGGATTCGAGTAGCTGCACCCAAATGCATCCTTTTTCCTCCATGCTTTCCTTTTTTTTTAGTTAATGCTTTATATAAACATGAGTTTACTCTTTTTAGCCATGTAGTAGTTCTCATCACTTCTGAGAAAGTAATCTATTACATACAATTTTGTGAGGAGACTAAAAGATTGTCCTTTTGTTTGTTGTCATTGCTGCCTTTCAGTACAGTTCAAGCTTTGTGTGGTGGGATGTACATCTATGCATGTGAGATGCTTGGATCACACCTGTTTGTGATTACCATGGAGTGCATTCCTAGATTTCTGCACCATTGGAATAAATTGCATTTAGTTTGCAGTTCTGACCTTCTCACCTGCACTGTGCTCACTATAATCTTACTCTGCAGGAATTGCTTTGAACACCTCAATTCAATAAGGCTGTTTTTATACAACACACTATTTTCTAATAAAAATAACCTGCTGTAAAAATACTTCTCTTTTTTCCCCCTCCACCATCTCATGCTGCCTCCACTGAGTCACAGCAAGGAATGAATATTATGCTGATCTAAAACTTAAGCACTACAGGCTTAGGACTGCATATATTAAGAATAGATTATCTCATGAATCAGCTAGACTAGAACAGAAGATGTTTCACCAAGATCCTTGAAAGCTTTCTTTTACAACTGGCAAATTTTATCTCACCTTAGAAATAAAAGAATTATGTGGTTCAAGATGGAGGGTAGAAGTGATTTATCTTACTAGGGAAAAGGAAACTAAGGCAAAGGTCAAGGTGAAGTGGAAGGCCAGGAGATGATCCAGGTTGTCTCTCTGTTTCTCTTCCATTTGTTCCCTTTATTGCCACAGGGAGAATGGCAGGATTGCTGTTCAGGGCTATCACTTCTGTGAGCATCCCTATGTGAAGCACCTGTGGCTTTTGTTTTCTAGAACTTTATGGTTTTCCTCCTAATTAACTGTTAGGGATCCAACCCAAATAAGTTTGAGTACAATCAAATTGCATCTAGTAAAAGATTACTTGGTTATTTGCAATGGTTGTTTCAGAAAACTTCTTTTTTTAATCTGAATATGAAAACATTAGGTTACAGCCTCATGTGCATTGTGTTGTCTGTCTATATACATGCTCCACTTTGAACACTTGCCATCTTTCTATAAGTTGAGCTAGCTACTACATTGAGCTGAATTAAAATCATACAATATATGATATTTTAAAATGGCTATCACTGGTATGCACAGCAGATACCTTAGCAACCTGTCTTCAAGGAGAGAGAGCAGTTGATGGTGACTGGTTTGGTGCAATAAAAAAGTACTGGAGAGGTCTCTTATCCCCCTTCCTCCTCCCGTACTTTGTTTGAAGGTGTAAAAATTCAACAGTAAAGTGACAGGTTAAATCACCTCTGTGTCAAGAGATGGTCTTCTAGTTTTCTTTTATGCACCCAAAAGAGTAATATGCATTGTTTCCAAAATGCAGAGGGACGAGTTAGGGTGTGGCTTTGCTTGCTCTAGTGCTGGAGAACTGCGCGATGTGCCCTGAACAGACCCAGCAAGGAAGAAGACAAAGCCAAGAAGGCACCATATGTTTGTTTACACCCAGTCTAGGTGAATTTAGATCCTCCTAGCTTGTGGGCCAACTCTGCTGTAAGATCTGAAAAAGTGATTTGACTAAGTCTGATTACCCTGACTTCATAATTAGACTTAGTCTGCCTCTGACTAATAGTAACTGCACCAAAAAGGCAGCAACCGGTCTGTGCACTGGGCTGGTTCCAGGGGACCAATGTGGCTCTGCTGGTTCATGTTGGTTCCAAAAACAGTGCTGGGCTAACTTTGTTCTGGCAGACTTTATCCAGGATCGAGTGTCGTTCGTCCTCCCCCAGCTGGCGTGAGGCCAGCGTAAACTTGGTATCATGTGTTCTAGCTAATTCATCTTAAATGTGATTATGTGCCCTGGGCTGATCCAGATCAAACACATACTGAGAGCAAAGAGCCAGGATTAATGATTGTAGAGGTGTGACCTGAATTCAGCCATGGAAGAGAAAGCTGTGATATAGTCTGGTTGCTCTTATGGAACTGCTCAGCCCTTTCTTCTTCAAGGAGCAAGGCCAGGAACAGGAAAGGACCAAAAGGTTTTTCACAGTGATGGTGTCATTTTGTTCCTCTCCGAAGGTGCTGGTGTTTATTTCTCTCCTTTGAACTATGTAACTGTCTGTATGGATTGACACAGGAGTTAGGAGATCCTTTTGTCAAGTACCAGCTTCTGTTTTGCTGTAGTCTCTCCAGATCTGACGACAAAGCTGGACCTTTCCATTGCTAGGGTAGACCTGAGGCTCTCTTAAATTCTTAATTTAAGAGTCTCTTGTTGAACAAAACTTCTACAAGTTTCTCTCTTTCCTTGACTTGAGGCGAGGGCTGGTGGATGTGCTCCTGGCACATCTCCACAACACAACACAGAGGTTTCTTCCTGAACCTCCAACCCAGTAACCTGTAGTGGTGACTATCCAAAAGTCCCAGTAGCTGTGCTCTCTACTGCCTGGCCATGTGGTTCACATCTGTCATGTGATGGATAAGTCTTTGGACAGGAGACCTGTAAGAATGCAGCCTTTCCTGGCAAGTCACTGCCAGGAGAACAGAAGGAGGAGGGTTTGTAGGTCTGATCCTCGTAATCCAGGGGACCTTCTAACTGCAGAGCCACTGCAAGGTGTGAAAGTTAATGTCAAGCATTCCCTGGGGGAAAGGAAGAGCTCTGGTGTTTTTGCTAGTGTTGCAAGGAGTACAGCAACAGAGAGTATACAATGAGGATCTCCTATCACCTTAAAATACAACTGCCCAAATTTCAGTGCTGTAAACCAAAGCTCAGATGGTGGCTGAAGAGAGGCCAAGGTTGCTTGAGCTCAGTGGAGAAGGCTGGAGGTAGTTTTGCAGTGAGGCCTACACAGAGGTACCTATTTAGGAACCATAGGGCTCTATTTCACCAGCCTGACCCTCATGCCAAAAGTCCTTGATCACCTTTGGTTCCTCCTGCTCTCATGTCCCAAACTATGTGCAGTAGAAACTTTAACCAGGCTCCCATCTGCCACCCAGTACTTGCCCATCTCCCTACAACCTAGTCCTATTCTTCCACAGCAGAGCTTCTTTCACCTCCCTCTCTGTAGGCACCTTGCCATCCACTTTGAAGGGCTCCCTCTGTTTCATTCATTCATGCTTAAGCCCCATTATCCCCTTTCTGGTTTACTCCTGTGTACATACTTCTCTCCCATACTATCCTCTGACTCATTTTTTATACTAAGCATAGTTTAGATGTGAAATCTGCAGTTGATCTGTAAGTAAAGTCTTTTCCTGGCCCTGAAGACACTCCTTAGACTTGTTTTCTACATAGAATTATGCAGCTGAGAGGCACTGGATGACAGGAGTCAGCACTTTGTAATAATATTTCAGATATACAAATTGGAAGCATTTGCTTACATCTTTCTTACCATACCTTTGCATATTACTTTGGCAGACAGTGGTGAAATACTTAGATTACAAACTCCCCTAGGCAGAGAGCAAGTCCTCCTATCTGCTTTTTACCTGGCACAGGTTCTGTTATCACATGAGCTTCTTATGATAGTAATGGGACCTGGAAATGGAGAAATTCTTTCCCCATATAAAGTTTGTGAGGTTCTGATGAAATATTTTCCCTAACACCTACATATATTACTTCTGAAACACTGCCAGGGCACTTTGTGCATTTTATAGTCAGTAGATGCTTCAGGCTTCCATTCTTTTTAGCCTGGTCAAACCAATTGCTCCCCTGTGGTAAAGGGACACAACCCATCCTGGACAGGTGGCTAATATTGGGTTTTGAAGCTGGACATGACCCTAAGGTGAGAGCATGAGCATCACATGGAAATAGTTCCCCAGGTTGACTGCAGCAGCATTTAACACCTGTACTCTATGAGATCTAGTGCACTGACATTTCTCAATAGAAAACAGAAGTTCAGTCGGAAGTGTTCCTCAAGCAGAAACCCAGTTTTTCTGCATAGTTGTTTTCCAGAGTTAAAAAGATCTCTGTTCTCATAACAATAGCTGAACTCTGAGCTGCTGCTGCTGTATTTTAAACCTCCAGGATCTTTGGAGCCATGTTGAAGGCCTGTACATAGCTTTACAGCATTGAAGGTGCTGCATTTCTTCCTGTATGTAGTGGGGATGCAAAGCTATCTTTGGAGAAAATAAAGAGGGTCAGATTATCTCTCTAATTAGCAACAAAATCAAAGGAAGTTTGGAAATTCATTCCCTCATCATATTTCAACCCCCTTTTTAAAGTGACCTGGAAAACACCATCTCACCATAATGGAGGCTGCTGGCACAAACCACCTCTTTCATTCACGTCTCAGATGCTGACAGATGGGAGATGGTTTTGGTTTTGCAAAATTATATTTAAAAGCTCTGAAAATATTTTTGTGGGCAAATTTAAAGTCATGGATTGCTCTTCAGTATTAATTATGTAAATTTATGGCTAGATGTGACTCATTTGATTACTTATGAAAATGAAAACAGAGTTTTTTTTCTTCACCATATGTAGGAAGAGGGAAAGTGTGTGTGTGCATGTGTGTGCATTATCAAAAGAGGGTTACCTGACCAATCATACTCCCTTGCTGCTTTTCATCCCTGCAACCCATGAAACAAGAATTGATGCAAAATCAGGTTTTGGTCCTTATAATTTTATATATATATATATGTCTATTTATTAAGGACTTCTTGTCCCAGCAGCTTGCTTCCTTTTTGCTTGGGGATTTCACTATTCAAGATGTGTGAGGGAACTACAGGAGGTTTCACATTCAGCATTTTGGTGGTTTCCCATGTTTGTTCTTTATTTTTTGGAAATTATCACAAGAATAGCTTGAACCAGTTTGACCTGTTCTGTACATCTCATAACACAATGGGGCTCTAATTGAGGCATCTCACATTACTGAGCTGATGCCATTATTATTTAAAAGCAAGTAGGCACCTATTAGGAATATTTATTCCCTGTCTTCTATCAAGAAAGCAATTTTGTAAAGAGAGTCGTGGTTTTGCCTTATTTAGGGTATTGATTACCTACTGCTTTGAAATAAAAGGAGATTTATATGCTCTGCTGCTAGATAATCTGTGAAGGACTCTTATGGTAAGATTGAGCCCCTAGGCTGGGAGCCAAGAAGAGAGGATGTTTTGCAGCCTGGCTCTACCTTTCTCACATGATTCATCGGATGCTATTTAAATCTCTTTGTACCTCTGTTCAGTTCTTGATTTCACAAGGCAGTTGTAATCGTTGTAATTGCCATGATGCTGAGCTCCCTGGATTATGGGGCCTGCAGGAACACTTGCCATGAGAGTGAGAAAATGTGCAGACAGTTCTTCCTCTCTGCTGTCAGCTCCAGATACCCAGAAGTCAGACCCTGAGATTTGTTTAACTTTTTAGAAGTTATTACTTGTTTTTTAAATCTTGAAACATTTTGGAGTGTTTCAAGTCTTTTTTATTAATCTTCAGTGAGATTAGTGAGAAATATACATTGTTTTAAATCAAAAGAGGGGCTCTTGCAGCCAGGTGATGTCAAGACCTAAAGTTTTTGGCAGAGCTGCAGATATTGTAGCTAAAATGACAAGGCTGATGTACACTAGTGTGCAGTTCTGCAGATGTTGCTCTTCTGGGGAGAAGAAATATGGAGCTGCATGAGGAGCAATGAAGGAACCTGCATGCTTCATAGCACCAGTACTAGTTTCCTATAGATGTCCTCAAGGGGGAAAAGGGCTTTTGATAAATGGAGACATTGAGGGACTCTGTAGGCACAAAATAAAAACAAACAGACAAAGAAAAAAAAGAGCAGTTGACAAAAAAGGCAGAGGAGTAAATCTTTATGCTTTCAGACAAATGCACAGTTCAGGGCTTGAGAGGATGCTGGAGAATTTAAGGTTCCTATCAGTGTGTCAACAGGTGTTTTGCACTGCTTATATTGAGTGACTCTAAAGGAAGAGCTGAGTAACATATTCCTGGTAGTAGTATTTGCAGGGATAGAGGTAAAGCAGCAGTCTCCCAACCTGTTCTTGAAGTAGTAACACCAGACTTTGTGTTGGCATGAGCAGCTCTCAAGTGCAGGCTATGCATTCTCCACACCCCCAGAAATTCCTACCCAGTTCTGCTTGCAGATTGCCTATACTGAAAAGGCTGCTTCCCAGCTACTGGCATGTACAGTCAACATCTGGTTCTACCTATTTTTCCTCCTGATTCTTGGTACAGAATGCAGAAAACTTCAAAAGCTGAAAGCTTCCACAAGTGATCTTTTCTCTAGATTGATCCAAATTTCATGTTTCCCCCATGCCCAAACTGCTAGTGCTGGCACTGAGGAGAGGGCTTTGCTGGAAAAGCAACCTGCTGAACATCCACCCTGCAGCCAGTGCCTGAAAACTTGAAGCTGCCATGCACTAACCACCACCATTTGGATTATAAAGCCCATGGGAAGGTGGAGCCCCAGCAGGAAAGCATCCTGGTTTGTACCAGCATCTGCAGGGACCTTTTCCTGACTAGTTTTAGGAAATTTGTGTGGTTGCTTTTTGGGTTTGCTTTTTTTTTTCTCTCTTTGCCCAAATGAGTATTGCAGTGAGGCAGTGTTGAGGTAACAGGTGATGCAAGGATGGTTTGTAACCATGACCTTGGTTCTTGCCAGCAGTTCACTGCCACTTACAGCTTTTGCATGTCACAGCTTGTGCCTGGCATCCACTGCCTGTTGCATTTTCACTAGGGAAATCACCTATGGGGGATTACTGGGTCTGCACAAACCCAATTGGGGGTCTGGGAGTGACTGGTATTTAAAATAAGATAAATGTGGCTGTCACTTGAGTTTAGCCTTTTCCAGAATTGTCAGAGATTAATGATTTATTTCAAATTCCTGACATAGTTCTCAGACTCTGATTTTGGTTGTGCCTGTTAATCCTTATGCCTGTATGAAAATCTGGAAAGTAGAAATCCTTAAGTTTCAAAAGGCAGAACAGAAATTAAGATCTCCTCAAGACAATTTTCCAGACTTGGGGGTTTTTTTTGATAATAGAGATTTAAAAATTACTGCTACTCCCTGAATTGAAGTGTAAGTCATAGTTTCTAGATTGCCTGGGGCAGACAATGCTGCACAGTCTATGTGTCTTGAAATTTCCAATCATTTGCTATGTGTATGCATGATTGTATTAATTGGATTATATTCTGAGTGTATAGATACTGCACTATAATTATGGAAATCAAATCTAACAAACACTAATCCTCAGAATACACCAATAGAGAAAAAAGTGGTACATTGTATGCAACTGATAAGACAGATTTAAATGATTTGTCCTGAAGTAGTAGTAGAGATGGGACTTGAACTGTTACTATTATCATTCTTCAAAACCTCTTTCCAGCTGGGATTTATCTTTCTCCACCATGCTTCTTATTATGATCTGAAACTCCCATTTGTTTTAATTTCCTTCCTCTTCCTGTCTTTACACATCTTCTTTTGAAAGAGTTGTCACAATGTGTCGAGTGAAAACCGAATTTGGATAATAATGCTGGGATGTGATTGTTCTCACAAGTTTTGTAAAGGGTTTCTCCAAACTCCAAATCAAATTAACTCCTCCAGTAACTCCGGGGTAATTCGTGGCTGGGCTGATCAGGTTCCTCATTTGGTTTCTACTGAGTGCACTTCATACTCTTTATTTTTAGGTATATTTTGCAACCTGTAAGTGGCTTCTGGCCTGCAACAGTGTGTCACTGTGTTTACACCCAGTGGAGCTACCATTCCCACAGTTTGTGTTGCACCGACCTTTTCTGATTTGTAACAAGAAGTAGTTGCTGCTTGGTCGGCAGTGTCTTTGGAGGGGATGAGATGGGGAAGGCTAGAAAGGAAGCCACACTGCAGATAGTTTATGCACTGCTAGCCTGGCTTTTGCTAGTGGAGCTTTTGCTAGTTTTGTGTTACAGATTTGGGCTGTATCTCACCAGATAAGGTCTTCCTTTTCTGTGTGAGGCAATGCAAAGAATTGCTGCTGGGAGAGGGCTGCAGGGTGTCATTTGCTCACTGGAGGAGCAGCACTGTGCCGCTATCTGTGAGCAGGCTGCACCCTCCTCCTGCAGAGCTCACTTGGCAGAAAATATGAAATGGCCAAATGATTTATTTAGGTCAGCTCATATGTGTGTACCAGTGGGGCAACAGGCACTAGGCTGGGATTCAGGAGCGCTTAGAAACTCTTCCTTGCCACTGGCTTCCCTTTTGCTGTGTTTAATTTCCTTTCTGTAAGTGCCATAGCCTTCAAGTAGGGATAAGCCACATGGGAATAAACCTTCTAGAGATACTGGGAGATGCTTAAGTATTTTATGCTTGAGCAGCACATGGAACAAGTCAAACAACATACAAAGGGGTTTTGTTTGTTTGTTTTTTTCCCCTCCAAATTTTACATCTCTGTCATGTCCTAAAATTTTCCATTTAGTGACTAGGGAAGTTTGGAGAGGAAAGGAGCTTCCATGCACTGGAAATATTTCCTCTGCTGCAACTGTGGCAGCTCATGTAAGTTCATAATTCTTCAAGCCTTGACCCCCACTAGTCACAAAAAGAAACTGTCTGAGGGCAGAAAAGCTTTTATTTAAAATAAAAATGTAATTCAAATTGTGGTGTTGCTTAAAGGACATTTGCCCTTTTTACATCCAGTGCATTCTTTATATGTTTCCATAGAGCAATTCTATCCTTTCAGTCAGGATGACCTTTATTTTATATTTAAATGCAACAGCAAAACAAGGAAGATAAAAAAGACAAAATGTGGATTTTTCTTCAGAGCTACTTGGCTGCCTCACTCTCTACACATGAATGCAAAATGGCAGCTCCCACTGCAGCACAGTGGAGAGTTCCCATTTAAATAAGCAATGTATACAAAAGAAGCACTAACAGCCATAAGCTACAAAACCCAACATCTGATAAATAGAAAAGGACAAAATCAGGTCATGGAGACAGCGCTCATCTTTTGCCCTTGTATTGAATCTTTTATCTGTGGATCTGGAGTCACTGTACAGCATCCTACCTCCTGAGTGGAATGGGAAGGTGCAGAGAGGACTTTGGATCCCAGGGAGATGGGAGAGCATCATTTTTTAAGAGGAGAGGTAAAGTCTTTCAGGCCTGGCTGAAAGTGCAAGTGGCATTTCTTTAGACACAGGTAATTAAGTGAACTGGAATGAATGCTCCTGCGTGCTACAAAAGCACCCTAGGATTTTAATCAAGGCTATTAGTCAGCATATTGGTAAAGCAGTGCTGGATTCTGCAGCCCTCCTTATGCGGCAGACTCAGTTGATTATTCATTGAGAGCCTTCACTTTCCTTCAACTGCACCTCCAAAAGCACTGTGCAGTTGAAATGGTCTGCCAGGTCCTGGCACTTTGGAGGAGTGCTTCTGCCATGGGAGACTCTTCCTATGGGGCAATGCAAAGGGGCTCCTTCCAGTACAGGAGCCATCTGGGCTGGCTCACCCTATGGAACCCCAGGTGAGCAGCAGGGGCAGGTAGGGAGCCAGGCTTTTCATGCTCCTGCTGACTTATGTAGTGCAGAAAGGTAAAGTGTGTTTGCATTTATGTAGTGCTACTTTACAAAGAGCCCTCGTGGGTGAGTTTCGGTTTGCCCAAAAACAGACTGGAAGGAAGGTATTCATTCCTTCTGCCTTCCCCTCTGGCTCCACTCCTTACTCATTTCAGAGGATTTCTGGCCCATTCCTGCATGACTTCTGATAACCAGTGAAGGCCTAGCACCCTAAGCCAGGAGATAGGCTATTAGGCATAGTTTGCATTTCAAACTTAGTGCCAGTGATTGGCAGTTTCTGATTTTGGCTAATTTACCATTCAGGCTGAAGCGTTAAGGTATTGTCCAGAATTAAGTTCAAGCACACTCACATGTGCACATGCAAATGTGTGTATGTGTGCATATGCAGCCTGAATTTTACAGCAGTTTTCCATTATTAATCTGAGTTATTGGTGCACACTGGCTCTTTGATTTTTATTAGGAGACAGAGTAGAGCTCTGCTGGTTGGGGTTGGGAAAGTTCATATCTGCCAAAGGAGATGGCCCAGTTTGAAATGGAAGTACAGATCAACTCCTAGGTTCATGTTTTCAGGCTTAGCTATGGTGACTCCAGCTCCATTTACATAGTGTCTTTTGTGTGCTGTTTTGCTAAAAGAAGAGCATCATCTGTATGGCAGTGTAAGAGAGCACCCACAGACTTCTCTGCCAGCCAAAGACTAGTGTCAACCCTGGGAAGTCATGAGACTGGTCTCAACTGAATATCATCAAAAGCTTTTAGAAGAAAGTCAGTTAATTCCTTTTGTCTCTGAAATTCCCATTAATCTCTGCTCAGATTCTCTCCATTCCTACTGCCATACCTGGCTTTTAAAAGCAGAACACCCTTGCTCTCCACTAAACATAAAGAGACAAACATGAAAGGGAAGCTATAATTGCTTTCCTATGAGTGTTTCTTCTTCCCCACCCCCTTTTCCTGCTGTTTGGTCACTTTTATTTTGCCCTCTTTCCCTGAGGTTTGATGTCTTTGCTCATCATTTTAACTGTCAACAGTACACAGTAAGCTTTGTGGAGCAGAGACCCTGGGTCTGGTTTTGATCTCGTTATCATGGATGTAAAGGGATAGCAGAATCAAACCCTCCTTTCACTTATCAGGAGCATGGTGTCCACCCCTGGCATGGCATAAGTGCTATTGCTTCCATAGGACTCTGCAGAGTTCACCTCCACCCAAGTCCTATGTCAAGGATAAAGTTTACTGTGGTGACCTTCATTACGGAGGTCACCTTGAACTGCTAGAGAGGCATGTAGGGGCCTTAAATGCACCCTATAAGGACAGCTGAATGTTAGCTCCGGGACATTTTCAGCTGGTATGGAGCCAGCCCAGCTTGATGCCAGTTCCCCTTGGCTGTCCCAGATGTAGGAAGCATGTCCAGGCGAGGGATAGTGCATTCCAGTGGCTGAAGAGTGCTATGCTTGGATCTGCCTTGACAGCATTGTGGCTCATGAGAAACCATTGCGAGTCAGCACTCATTAACAGCTCCCAGTTTACTCTGGTTTCTGCCAGCAATGGATTCGGCCCGGGGTTTAGTGAAAGCAATGTCGTGGCTTAGAGCTGTGCTGGGCACAAACAGAGAGGCTGCAGAGTGAAGGAGACACTGCAGTGTTTAATTATGGGCGGGTCTAACTAATTTCTGCTGTAATTCTTTGGTAGCCAACATGGTTATACCACAAATAAGTGCTGTTTATAGTTGGAGGTGCCTGGAGAGGGAGACCGAAGGCTAGTACAAGGAAATCATTTCTTGTGACTGATGCTGGGGAGGGAGTGCTCCTTTTGGTGTTCTTAAAAGCTATTTACAAATGGTAGGGGGAAAAGTTAAAATTGCTGCTGCTTTTTGCATTTGGAACATCAATTTGAATTTGAAGACAGGAGACCAGCTCTAGTTCTTGACCTATACTTGCAGTACTTAATTCTCTGTGGCAACTATGATGGATGCAAATGCACTGAAGTTGGCATTAAATCATGGCTAACTGTGTAGCTGCATCAGCACGGAGCTAACTGCTTGAATATTCACCCACCTTGTCAGGCAGAATCTGCTGCATGTGCTGAGCTCTGTGCTTTTTTGTCTCTACTGCTAGCTAGTATCTGAGCTGTTGAGCTGAAAGTCCCAGCGTGCCTGTGGCTACATGAACTGTTTTTCCTGCTATGATAGCAGCTGCACTCACAGGTATGGACTCTAACACCATCATTTGCAGCCAGTTCAAGAAGACCCCCAGGGGCAGCTGAGGGAGCTGATTTTACCCTTCTGACTGCCCTGGCTGTGCATTCCTGCCCTTCTGCTGTAATTCATTTTTGCTAGATTAGTTTCAGCCTGGATTAGTTCCCCTGGTCCGACTCACTGCAGAGCTGAGCATATGCTTGTGCCAGCACAAAACAGAGCAAAGGTGGAGATGGCAGGGGACAAAACGATCTCTTTGAGAAGCAGGGCCAGAGAAAAACAACTGTAAATTTGTGGCCTCTTGCTCTCACTTGCTTCTCCTTGTTTGATGAAGAGATATTGCTATTGTGTCTCCTTGTTTGCTTTTCATTTCCCTCCTCAGGCTGATTATAGTAGTGAAGGAATGGTGATAGGTATTTTATCTATAGGCCAAGTTATCTCTGGATGAGCCCAGCTGCTTTTAGTCACCGCAGTTTGCTTCCAGGGCTTCATATAATTCACAGTCTGTCTGGACTTGTGTGAGGACTTTGACACAGTTCCCCACAACATCCTTATCTCTAAATTGGAGAGATACCAATTTGATGGTTGAACTGTTCAGTGGGTAATGAATTGGTCACATGCAAAGGGTAGTGGTCAATGGCTTGGTGTCCAGAAGGAGATATGTAACAAGTGGTGTCTCTCAGGGATCCATACTGGGAAATTTTTTAAGGTGAGATTGGTGAAGCACTGGAACGAGTTGCCCTGAGAGGTGGCAGATGCCCCATCCCTGGAAACATTCAAGGTCAGACTGGACAGGGCTCTGAGCAACCTGATCTAGTTATAGGTGTCCCTGCTCACAGCAGGGGGATTGGACTAGATGACCTTTAAAGGTCCCTTCCAACTCTAACCTTTCTGTGATTCTACTGAATGGTTTCTTTCCCCTATGTGCCTGGCAAGTTTGACCAAGCACATTTCCAGTGGTCCCCTTATGTACCTGCCGCCTGCCAGCGCCACCTGCCTCCTCTATGCCCCAGCTGAACACGAGTGCTCAGCCTCTAGCCACAGCCTGGTGCTGACCTGTGCAGGAGCCAGATAATGTCTTGGTGGTGATCTGCGAGTCTCTGAGCAGCTCTGCTTTGTGTTTAGTTCTCCATAGCACTGTTCTCTTTCAATCCATACGCTGCCAGATGCTCTGGCCTGTGGAAACAGGCAAGCAGCTCAGCACACCGCTCTGCAGGTTCGGGTGACAGTGTTCTGTCTGGGGTCTCCCAGGAGAGCTCTCTGCCCATTTCTTCTGCTGCAGCACAAACTGAGGATGAGGTTTATTTTTTGGAGTGCATCAGCTCTTCCAGCACAGCATGATGTTCTGTATACTGTCAACTACTTTGAGCTGCTTGTCAATGAGGGATAAGCTGTAGTGCTGCTCTAATTTTTGTGTTATCATTCCTGTTGCAAATGTCATTATTTAATTAGGCTGTGCAGTACTTCCAGACGAAATATTTTGAAGGGAAGGCACGGATGTCCCTACATCTTGATGCCATTATTACATCTGGGCTAGCTGAACACAACATGCAATAAAAAAGCAGAATCAGTGGCTTGGTTCCAATGAAAGAAATGGCTTCAGCAACCTCAGCCTGACTCCATATTTGGCCATGGTGTGTTCCTCTTGCTGCAGCCATAGCCATAAAAGGGTAGTTGACCAGCTGGTTTCCAGGGAAAAGTGCAGCCACCTTTCCTACAGCACATGGACTAATCCCTGCAGGATCCTTACGAAAATAAGTTTAGGGTTTTTAAATCACTGAGTAACTGAGTGAGTAAGTCTTTGCAGCACTGTACAGATAGCTGCTGCTTTTCCTTTTTTTTTTTTTTTTTTTTCATAACAGGGCTCTTGGCAGTATCAAGGAAAAGAGATTTAGTCCCACGTTATCCTTAAAAAATGTCATACTTGACTCCTCCCTTTTTCCAGAGGAAAGTCCCAACCACTTATCAGATTGCTGGGGTGTTGTAGAAAGGATTGTCAAATAAATCCCCACATTTTCCCTCTGTTGCTAGTTCATGCACTAACTACTTTCATTTTTTGTCTGGTGGCCTTTTGTATCTATCAGCTATTTCCTTTTCCAGAGCCCCAAAACTACTCAAGTCTTGCTCTGGTGCTGCAGATAGGAAAGCTGACAATGCTTTGCTATGTTTGCAGAAAGGTTTTGCTTATTTTACCTTCTAAAACATGACTGTAAAGACTATTATTTGAATAACAGTGTCTGGAGCTTCTGCCTCTTGCTTTTTTTATTGCCAATGTATTTTTCTTGTAATAAAAGGTCCTGTGCTTCTTGGTAACAAGTACGTGAAGTGCTCTGACATGTGAAGTACCTTCTGGAGGAAGGACTAGGCTATTCATGTGGTACAGTATTGTTCATGTTGTACAGTATTAAAATGAATTTTTTCTATGTTCATTGCAGGAGGTGGACTAAGAAGGGAGAGGTTAGCATTACCAAAAGCTGCTTGTTGCAAAGTTTTACACAAGTAATGTGTATTATTTACATAAATAAGATTTAATCTTGATGCTCATGGTTTGCTAAATCCTGCCACGCTCGCTCAGGTTGTGTGGGATATTCACCTGGAGGACAGCTGGTTGCTTTCAGTGGAGCTGTTGCTTTCACTACCTTTGCCAAGACTGATCACTCTAATAAGCCTTTGCAGACTTGGACCTGGTGTTGATCTGACCTGACTTGTAACACTTCCCTGCAGAACCTGAATGAAGGAGGTCACAGGTCACCTCATTGTTGAATTGCCCCTCACACCACCAGTGGGATAGAGGAAGAGATTCAGGTCTCTGTTGGACTCCTGTATCTCCAATAGACTGTTAAAACTGAATGGGTTTAATTAGTCCCTCATTTCTCAATTTCCAAAAAATAAGTGTATGCATCTTGCTGTTGTAGAAATTTACTTTACTTTCTGGAAGGATTGTCTGTATCAGACAGCTCTTTACTGAATCTCATCCTAACATGACTGGTGAGTTTTTCTTTCAAAGGTGCCTCTGCTTGAGGATAGTGTTCATATGAAGAAATTCACCAGCATTATTAACAACTATTTTTGCAGGAAAAAAAATAAATATATGAAATCCCACTAAGCAGAGGGGTTTCTTTCTTTTCCTTCCTTCCTTCCTTCTTCTCTTCTCTCTTTTCTCTTTTTTATTCTTTTCTCTTTTCTTTTGCTATGCAACCAAACAATAAGTGTAAGGAGATATTAAGGAGGATCTAGAAGGTTGGCATGAGACCTCATACTCTCTCATGTGTTTGTACCTGTGCAGATTTTCCAAATGTCTTTGTCCATTCTGGAACATCCTGCCTGAGTAGAGTTAAGGTTATGTTTTTGTTTGCCTTTGGCTTTCTTTTCCCCTGTGTTGTAACCCAATTATTTAAAAACTCCACTTAAGAACTTAATTTGATCCCTTATCTCTTCCCAGGATAGTTGTCAACCTTTTAGATAGTCCTGGAGGAATCTACTGACCTCCATGGTAGTCAGAGCAGGATATCTGCTGCTCTGCAGAATCATGCATTCCCAGGGCTCACAGCACTTTACACTTAGGCACCTTCCAGGGGTGTCCTCCAACTTGCAAATGCTCAACAAACGGGAAAGCAAAAGGCATTGCTTAGCAAGAGGATGAGACTAGGCAACAGCTGTTCTTCCAATGTTTGATACTGCCAAAGCCTGGTAGGTGATGTAAAATAACAAGGTACTGGTGGGTTGTGCTCCACTGGCTGGGAAGGGAGAGTAGAGTAATACAAAAGAAAAGCAAGAAAGAGTGTTGAAAGTCACAGCAAGAGAGGGAAATGGAAAGAGCTCCCCAGAGTACTGAGCTACTGGAGCACCCCATAAACAGACTGCATTTTTTCAGGCTGAAAATCTGTGTTGCAAGAGCCTGTGCTTTTTCCCCCTCCATCTCTCATCCCCTTAACAGCAGTGATGTGCACATTAGAGAAATAGATTAGTCTGGAAAGCCATGATTTTGGCATCTCTAGCACACGAGTGCTTATATGCCAGTGAAAACCTTCTACTTGAGTGTGTAGTAATTGGAGTGATTTCTGCAATACTCTTTGTAAACACAGGCAGGAGAAGGTCATGGAAAGGATAACATCACAAACTCTGCTTCAGATTTTACTTTCATTTCTGTATGTAAGGAAAGAATCCTCCTCTCTCCCCATCTGCATCTCCAGCCTCTCCTCCCCTTCCCCACTATCACCCATTGCCAGTGTCACACTCTTGGGGTTTATAGATGTTAATGTGATGACTTGGTTTTGTTTGTGCTGGCAGCCAGTAAGGAATGCCATGCTTGGTGGCACGTATTTCAGAAGCATTTAACGATCTTCAGTGTCTGGCATTTTCAAGCAGAGTGGCTATGAAATGCAATGACAGCCTTTGTCCAGAGGAATGCCTGTGCTGCTGAGCCCAGGAGAGTTTCCCAGCATCTGCACCTGGGTGCATGCCACAGCCATGTCCAAACACCATGCTGTGGCACGACCAGAGCATGCACTGTCATTTCCTGTTCTCTCTTCTGCCAGGAAGCTAGAGCACGGAGGCTGGATAGAAGCCACAGCTCACTCCAACAGATACCATGCATGTCCCCCTGAGACATGCTGGGGCATGGCCTAATAGGCAACCTTGATACAACCACTGTGGCACATAGAGAGGGTGACAGAGAGTGGATTTGTAACACTACACCCAAGGAAATAGTACTCAAGTACTGACTTTACACTTGGGTGCAGGGATAAAGGTGAGAGGAGAAATAAGGGATGCTCCCAGAAATGACTGTTTGGGTCTTACCAGCTTGGGTAAGTAGTTTGGCTGTCAGAGAGCTGAGTGAGATGCCAGCACACTGGTTATAACTGATGAAGGTAGGAACTGAGCATTTGGAATGAGGCAGGGCAAAATCCCACAGTTAAAAATGCTGTGCAAGAGAAGTGTAATCATAATTGCTAGGAAAAGCCCCGCAGGTAAAGGATGTGGGCACAGGAAAAATGCTGCAGCAGCTAAAAACACCGTAAGGAACAATGATTTTGAAGCTGTGTTTCCCACAAAGACTCTGTAAGCCATGCAGAATGAATGCTGGGCATGAGCAGCCAGCTGAATCTCAGGTATGATTAGTGAGGAAGATGAGTGATAATTTGGAAAGGGACATATGCACTGTGCTAACCTTATCTGCTGAGAGCATCTCCTAAATGAAATAGGTGGAAAAGACTTGCAAAATTATTTTTTTCAAGGGAAAGGCTGGAGAGAAAGAAAAAGCCATCCTGCCACTAATGCATTTTTTTCTTGTGGAGTCTGAACTCTTCTTAGGGTTTATGGTACTAGTAATATAATACCACTGTCACCTAAAGGGTTTTGAGGGCTAAGATATTTATTCCCTCCAACCAGACAGTACTGAACACGTAGGCTGTGTTTTTGCCACCTTTACCAAGGCCATCTCTTAAGTGTGTGCACAGTTCCTGTGCATGTCCATATTGTTATTTTCTGGTACAAATAGTTCTGCATTCACAACCATATACAAAGACAGTATAATTAATTATTCAGACACCACCGGCAAGTGCTGAAAGCTTTACCAAAAAAAAAAAAAAAGGGGACAAGGTCCTTGCTCTACAGATTTTCTCAGCAGGAAAGGGGAGGAGAGGAGGAAACCAGAAGGCTAACTCTAATGATGTAGTCTATAAATTTAGAGTGGGAATACTGCATCCTCCCTTTTAATATATTCTAAACTTTGCATTTTTCATCTTGTCAAAAGAAAAATGGGATAAATGTTTGTCTTCCCAAAATGATCTCTGGTTAGGCTTATCTTGGCTATAGATTGAAAATCAAAATATAAATCATGAGTCTTTCTTATGCAAATACCCATTGTTAACATTTGTCAGACACAGAGAGGAAACACTTAGTCCTCTCTCATCTTTATGGAGGATGAAAACAAATCACACAACTGATGCTGAAAGTTCTAATGTTCTTTGAAGCCTTTGAGCAGCATTAAAATCCCAAGAAACCTGAAGGTGAACTGTCTATAAAAATAAATAAATAAAGATGCATAGCATACTAATCACCCAAAGCAGCATTTTGTAGGAAGCTTCATACACTGAAAGGGTTATCAAGCACTAGAACAGGCTGCTCAGGGAAGTGGTTGAGCTACCATCCCTTGAGATATTTAAAAGATGTGTAGATGTGGCACTTACTGACATGGTTTAGTGGTCAACCTGGCAGTGCTAGGTTGAACTTGATGATCTTAAAGGTCTTTTCCAACCTAAAGGATTCTATGATTCTAAAAATACCCCTGGCAAAAAAGATGCCAAACACAATGGCAACTGGAATCATGAGACTTCATGTTTCTGTTGTAAGGCATGATGCTGTCCAGGAGAAAAAACTGCAGAAAATGACAAAGTTTACATTGGCCACATCAGCAGGAAGTCAGAGAAAAGCTCAATTTGCTAATTAAGGAAATATTTCAGACTATTCTCTACTCCTGGAGGGTAGAGTTTCTTTTTAAAAAGCTGTCACTTAGTAAATATGACATACTTGGAATTCTTGAGTTATTATTGTCACCAGCTTGGAGAGGCTTTTGTGACTGGTGTGCTTTGCTGACAAGGGTTAGTAAGCCCATGAAGGCTTTTGCAATTTTATTTCCCCTCCTAATTTGGAGAACATTACCTAGCTCTCAGTCACAGCTTTGTAAATGCAACTGAATAGCATCATCACAGTATCAAGGGCTGGTATGAGATGGTAGTATCAGGGGAAACCAAACAAACTATTTACAGACTTGGCTGTCTTGACCCTTGCTAGTTTTGAATATGTCTGATCTAATGAATCTCCTCTTTCTTTCTTCTTTAAAATCTAGCCTGATGACTACTTTTTCACTTAAATATGTTCATATTTTCTTACATTTTCGGTGTATTACATGGAAAGGTTGATCCCTGGTCTCTTCAGAACCTCCTTTTTCTCATACCTTTGCCATCAGTCATGAAAAGCACACAGAAGAAAAATCTATAGAGAAGCCACCCAGCCACAATAGGCAGTTTGAAATGAGAAGTGAGGCTGTGTCTACAGGAGATAATGGGAGCTTGGGTCTTTCACAGTTCCTTCATCTAGCAGTAGTGGGGTCTGGTGACCTTTGATGTCAGAGGCATCACAGAGTTGCTCCTGGGTGACTGTGTCAGTGGTCATGAGAGACCTCACGGGCCTGTTGTAGAAATGAAGTTAGAAATTATCTCAGAGTCCTGAGGATCTTGGCAGAAGTGAGTGGCTTTAGTAGATCTGATACTTTGTTTAAGCACTAGTTAAGCATCTCTAGTTATTGGTGATCTTCAGGACTTCTTTCTGAGACCTGTGAGTAATCCATGTCTCCAGTGGGCTTAAATGGCACAGGGTGATACAGCTAAGAGAAAGTCAGTTCAGCTCCTCAGGCTTCTGTACAGATTTGACCAGCACAGCATGAGGAAAGTCCTACCTTATGCTAGGGCACTGACCTGTTCTGTACACAGTCCAGGTGCTTCCTCTGGCTCTTGATGCTGTAGTCTTTGAATATGTTGCTGCTGTTAAGGTCTTTCATCTCTCAGAGTTGGGAGTTGGGAGGGTTATGTGTGTAGCAGAGAGAAATGTCTTCTCCTGAGCCATGCAGGAAACTTTTGATGGAGGAGATGATGAGTCTTATGTCTCTGTCGATCAAAACTGTGCTGTAAATGTAGATGTCTATTGTACATTTTTGTAAAGGCAGGTGCTATTACCATCCTCACTCTGAACTAATGTTTATCTCATTTTTCCTGGAAATTCTTGTTTCTCACTGTAAAATCCATTATTTTCCTCAATTTTCAAACCTGCATCAGCAAGGTGATTATTGTATATTTGTACCTGGCTGGCATGGTAGGTCTCATATAAGTGAGTACTCTATGTAATATCACAGTGCAAGGTAACACAAATTCCCAGTCAAGAAAAGAAAAAGTCTAAGCAGGGATCTGTAAGACAGAATAAGTCTTTCCTGTGTCTTTTTTCAGTGCTTTTCTCTCCTCTGCTTAAGTGAAAACTAAGACCCTTTGGACAGTCAGAACCTTTAATATTTCCTTTCTCTAAGTTTTTTGTCTCTTTATCTGTAAAAACAGAACTACAACATGCAAATGAGACCCTCCTCTTCTATCCCATGTTTCCATACTGATTAGAAGGAACGAAGGATGAGCATACTGAGGCTGTGTGGCTGTGCTCTGATCCATCATTGCAGATCACTTATCACCTGTGGTAGCTTAAGGGTTTGCAGGGTTCCAGTGCCTCCCGTCTCTGGTGTACGTGGTTGTAAAGACACTGTGGAATCACTGCAGAAATTTTCCTACGTGGAGATCATCCGGTGCACTGGCAAGTTAACCCTAGGTGATATAAGGGCCTTTGCTGTGTTGTTTGTTGATTTTCAAGCTGAGACAACTCAGAAGGTTTTGGCACCTTTTGAGCTCTGCCAGCCTCTTGATGGGCTGTGGAGTGGATCAGGAGGGATGTTCAAGCGTCGGTTGGCGTGAGGATGCTCTTTATTTCAGTGCTTATTTGACACGAGGTCAGCAACAGTGAACAAGTCCTGGAGAGCATGGCTGGGGGGCGGGGGGGGAAAGTCCAAGTTCAGCTGCGTTTGCTGCAGGCTGATGTCAGAAGGATTTACCCAGCTCTGGGGACCTTTGTTATGGGAAACCGACTGCTTTTCTAGAGACAATGGCTATAGCGGTGCCGGGGCTGGGAGCAGCAGGAGGCTGGTGCAGGGCCGCTGAATGGGCCCAGCCACCGCGCAGATGGAGGGATCAGCTGGCGAAACAAAAGTAAAGCTGCTGCCAGCATATTGCTGAAAGGAGAGAGGCAGGACAGCGTGCCGGGGCCAGCACGGGAGCTGCCTGCACGAGTGCCACGGAGTCAGCAGGGCTTAGCAGAGACTTCGCTCCCCCAAGAGAAAGGATGAAGCCCTCATTTTAAACGTGGAGAATGAAAGCAGGATCCTCGCCTGCTGTCTCTCAGCATCAAAAGGGTCAAATCCCAGCAGGGGCTGGCGTTTAGTGATGAGCTGAGCAGGTTTTCACTGGATAACAGGATCCCAGGGAAATTGCGAAGATCTCTCCTTCACACTTTGCACTGAAGCAAATCCTGTGCCTCCATAGGCATGCTTTGGCTTGAGAGGAATTTGGGATTTTGTTCCAAAGCTAAAATTGTGGTTTTGAATAACTGGGAGCCGGAGTTGGCCACTGCAAGCCAAGCATGGGGTGCACGTGGGGAGCAAATCTGTGCCTCTTGCAGGCAAACCACAGAGGTTTGGGGCAGAGGCACGTGAGTGAGGTGCCAGGGCAAGGCCCTGGCACAGCTGCCTGCTTTGAGCAGCAAGGTACCAAACACAACTGAGGGGTGTCATATTCTCTGGCCAGCCCAGCCATTCTTAAACATGTTTTTTCTTCTTGAAACAAAATCCTTCTTCTTGAAGACACCAAGGTATCTTCTGCTCTGATGGTGGAGTAAGACATGTGTCACTAGGGTTTTGACTCTGCCAGTGGAAGAGTTATGCATACCTAGCCGGGAGCTGACTAAGGGAAATAGCAGCAGTGTAGAAAGTCATCTGAGTTGCTTTAAAGACTTCAGAGGACTTTGCTGCTCTAAACCTTAGGGGGATTCTAATTTCTGGGCTAAATTAATTTTGACCAGTTTGTAACCATTTATTCTTGAACCAAAATCAATAGCTTTCCTTTGTTTTTTTGCTTTTATCTTCATGATGAATTTAGAGAAGGCATTGATGTAATCCCTTAGCCTTCATTTTGAAGACTAAAGCTGAAGTCTTCTAGCCTCCTCTTATAAGATAGCTTCACAAATCCCTAGTTCCTTGTAGTTTTTCTGTTCCAGAGCTTAGCTTAAGAGCATTCTTAAGGAGGGTAGATTTAGATTGGATATTAGGAGGAAGTTCTTCACCATGAGGGTGGTGAGACAGTGGAACAGGTTGCCCAGAGAGGTTGTGGAAGCCCCATCCCTGGAAGATTTTAAGACAAGGCTGGATGGGGCTCTGGACAACCTGATCTAGGAGAAGGTGTCCCTGCCAAGCAGGGGGGTTGGAACTAGATGATTTTGAGGTGCTTTCCAACTCTGGTGATTCTGTGATTCTATGATTCTTGGAAATCTTACTCCAAAAGAACTGTAGGATTTTATAGTGCTATGTCCCTCTGGGTTCTGTCACTTCTGGTGGGCTCACTGGGGAAGTAGTGTGTTCCTAAATGTGAGTATGAATATGTAGACTACATGCACATGTGCATATTTCAGATGTAATGTGTCACATTTATACATATCACATTTTTGTACAGATAAGTCCTTAGCTGTAGTCTCTCGAAGGACTTGATTTATTTTTTTACACCTTACTATATTAGAGGCACAAATAACTTTGTAGTTTCAGAGAGGCCTAAAGTGAAATTACATATCAGAGTTCACCATAGAAAAGGCTCCAAATATAGCCTTGGAAATCCCACTGATCTCTTACAGAGAAATGCTTGTTGAAGTAATTTTATGTGATTTTACTCCTGTTAGAGAAGCAAGTGAAACAAAGTTTCCAGGGAACTTGGTATTTCAGAGATACAAAGTTTCAGAGAAATTACAAAAGGTTACTCTTTTAAAGCAGCTGGTTCCGGTAAGGAGGAAAAAAGCTGTTGTTGCTGTTTAGTCTTTAAATAAATAAAAGAGAAACATATTCACAAGCAAAGAGTAGCAGCTACTGAAAACACTCCTTTTCTCCAGCCTCATCCTACGAGGTGATTGCTTCCCAGCTGGTGTATGGTGCCAAAGAACTACTACCACGGAGCTTGGTGGGGGAATCCTTTTGTGTTGGTTTCTGTGAGCATTAGGCATACTTCTTAACAGTGCCTCCACTTGGAAGCTGAATATCATCTCAATGATCCTTAAAGGCCATTTTCTTCCAAAGCTAGTCTCCAGGATCACCTAGTGTTATGTAGTGTGTAAAAATGCTGCATTGTTTATCTCTATTTTACAATGGTGGCAAGTATGCTGAAACCAGCCTGTGGCACACTTCAGTTTCCCAGAGAGATACTGGAAATGCCTGTGCCAGAAGAACGAGATGCTGCTGTCTGCCTGCATTCAGCAGCTGGGCTGGTGGTGTTCCCATGGAGCAGAGGCTGACAGTCACTCTTGAGGGCAGAAACAGCTTATAGAGGATATCTAAATGTGCATCTGGATGCCAGAATTAAAGCATCTTGCCTTTGAAGAGGTATCACAGAGTATTGGAGTCTTAAAGAACCAACACTACGAGAAGTTCAGATCCTTTATTGAGGCTGTGTGTCAGTGGAAAAAATATGTGGGCTCCTGTTATGTACTTATGCTTAGAGCTGACTAAGATCTAGTTTGTCTCTTGCCTCACTTCAGCTCTGCTGGCTAACCACAAATTCAAATGGTAGTTATGTCAAGGAAAGGAGACTTGGTCAAGTGGAAGGACACTTGGGCTGTGTGCTGTTTGCATATGACAACTTTGCATTGCCAGACTTTTATCAGTGATTCCAGTCCCAAATCACCTTATAAACAAAATGAGAGTTATTTTGAGATGACTAATCTTGGGAGTAAGGCAAGGGCTACTTTCTAAAGTTTTGCATCATAGGGAAGGTCCATCTGCTTCTATAAAACAGAAGTAAAGGCTTGTAATGTGCTCATATCATCCCCCTGATGATCATACCAAATAAGGAGCTCTCTTTACAGCCCTTCCTGCTTTCCTGTGATATGATCCCAAGAGCTCTCCAGTGAGCTTCCAAGCCATTTGTGTTGCCCCTAGTTTAATAGCTATTAGATTGGGAAGAAGGAAGGCATCTCAACTGACTGATATGCTGTGCTCATTTCAACTGAGGAGAATAGTTATGGTTAGAAAAGTCCACCACCTCCTTGGGTAGCCTGCTCCAATGCCTGATAACCGTCTTGGTGCAGAAATTCTTCCTAATATCTAATCTGAACCTCCTGTGATGCAACTTGAAGCCATTCTTCTTGTCTTATCCCTTGTTGCCTGGGAGTAGAGAATGAGCACCACCTTACTACAATCTCATTTCAGGTAGTTGTAGAGAATGATGCAGGGACTCCCCTGAGCCTCCTTTTCTCCAGACTAAACAACCCCAGTTCTCTCAGCTGCTCCTCATCAGACTTATGCTCTAGGCCCTTCACCAACTTCATTGCCCTTCTTTGGACACACTCCAGCAGCTCAGTGTCCTTTGTGTAGTGAGGGGCTGCCTCATCCCACTGACCTCAGCCTATCGACCCAGTCTGTCCAGGTACCTCTGTAGACTGTGGTGGGTCTCCAGAGTCAAAGGTGTTAATGTGATCTTGATGAGGTGTGGTGTTTAATGGCCAAGTGAAGTCCCAGTGTTGGGGCACAGAAACCTCTGCCTGCTTGGGCATATTGCCAACAACTTCTGTTAAAGTATCTGACTTCCAAAGCCTGCATGTTATCACATAATGCTCACTATACAATACCATGCTGTTAAAGATACAGATGAAAAGGCAGGGGAGCAACTGAAAGCATCTGAAAGGTGCATGGGCAGATCTTATTTTGTTTCTGAAGTGCATTCTGTTTTGCTTAAGCTACAGAGGTTTACAAGGAAATTCCAGATTGAGAACTTGGAATTGGCATTAAATATAGCATTGAAGACCATCTTGTTGGAAGGCAGAGCCACCTGAGATAAGCTGGAGTAGTTACTGCTGTGTTTTATGGAGAACAGTGTATTCTTGCTTTAAAGATAAAGAGGGGGGCAAAAGGCAAAAAGAAATGATAAAAAATGCTACTTCCATTTCTGTTGCTGAGCCATCCTGGCAGACTCAGCTCAGGAAGAAGGCTGAGCAAAGCCTTATCACTCACTTCAAGACTTGGCAAATTAAGACCAGCATTAAACTGTTTATGACTGCTTTTAGCTGTCTTTTTGGTTATGAGCTCACTACAAAGTTGCCAAAGAAATATTGTTGACAGCTGGCTGGGCTTCCTTAGAAGAAGGGAGAAATGAGAGAATTAGGAAGAAGTGGAAGAGCCTTCCTCTCACTTTTACTCAGAGCAGGAACAGTATTAATTGTTCAAATTTTGGTGGATTGATTTCTGGTCCTGAGATGATCTTGTTCATAAGACATGACTCTACAGAAACCCTCAGGTAGGTTTAGCTCCTGTGTGCACTTACTCCAGCCTTTCATTTTTACTTTGATTATTTATTTTCATAAATAATTGCACATAACAGACTAAGCTTCATTGTTTTCCATGAAAGTCTGTGTGTGTTAGGAGCAGAGAGAAAACAGTACAATATCATTTTCATCTGGCCTAGACAGAGAGTGAAAACAGGCAGTGAGGAGGATCTTCAAATGTGCAACCTCTTCGCTGCAGGTGCAATCTCGTCTACTACTACTCCATTATTGAAACAGAGGTCTGGCTTCAACCCAGCATCAAGTCTTAGGGAAAACACTTAGGGAAGCCTGTCTTGTGTCACCATTGCATGGTCAATAATCCATCCATTTGTTTGACATAGTCATGGTGCTGGCAAGAGGCCTGGTCTCAGGTACTGAGGCTGGATGAGTCCTGCCCTGTTACTGGAAGAGGTTTTCTCCTGGCAGGTTCAATCCCTTCACAGAAACTGTAGCCAGGATATATGCTGCAACTTTTAGTCCATTGAAAATATGTTTGTATTTGAGGGCCTTTCATTTTATCCATATGTTGTATTGATTCCACTTGCAGTTTACTCTTGGCAAACAAGACTTGCCTACCTAGTCCAGGTTTAAATCAAATGGATTTTGGGACAGTGGATGAGAAGGGAGTTTGTACTTTGAAGCACATTGTTGCTTTGATTACACTCTTCAAAAAAGTGAAAGAAAATAGCAATTCAAAATGTGTGCCCAGTGATGCAGCACAGTTTCACACCTGCACCATCTCATGTGTCTCTGCATACACCTCTTCAACCATAACATGAATCTCACAGCTTGCATCTGTGACATCAGTTTGAATTTTAGGTTTGATTTATACATAACTAAGCATTAAAAATACTGTCTATCTCTTACTTCTCTCTCCCTCTGTGCACACATATCAGTGATGAAATGGATTGCAGAAGTTTATGAGCAAAAATCTCATGAAAATTGGAATGGGTTATACAATAGTCTTTTAACTGCATAAATAGAAGTTTATTGGTTCTTCATTGCATCTTTCAACACTGAATTTGAGGTTATGAAACATGAATAAACATTGTAATTGTGAAGTTTCTAAACACAAGCAGTTGTAGGTTGATATTGAGACTTGAGAAAATGGCTATTTGACTTTGTCATGGAATTCAATGCACTAGTCAGAAAAATCTGATGGGATGTATTAATTTAGGAATTATTGGATCACCAGAACAAATGAGTCTATTCCCACATTTAAAGAGCTATTGCTCAATTTAATCTGACCACTGGCATACTGATGGTCAGAAGAAGATGGATCCAGACTGTTCTTATTGGTGCCTGCTAACAAGAGAAACTGAAATCACAGGAAACTGCATGTGAAAATAAGAAAAAGCTTTTCCATGGTGAGTGTAGTCAAACACTGGAGGAGGTTGCCCAGAGAGGCTGTGTGGTGTCTATCCATGCAGATGCTCAAAACCCTACTAGACCTCTGAGCAACCTGCTGCAGCTGCCCCTGACCTGAGCAGGGATTGCACTGGATGCTCTCCAGCCTTGGCCTGTCTGTGAGTCTGATCCAGAGAATTTCTGTCCACTGTGGTTGATTGACATTGTACTGGAAAACCTTTCTTCTGAGAGACTATTTGAAAACCTTCTGGCCTCTGCTCTGTGTTTAAAAGTTAGACACCTAAATCTCATCTGAGTATCTGGCTTCTCTTACAGTTGGTGGCTGTTTATGGGAAAGCCACCTCTTCTGTGTATGGGAGCTAGAAATAATGTTTGTAGTGTGTGAAACCGAGTCAGTAACTCTGTCCCCAAGTTGCTTTTCCTCTGCTGCTCAGAAAAAAATGGAGGAAAGGCAGAAAGATGTTGTGCTGCTCCTCAGAGCTCACATGAGGACCTAGGAATACATGCTGTGGGTCAGTCTGTCACTAAAGCTTATCTTTACAGTGCTCAGCTACTTCTCCCAGGGTTGCAGCAGAAGGAGAAGCCAACCCTGATAAGGAGGGAAAACCCAGAAGTTAGCATCAAATGTCCTTTTTCATTTCAGCTGCTTTCCAGGTTGTCGTGCATGAATTGTCTGTTTATTTGCCCCTGGAGCACTTAGTTCCAGCATATATGATTACATACTACTACCTTTTTGGCCCTGTTTGGAGACAAGGAGTGGGTGTGTCTGTTCTGGTAGCTTTAGGGTAAGAAATAGCAGAAGAGGTACAATCTCCTCTGTAGTTGGGAGGAAGGTGAGCACTGATTCTGTTATTACAGCAGTCTCCATCCTGGGGTTTGCTGACTCTGTGCATGGACATGCACAAGTAAGAGGAAGAGCAGAGAAAGGAGTAAATGGAAACAGAACAGCAGTCCTGAGCACATTTAAATGTTTAATGTTATTTTTGAAGGCAGTCTCTTTCATTTTGCAGAGGATGTTGCTGGTTGCCTATTCAAGGATCATTCACCCATGAAATGTAGCCCATTGCTAGGGTGGGATCTGGGGGTTGCTTCCCAGTGCACCACAGTGGTTTTCAAACTGTGACATTTTTTTTTAGACAGGAAGGAAAGTGGTTGTGAGCTTGGCATTTAAAACTCTGAGAAGTGTACTTTCAGCGACAGGGTAATCTTCTGGCACCCAGCTAACTGCAGATGTGACACCCAGCCACTGAACTTGCTCCTGGAGTGTTCTGGGCCACAATGGAGCAACTTCCTTTAACTTTTTAACACCATAATGTTTCCAGACCCTCTTGGAACAAGCATCTATGTGAGTGGTGAAGAGGAAAGCTTAATTTTCATACTTGGCTAAGGCAATTTTAGCTAGGTTTCTGGTAGCAGTTTCCTCACCTCCTTACCTCATCCTTTATTCACATAGGAGGACTTGGAAAGCATGCAGAGTGAAAGATGTTTATAATTCACTGCTTAGCCCCACTGGAATATCCATAGATCAGTACAAACCAAGGGCACAGCCATTTTCTTCTCCCCCTTCCTGCCATCTCTTAGCCAGGACTGAGTCTTTCAAATCCTCTCAGTTGAGACCTCAAGAAGAGGGGTGCTCTTTCTCCAAGTCCCCAGAAGGCAGAGGAGAAAGACAAGAGCCATGGGAAAAATAGGTCTCAAGCCTGAAACAGACCTAGAAAACACAAAATCTGCATCTTTGAAGACAGGGAGCCCCTCAGGCAGAAGCTGTCACTGGCAGCTGGGCATGAATGTGCTGCAGAGGGGTGCAGGAGGGAGCCCAGAGGGAGTCCTGGGTGCAGAGAACGTTCAGTGCAAAGGCACACGGTAGTCAGCTCAGCTCTGCTGCACCCCCAGCCTTCTGGGAAGCCTGCACCCTGGTCTGCTGTCCCACTCCTCCAGCTGACTGCATCTTTTGTCCTGAGGAACAGCATAGCTTCCCCCACCTTTTGTGATCTTATCTGGGGAATGCTGAATGTTTTCTTTTGCTGGGTTGAGTTGTTTTGGTTTGGTTTGTTTTCTAGGACAGGACACTTCCTGAGAGGATCAAATTAAGCAGCATCACTAACTGCATTTTTGTTTCTTCTTTGTTTTCTTCCATTCCCCATTTTCTCCATTTCTATGGATAAATTTTAGACAGGATACTCAGTGGCTCTTAAAGCAATTTCTGAGTACTGGGAGAATCAGTAAACCACAGGAATCTTCCTGCAATTTAGAAAAGACTAGGGTAGCAGGGAGGAGAGGAGCAGGTATTATTGTAACTGAAATAGGCTGCAGGACACATCTGACAGTTTCTGTGAAAGAAATGGGACTGAGCACAGATAAGCTTCCATAATCATCAAGAAAGTAAAGGAAAAAATCTTGAGCCTATATGGTAGTATTCAGGAGGACTGCTGCATGTATCATTGCCTGTTGGCTCACCTGAATTTGGGTTAAATAAGGCAGGAGTGCGAGGGAAAATTTGCTACAGGGACATGTTTACAAAGTCTCTCAGATTATTTCCTATAGAAGAGGAAAATTAAATCTTCAAGAGTGAGTTGACTAACAGATATAGGATCATGAACATGGCTGACTGTTGTTTCATGTCTCTGGCTATAGGGAGTTCATACACATCTGCACTTGTCTACTTTTACTTGGTACCCATCAAAATAAACCTCCTAGCCCTGGTTCATCGATGTGTCTATGATCAACTATGGACACAAAATTCATTCCAATGGTATCAGTCAAATTATTAGTGTACTTAAAGTTAGGCATGTTCTTAAATACCTTGTTGAAAGCTATTGCTTTCATCTTTTAGCAGAGAAAATATGTTGGGGGGAAAAAAAATCAAAGATTTTTCCTCATTTTTTTGAAAAGCAGAGGGGGAAGATTTGTTTCCTGATAAATAATAATAATAAAACCTCTTACATCTTTAAAGGGAATCCATACCCATATGCAAAATACAAGATAAAGGAGAATAACTTGAGGGCAGTAATATGGCTTCTGGCATTGTCATATCTGTTAGAGCAATTCTGTGGTAGGGAAGTGGTTGTCCAGGTGCAATGTCAATCATGGAGAAGATAATTTTCTAACTTCTGAGCTGGTGCTATAAATACCAGATTTCATGTTGTGTCATAGATCAAAAAGGAGTTAGGGAGCAAAGCATTTCTGCCTTTTCAACAGTAGTGAGGGGTCTTGGGTTTTATATGGAAGAGGGAAAGAGACACAGTTAGGAGTTTAACTTGGTTTTAGTTTGAGGTATTCATTTTGGCAACCCAACTTAAGGACACTTGTATGGCTTTCCTTGTCCTGTAGCACCACAATAGCCTAAGGATTTCTGCAGAGTAAGTGAAACCACTAGAGCTGAGTTTGCATCAAGGGGCATTTCAGACTGTGAGCTGAGTACACCTTCAGTCTCATCTCTCTGTGGGTAGCATCTCATTTTTCTGTGTTACCTAATTTTATGATTTGTTTAGAGAGCTTTTACACTTCAGTCTTTATGCTCTCTCTTTGTCCTATTAAACCTTCCAGGAACTTCCATCCCTTCCATTACTTTTGATTTTCCTACCAAAATTATGATGTTTATTCTATCTAGTTTCTCAATTCCTGTGATGTTGCTTGCCCAGATCCTCAGCCCTGTGAGGTTCACACCTAAACTGTAGTGTTCCTATAGAGCTTTTCTACAAATCCAGACCCTTTTCTCCTGATGGTTTTGTTTTAAGGTATGGTGATATACTAGTGGAGTTGTCTAGAGGGTGACTGTGTTACATACTTCAGCCTCTAGCTCTCTGTGAAAGAAGTACTGGCTTCTCACTTCTGTAATGTCTAAGTTAAGAAGTGGTGGTTTGGTTTTTTCTTTAACTGAAGATCACTTCACCCATACTGGCTCATTATTGCCTCTCTTCCCCTCTTAACTACAAAGAGCTTAAGCAATCAGAAAACTGAATGAGACCAGTTTGACAGCTCCTGTAAAACCCCAGCTTTTTATAGCAGGGCAATGTACAGTGCCAGTGACTTGCTGGGGAGAGTCTCTGGGATACAGTGGTCTCCACTGATGAAGTGGTGGCTTCTGTTCATATTAAGACATCAGACACATCATCATGAATTATAAAGTGGTGCAGAGCCCCTTCTGTGGAATTCTCAAGTGCAGGCTGCCTGTTTCTCAGCTGGCACTACAGACGTGTCTGCAGCAGCTATGCTGACATGACGTGGTGCAGCTGCTCCTGTGAGGTTCCTCTTCTAGCTGCTAATTCTTCAGTCCTTCATCTCAAGCAAAACCTGCCCATCAAAGCCTTCGAGGCACTGCATTTTATTCATTTGTGGTCTGCTGTTCCTCTTCTCCTTCACTTTCCCAAACAAATAAACCCCAAATCCCTGAGTGTATTGATTTGGTGAAATGATGTCACTGATATAATACAGATACATAAATGCATAAAGCATGCTTTTCTGGCCAATTCAAAGACTTGCCCTCAGGAGTATGCTGTGTAGATTGATATGATTAAAGGATGAATCACTTAAAGAAGCATTGAATCTGAACAACCCAGTGATGAAGTGATGAAGTTATTATGCATCTTGTTTAGCTTGCAGTGGGCTTATTGAATTTCCCATCTGTTTGTTCATCCATCCTGGAGAGAGAGATTAAATTAGGTAGTCATAAGAGAAAGGACACAGTGAGACACTAGGCTGGAGAGTGGATCATCATCCTCAGTTTATTGTCCCATTTCTTCCCAAGGCTTTTCGTCCATCTTTGGATGCCTCTTGGGCTGAGAGGCTATATGAGTTTAGCCACCTTCCCTCATTGGTGTTCTCCGACCCTCACTTCCCTTTGTGAATGGGAAAGCATCTCCACCCTGTTCAAAGCTTCCTTTCCCATATCAGCCATCAGACTGAGGTTAAGTCAGGCACACAAGAGCCTCTGTGCTCTGCTATAAACCACAGGGTCTTCTCCTGTACAACTGCTGTTGGCCCAGTGGTTCCCTGTTGTGTATTAGTCCAAACTGAATTATAGCATGTTATTTTCAGACTGTTTTTCCAACTTAAATTGTATACCTGTCCTCTGAGGCATGGGCAGCCTTCTCCAGTGTGGTGTTACCAGGTGTTGCCTTGTTCTTGCTTTCCTCTCCCTTTTAAAGCAAGGATTTGTGCTCACCCATTTCCACCCTCTGGGCCTTCATCCATCTACAAGTTCTTGGGGATAACCACTAATGAGCCTGTTAATCATTGCTTCTGTTACTTCTCTAAATACTTTTGGATTAATTTCATCAGACCTATGTGATTTAAGAGCATTTGTCCAGTTAAGTACTTTCTAACCTGGTATTTCCATGGCCCAACCTGAGGTTGTTGCCCTTTTTAAGTACTAGTTGTGGAAACATTATGGGTGCTGACCTTTTTTGGGTAAACAGCAATGCAAAGAAGACATTAAACACTTTTAACAGGATTGTTCCTCTTCAGATACATGCTTGTCTCCTAAAGGGAAGGCTGCCTCAGGACCCATACCTGGGCAAGGTCCAGGCAAGCCTTCAAGAAGGCTTTTCTCAGTGAGAAAGTCTTTTAGTTATATGCTGGGCTCATCCAGTGCCTGTGTGCCCTGACACAGCTGATGGGACAGGCACTGCAGCGTGTGCCTCCTTCCCCTTTCCACATGGCAAGCTTTCTCAGAGCAGGAGGAGAAAGCAGGCAGAGAACCACTCTCATCTCACTTACATCCCACTCTCTGTGGTATAGACTGCCCCACAAACTGTTTGTTCAGGTGGTGCCAGATTATCATTATCAGACCTCACACTATAAAAAATCCTGAGTTTCTACGCTTTGAGTTAAAAGAGTGATGACACAACAGATTAACTTTTTCCTACTTCACCCCCATTGCACTTACCTATGGTCTTTTCCACAGCCTCCATCTAACAACAATAATAATAACAACAGAGAACAAAGCAAATCCAGAGCCCATGCAGGAAACTACTCCCAAGTTGCAGACTCAGTGTTATTTTTTATCTCGTGCCTGCCAAAAACAACATGAGTCTGCCTCAGGGATGTGAAAGCATCTTGGATTTATTAAAAATATTTTTCATGGCTCCTCCCTCTTCTTCCTCTACCATTTTGACAAGCAGCCAATCCATAAAAGCTTTCCTGCAAAACCCCCTTTTGAGGGAACAAAGTGCAACAGCTTCAGTTTCGCGCAGAAAGGCAAAAGATTGCCTCGAAAACCACTGGTATTGTTGATTGGTTTCTGGAGGAGGGCATTCATTAGTGTGCACATTTAAAACAGACCAGGTCCTTTCTGCAGTGGTTGTTTCTTGGCTGACTAAAATGTGTGTGTGTTTATGTATTCTGTGGTTATTTGTAGGTGTTTCATGAAGCTCATCATAGGAGTCAGAATTCTTGCCAGCGAATTGGCTGCCTCAGTTTTGCAGTGTGTATATATAAAATCAAGACACTGTATGAGGCTTTTCTGCATAATTTTCAGCACTGTGTCTACTGTCACAGTGGTGTTTTAAACACAGCAGTTGGGTTTCCTTTGCCAATGAGGAAGCTGAGAGAAAAATCTCATAGAAAGTGTATGGTGGGTATTAACAGGCAAACTTATTTATCCATTCAGTCTTTGGTGGCCATAGGTGTTTCATGAATCTCATCATAGGAGTCAGAAGTCTTGCCAGCAAATTGGCTGCATCAGTTTTGCCAGCACCTGTCATTCAAGGACAAGAAATTTCCCATGGTTGTTATATACTTTTTACAAAACAATTTGCATTCACATAGCTTTATTTGGTGTAAGCTTTTCCCTGCAACCAGGAAAGCTGAAAACATTTTGTTTTCCTTCAGCTAGACTACTGGCTCTCACTTAATCACCTGACTTCAGGAACCGTTGCTTTAAGTATCATCAAAGTATGAGTAGGCATGAGTTCACACTCACAGCTTGTAACAGCCAAGGTTTGGAGTGTCTGGTTCACAGATGTCCATTTGTCACCATAAATACAGTCAAATGAACTGTTTGATACAAAATGATGTGTGACAACTAATCAGAAATCTTTAGGTTACACACGGGTAGAGTCCTGTTCCTGGCTTTATGCATTTTGCCACAGCTGAGTGCAACACTGCTGAGTGTTCTTATTTTGAATTATTTAGCCCCCCATTTCTTCTAATGTGATGGCTATCAAAGATTTTTTCCTAATGTTTTAGACATCTGGAGTTGCAGAGAATAATTGGAAACTGTGTCCCCCACTGTCTAAATTAATAGAAGAGAAATTAAAAAAAAATCCTGAAGTGTTATGAATTGTTCAGGCCAATGTTGTGAGTGCTTAGGATCTGGTTTTTGAAACAACATGTCATTTAAAAAGTTATTAACTCCCCATCCATGTCACTGGGATGATTAGTGAAACTCACTTGACTTTAGAAAGTGGTCAGTTTCAGTGACTGCATTTATCCTAAGAGAAAGAAACACAGACCCAACATGATTTATTAACATGGTGGTCATCCTTTATCTTGGAAGAAGAGCAGCTAGCAAACTGCAAAAATGCACTTTGTCATTTATCTTTAAAATCACATTATTCTGAGGAGTTTCATTCTTCCCATTCTTCTTATCACACCAGTATGAACATGGTTGCCACTCACTAGATCTACTGTGAAGATATCCTCTGAAGTTACAAAAATAACTTGCAGACTTATACTGCAAAAGCCTTTGTCTGGCTCTCTGTCAGCTCCTGCCACAAGAAAATGAAGTTGAGGATACAGCCAAAAGAGAGGTGTGCTTTCCAGAGGAGGAGCTGTCTCGTTGACCAACAGGACCTGGAAACCAGGGGCACCAGTGCACTGTTCCCAGAGCAGCCAGCTTTTCTAAGCTCTCACGTGCACTGGTGGACAGGGAACAAATGGGAGTCACCTCTCATGACAGGCAGAAGGAGGTTCAGCTCAAAGTTTAGGAGGATACAAAGGTTAAGTGTTAGTACAGTTGTTTATAAATGTATAAAATGCATTTGTGGGAGAGAAGAAAAGGTTGGTTTGTGTGAAACATGTTGTAGTTTAAATATGGAACTTCTGAATGCAGATCTGAACCTTTTTAGACTGGGCTTACTCCAGTCATTCTGCCCTTGATCACTCCTTGTCATTACTAAAACATACCTGTCTGAACCATGCTCCCTGTGAATTATGTCTCAGAGATTTGGCCTCCTGAGCAAAGGAGAGCCTGCCTTTTGGTAACACTAATGTGTTGTCTCCTTTTAGCAATGGAGATGATTCCTCTACTGGGCAAGCAGACCATTGTGACTGCCTGGATGGCTCTTTGAGAGAGCTGCAGGGCCATGTGGACAAGCTGAGCTCATCTTCCCTACAAACTTCTGTGTTTAGTTACACAAGCTTCTGTGTTTAGTTACCCATGCACAAGACAAAGAAGCAGGCCAGTAATGGGTACCAGATGGAGGTTTATGTGTTTAAACAAAGACACATTCTGGACAATCAGAAACAACTGATTGGCAGTTTATACATTAAACCCCAATTCAACAACAGCACTTGCTTGCTGACCTAGAAGAAACAGGGCAGAGGGCCTTTTGTGTTGTCCTGACCACACGATTCCCCTTCATCCCTGCTTTTGCCAGGGGAGCAAGTGTACATGTGGGGTGGATGTATGTAGGAGCATCACTTTCACAGCTTGTGGAGAACCTTCCTTTCCACAGGGTGTGGCCAAGGTGAAGCCACCTTGTTGGCCACCCTTGATCAGGTTCTTGCATGTGTTTTTCCCTAGTTGTGAGAGGGAGTATTGTTACGTTTGTTCCCACTGGTGGGTGTCCGCTGCAGAGTGTAGGTGTGGGTTTTAAACCAAACTTTGGCAAAGTTGTTGCTATGGCTTCAGCCATAGAAGATGGCATGAGTTTGGTTACAGCTAAACATTGTTCATCTATCATTTCTCTGACCTAAGCTGATTGAACAAATGAAAGATCTGTTCTGTGCTACCATGTGGATGTCTGCTGAATACAAAAATGAAACTGTCATCATCTCCACAAGCTATGACATTACTGTCTTGTGTATACTGAGTATCTTGTTTGACTGCATGTGCTGATATGCTTTACAACTTGACATGTTATATAAATAAAATAATCATTAAGAGAATGGTAAATTCCTAAAGTTAATCTCTCCAAAGCCAAACAATAGCATTTGACCTTAACTCTGTCCATCTGGATTATGGTAAAATAAACTTCCTCAAATGTTATAACCTGTCAGCACATGTGTCAGTCAACAAAGACAGTGTATTATTTTAAAAGCCAATTTTGTCAGAAGGAATTGAACATGCTCATCACTTTACAGGAGTGTGTCTTCTGCTTTCATGTGTAGAAGCCATTTTTTGTTTCCTCAAATGCCAAAAAAGCACCTAAGATTTCTAAAGGGGGAAAGAAGAGTTGCCTTGCTGGCATGCTGAAGTTCACTTAGCTTGAAAGGGAGTCACCATAATGTTGTAGAAAGCTCTGCACTTCCCCATCAGTAGAGCAATTTCCTTCAGACCAAGTAGGAGTGCTTTGCCCCTCCAGTGGTTTGTGTGTTACTTGTTTTTGTAGGGTTTATCACACAGGATTTTGTACATATGGCTAAACAGTTGAAGTGTTTTCTCCACTGTAACTGTACTAGCAGCCCATGGTGATCTGTTTCTTCTGCTCAGCCTGAACTTCTTCACTATTTTGTAGTATTTGTGTTGGAAAAGAGATGAAATGGGTAGGCTTCCTGGGTAGCACACATGATGGATGTTAGCCCCTGTCTTGATTGTGTTAAGCAAAGAGGTTTCTCTGTTTCCTCAGGGTCTGAAAAGAAACCAAGGGAAAGGATGCTCATCCCTGAAGTGCATGTGAGTTCAGAGCTGTGGTCCCCAGGCAGCCAGCATCCATAGTCATATAGCCTCATGTCTGGGCAAGAGGATTAAGGAGAAAACATTCCTGTGAAATAAGTCCCCTTCAAGGGAAGTCTGTATCCCTTAAATGTATGGGGCAAGCTATAAATAGAGTGTGGTTATAATTAACAACGTGCAATTGTGTTCAGGGATGGGCAAACCAGGGAAAATACCATTACAGCATTAGCAGGATAATCCTCCTGGAACTGCATTACTGAGCAAATGTACTGGAGTAAATAGAACACTGACAAAGCACCTTACCTAGATGTCAGTGTCCCCAGATTATTATTCTGATAATTAAAAACATGTGGGTAGCTCTCCCAGAACTGTGTGGCAATCCAAATGGGCTTTTGCACAGGCAGGTAGCAGATTTGAGAGGTTGCATTTTCTGTCTCATCTGCTTCTTTTCCAGGGTGCCAGAGCCACCCTGAAGCTAAGCAGGCCATGAGCAAGCACCATGCTTTGGTGAGCTGTGTCTCAGGGTTAGCTGCAGCTCACCACAGTGAGCTTTTCCCCACCAAGAGAGGTCTGTTTAAAACCAAACAAAACAACTTTTCAGATTGCTTATGAATTAGGATCATGTGCAAGGGGGCAATCTAATAGCAGAGTAGAACAACTTGTCAGCCCTGTAATTAACATCAATATGTGCTATTTAGCTCTCTTTATAGGCATATAAACACACTTCAAACAGCCATCTCATGAGAAAAATCATGACTCCTACACATAAAGCATAGAGATTTCAGGCTGTTGAGTACCACTTACCATTATTTTTAGTTTACCAAAACAAAAGTCTTAATTTTTCCAGTGACAACAGCATCATTAGCAGCCAGATGTTTTCTCCTTAAATTAAAACACATACACAGAAGATTTTTTGATTGCTTATCTGAAACAGAGGTACAGTTAAGGAAGTTGGCTTTGAAACATCAGGATCTCTGCAGGTCAGGATGACATTGTGAAGCCTTTGAAGAACTCTGCAAAACTGTCATCCCAGCCACATGCAGTCTGTAGCTGGTTCTTAGCGTTGCTTGGAATAGCAGAGTCATCTGAAAAACAGGAATCTTATGTTGTCTCCCAAGGTACATCCACAGAAGTAGAACAACCCAGGGCCAGGGCTGATGTCTTTCACATCATCACTGTGGTGTTACACCATTCATACATGTTCATTAATCCTATAGCTGGTAGCACTATGGTGTCCTGGTCTGGTACCAGGTCTCCTACACACTCTCCTGGGCCCCAGGGCAATTTGAAGATTTCTCTTTTCACCATTTCTGCAGCAGAAATGGTAGTTCTCCTAGTCTTTTCACTTAAACCTGCTTCTAGCCCTGGCTCATTTTGCTGTTTACCAAATTTCTTCTATTTTGACAATATCTTTGTAGCACTGCACAATCTATGTGAAAATTACAAATAGAGTAAAAGCATCCCTTCCTGCTTCTTGTTATGATATCTTTTAACAGTCACCCTCCTTTCTCATATCAAAATATTTACAACCCATCTTTTGCCATCATCAGATTGTATGTTTTTAAATTCAGTTTCAAAATTAAGGGCACGGAAAATTATGATCATTTCTGCATTAGTCACTCCATCCAGTTTCTTTGGAGTGATGAGTGAATCAGCTCCCATTCTGACTTACTCTAGGGGTAAATATGTGTAATTTGAGCAATTTTGGGTTGCTTGCTATAATTGTTTGCTGCAGTGCAAAATGTGGGGATGTGTTAGGAAGTACTTGCATCAGCCGCATGCTTCTTGCCTTGGTCTCTGCCAGTTTCTATTTTGCACTGCCAAGTTTGATGCCAGCCTGTGTGAGGATGCAGATGGCTTACTAAAAGGACCTGGTAGACAGTTTCCAATGCACTGTCTCTGCATCACATAGGGCTGCAAGTTGCAGACAGGATTTACTTTGCACCCCACTGTGCTGTTCACCCAGGATGTGGTTTTGTGAGAGGCTTGGGCACATCAGCAGCAAATGCCATGTTTCACCACCGTGGAGAAAGGGTCTCCTTCTGTTTGGCAGCCTTGAGTGTGGCAGCAGGGAGCACATTGCATGTGGTGGCACCCCCAGGACAGGCATTGCTGCCATCAGGATGCCTGACTCTGTTCAGAGCAAGCCTAAAAGTGCAAAAATTTTGAATCTTGGCATGAGTTACAGCTTGTATGGCAACACAAGATAAGCTCACTGGAGGAGATGGGCCAGAAATGAAAATAAATTTCACTGGTTGTTTTTGTGCTGTCAGGTTGGTTCACTCCCTGCTTTGCCCTGGGGCACATCTCTGCTCTTCACTCATGCTGTAGGTAGAAGTGTTTGTGTTCAGGGCTCCAGTCAGAAACAAGCCAAATATTTCTTTTGGCAGGGAAATCACTGGACCTCACATTGAGAGCAGTCATGAATCAGTACACATCATTTGGCCCTGGGGTGAAGGCTGACTCATGGCATGGGGAATTGACTAGGACTGAACTTGCCACTGCTCACCAAGGCTTTTACGCAAGGCTAACAAACAACAGCATCCCTGAAGACGTTAAAAAGTTTGGCAAGACTGTGCTGCAGCAGCTCTGCTGAAGAGACTGGTTTGTTATTCAGTCACCAGCACAAAACCTGTGGCTTCTGCACTACTGGTACTTTCTTGTCTGCTTTCTGGGAGAAAGCCTTTTCCAGTGGCAGAGGGTGCAGTCAGACAAAGCAGATGAATCAGGCTGATTCTGTATTTGTGTTTCAGTTAGACCAAGAGGCTGAAACCATCCCAAAGCAGCAGCCCTCTCTTTTGAGAGAGAGGCCACAAAAGAGCTGGACTTCAAGGCATGGCTTTCATATCTGAGGGCTTTTCTAATCGCTTCTTAACTAATTGACTTGACTTTGGCAGGAGGACAGCTAGTGGCTGAAAAGGATTAAAACAGTTAGAAATGAACAGCTTTGAAGTGGCTGAAACCCTATTAAAATTTGAATGGCAGATTTCTTTCCAATGGTATTTCTTAACTACTACAAGCTGGTAGGGTGAGCTCTTCATGCAAAACTTAATGGAGAAAAAGGAAAATCTATGTAGTAGAGTGGAGTCTCAGTTGCATATAACTGCAACTCAGTTATATGGCAGCTGTAGGATGCCTCGTGTAACCCATGTATCTCACAGGTTCTGCTTTCATGAGAGAGTATTTTGTGTTGTGGGAAAATTTTTCTTTTGTCATGTTTCTGATCTGACATAGCATGCACTGTGGTGGAGCTAAATACTATGTCGTTTCCCATGACCAAATGAAGCTTGCTTGGAGAAACAATGTGCTGGAGTAATTACTCTAATTAGCATTTTCCATAGCAAGCAAATGGTGATCCAGTTCTGTAAGGCTGAAAGCAAGACTGTGGCAGATGATAGCCATTTAAGTAGAGGTGATGGAAAGTTTCTGAAAGATTGTCTTAGAAAGAGCTGATTTTTTCAGATGTAAAATATCATATGGAAACATGTTCCTCTCAGCTGATTTTCTGTCAATCACCCCCTTCCCCCCAAGCTCCAATGTGACCTTGCCTGTCAGGCAGGTTTCGAAACTTTCCTGACAGCCAAGTTTTCTCAGAAACCTCACAGACTTACTGCCAGCTTATGTGCCCAGCAACTTAGAAATCTGCCTCAAAGGCAGCATCAAAGTGGGGATTGCAGGGGCTTTTGCTGTCCTCAGCTCCAGAAAATCCCCACTGGATGCTATGCCTTGAGGAAATGGACCTTGTGGTTTCCAGACTCCGAAGCCAGCTGGTTCCTCGGGCATCTTCATCGTCATTGTGGAGGAAGCTTTGCTGTCAGACCTAGCTCTTCAACCAGGTCATCAAAGGCTCTGAGGTTTCCTGCTTGGTTTAGGTCCACCACCTAATTCATGTTCTGGGAGTCCTATGTCCATGGTCTCTGTGTGCTTTCCACTGTGGTACTGCCAGAGTTGTGACTCCCCAAGATCCTTAGCACTTGAGCAGTTAGTTTGACTGTTATTTGAAATCCATAAGAAGTGTATCAAGAATGAATTAATTCTGGATTTTAGTCCCCTAAAAATCTCTGTCATTTGTCTTTTTGTCTATGTTAAATTGCAAATACAAAAAAAAAGGCTTTGGCTATCCAAAAGTGATCATGGAACATGTATTTGATTTCTCAAGCTGATCTACTTTCAGCTCTGGGTTCAGCAAATACATACAGGAGCATATCTTTAAGTTCATGAGTAGTTCTGCTGAGACAAGTCAGTGTATCTGCTAACTTAAAACCAGGCTTGTGCTGAACACTACCCTGAACTGAGCCTATGGGAGCAAAATGTGTTTTCTACAGATCATAGAGTAGGTCATAGTTTTCTCGGGGGCATTTCAAACCAAAACCTGATGGCTAATGAAAGGCAAATTGTAGTACTCTAATTTACATGGGCACTCAGCTGCAGACCTCTGACACATGTTCAAGGAGATCATGGCTGGAACTACTTTTAATCAATCATAACTCCTGCTGTCATGAATCTGCAACAGGAGCAACTCAATTAGTTCAGTGCAAATGAGCTTTACAGATACTAGGTAGTGAGAACAGACATTATATAGCTATTCTTATATGGCTATGTAGTCACTCACATAAAAGCATTACCATACCTACACAATGCATTAAGTACCTGTGTACAGTCATCATTTCAGTGTGCCAGACAATGACAGTGCTCTGGTGCACTCTGAGTGTGTTTGTGTACCTCAGTACAACATGTGTGTTTTTTATGTAGTTCAAAGTTATAGATTAAAACCTCTTCTTATTCTAAAGCAAAAATACAAGTTTTTCCCATAAATAACATTGTTCTTGTGATTTCTCATCTTATTTCACAGAACTGTGTGGTCTCCTTGAGAAAGGAACCTGTACAGAGCTCTGGAAAGCCTCCATAGGGAAGAGTCAGTGAGAGGTTCTACTGTAAAGGCCTGTGTATGTCTCTTTTTAGAAAGAGAGAGGAAGAGAAAAAGAAAGAATGAAAAAGAAAGGAGAAAAGGGAAGCAAAAAAGCTCAAAACTATGAAAATTTATTATAGCAGATGGGAAGTTCTCTATTTCCCATCATTTCCAGGGTGGATGAGACTGGCAATGACCCAGTCCCTTCCCACAGTCCCCCTGCCATCAACCAACCCAGATGCCAGCCAAAAAGGGCTTATTGTAGCCTTTCTGGCAGTACTTTTCCAAAGGTCCTTTCCATTCTTACTCTGAATAATCTAGGTGACACGCTAGTACATTTTCTCCTGCTCTCTGTGTGTTAACACCCCCTTGGCTTTGGTCACAGAAGAGACTCCTTATAAACACTGGCAGAGCCGTTTCTGAATGGCAGTGACCCCCTTGGTACATAAGCAGAGCTACTGCCTTCCTTTGTGCAGGCAAGGTGATATTCTGCTGCGACAGGCAAGGGAAAGCTAGGGCTGTCACAATCCCATCCTTGTCAGCCATTTCTTGTGGAAGACACTCCTGCTGAAGTAGGCAGGGATTTTGTAGCAAGAAGGGCTCTTGACAGGTTTGCCAGTGCTGTGCTGGCTCCTGGTTATTATAGAGACATCACTTGGTTTTCAGAACATTATACAAGACCTCAGCCATATAAGTCCACTTGATTTTAGGGAGTGAAACCTCATGAAAATTACTTTCAGGGTTTGTGTGTTCCAGGAGAAAGGAAGGGTCCATATTTTTCTGTGATTAATTGCATGTTTACAGTTTTACTGAACAAAACCTGGCTTAACTTTGTGTTACGAAATGGGTCTGCTGAACAAAAACATCCAATTAACATGGCCCAATTAAAACTTTAAAAGAAATAATCTCCAGTTAACAAACACCAGATGTACTTGTCAGGGTTATCTTCCTGCTGTTATATTAATCATTTATAAGCTCTGTTCATTTGAGCACTTACTTGGTAGAGAATACTATTGCAAAGATTGTCTTTCTGAATATTATGCCAGAAATAACTGCTTCTCTGATCCTGAAACTGTTAAAACATCAGATTAAAAAAGGAGAGATTAAGAAGGCAAGCATACTTGATTATTTTTTAATAGAAAATGACCACTTACCCTATTAAACAGGTTGAATAAGAGACTTTTTACTGCTTACAGTCAGAAATGTTCATTCTATAGCACATTACTGCTTTGTAGGGAAAAATTATTTGTCCACTAAAGGAGCACATGTGACAAGTGTAGAACTGATCTGCCACCAGAGAGATGGAGGAATTTTCCAAGAAGAATAAACCAAGGAGCAAAAAAGTGAGAGGTTTACTGTAACCTTTTTGCACCCTGGATGTTCATATTAGGTGTATGCAGTGTTGCAATTTTCCCATCCAGGATTTCCCAGGCTTAAGGTACTACTTGACAAAGAGACTTGTTCAAGACCTGGATTTGTCCCACCTGACACAAGGTCCCAAATGAGCAGTGCAGTTACCCTTGGTTTAAGACCTGAGCTGCTTTCTGAAAGTGACTCACATCCAGCTGCAGAAAGGACAAACATGCCAGTGTTTCTCAGCTCAGCCCATGAGGTAGATGTCTAACATTAGGTCAGATGAATTTGGACATAAAACTCCACAGTTCACAAAAGTGGACCTTCAGTCAGTTGCTGAATGTTTTTTTCAGATGTTCAGGGTGGCAGTAAATGTCAGTGGCTATCCTTTCTTTTAGAGTCTGAAGGTCTTTTCTGCAGTGGGCCAATGTATTTTGATGGAATCTGTTGTGTGACAATGAGGCTCTGAGCATCCTGTGCCCCAGAAACCCTCATCGCTTTGGCCACGACTCCTCAGGTCCCCCCACTGCTCTGCTGAGACACTCTTGTTGATACTGTTTAATTACTGTTCTAGTGTAAGCTTATGATAATTCAATTTGTTATAATATTAATTAATTATATCCTTATATAGTTATTTTGGATGACTGATGGACTCATTTGAGTTCAGAATGGAGAGTGGTGTTGGTTTTTATTCTAAATGTTACTTTTCTAAAGGGTCATGGACAAATATATTTGTTCCTGATGTTCTCTTCCCTCTCATTTTTTAATATTCTTAATTGTTCCACATAAACTGAATTTTTCATAAACAACAAATGAGAGTGGTAGAAAGCACTGATGCACACATTATGGCACAGAAAGCAGCACATTATTTTTCTCACTGAACTCATGCCAGTGTTAGTGGAAGTCATACATATGCAGGAAGGGGATTGGCAGAGGTGTATGCAAGAGCTCTACTGAATCTGTGGGAGTATTTGTGTACATACTTGTGTGCAAGAGAGAGAGAGAATGTTGAAATCTGGGAACTGTATCAACTGACAGCTCTGTAGTGACATGTAGAGTCCTGATTTAACAATTTGCTTTAAAAGGCACAGTAGGATGCTGGTTTGGGTTCCTGTGGGACTTCCAACTGTGCATGATGCAGTTTTGTTTCCTCTGTCTTCTGTAATAATCTGTATCATACCAAAGTTAATATTACCTGGGCTCTTTGTTTTCAAATTAATTTTGAAGTGAATGTAGTGTCAACACAAATTGCCAAATTGACAGCTCAGAAACTGAAGTCCTCTGTTTTATTGGTGTTAAAGCATTGGCTATGGGAGTACACACTGCCCCCTCATATTCATGCCTAAATATTGTAAGATGAGCTGGGGAAGCTACATTTAAATTGCTCTCACAAATCATGGATTAATTAAGGCATTGAGAACCCTCCATGTATCTCACATGGCATCCTTAGGGCCCAGTTCCTTTGCTGTCCCCCACATTAGCTGTGGTTGAGATTAAGATGAACAGGGACTGCTTACACCTTGTGAAACAATTTCTTGCAGGCTTTCCTAGGGGTGGAGGCAGAGACCTGTTCTTTGGCTCATCTGTATATGTTTCCTTTTCAGCTGTAGGAAATAGGAATATATTTTTTAAGAAATGAAGGTTACACTCTCACCAAGTGAAGAAGCTGAGACTTTTGCCATGCTCCTGTAATTACCATGGCTAACTCTGATCTTGGTTACCACACACTGCTTGCTGTTCTTGAGGAGCAATTGAGACTCTTGTTTGACCTAGAAATCAAAATAAACCTTTATGATCAGGTTTTTTTACAATCTCATTATGAGAGATTACTTCCCTTTTGATGCCAGGGAAGACTTGGTGTCTCTGTATTGCCCCTCTCTTTATTCTACTATATTCACTCATCATTTCTTCTTCACATGCTGTAATACCACTGAGCATGGATGCTGCAAGAACATGTGCTTCAACAGTGCCCTAGAAACCTAGAGTGAGTTTTACTAATCAAAGAGCAACAGAAAAATGTTGAGGGAATTCAATAAACTGAAGCCTCAGCAAGAATGTGAAGACTATGAATAAGAATTCACTCTGCTAAGCCATCCTGAACCCAAATCTTGATTTGTTTTTACTTTTCCAAGAGATAATGTTTCCATAGTTTAGATGCTTTCAACTATTACAAAGGGATCTGTACAGCCTTAAGCAACAAGGCAATGTTAAGAAAGCAAGCAAAGCTACTGAGACATCCAACTTCCAGCCTGCCTTCTGAGGGATAATTAAAATGCAGTCCTTCTGGATAGACACAGTGTAAGAAGCTTCTGATATCATACCACTGTAATAAAATCTTCTAGGGATATAAGAGCTGTGACAGTGAGTAGTGCCTGTGATCTGCTTCCCTGTTTCTGGCAACAGCTGATGCTGGTGGGTTTTCAACATAGCACTGCACAGGGGAAAGGAAAGCCTCTAATTAAAAAAAAAGTGTGTGCATTTTGTGGAGAAATAAAATCAGCAGATGAAACCAATTTAAGTAGCAGAACACTGTGTAGTGACTGCACCTCCAGCACCCCTGGTTTGTGTATCTGTAGGTAACCAATTCCTTTTATCCTCTATTATAAGCATAATTGTTCTGATTAGCAAGCCAACTTTTCTATAAAACCAGAAAGGTAAAATTAAACCTTTTAGCTGTGCACATTGGAAGTCATTTAAAAGACCTTCTGAAACAACTTTCTATCCAGCTGTATTGCACAAATAATAAGAAAATTATTTATAACTTTTTTTTGTTGTTTCTAATCATTGCCTTTCCCTCCTTTTAGTATCTCAAAAGCACAGGCTTCTTTCCTGCACACATTTTTTTTCATTTGCTAAGATTAAGTGTTTGATTCTTTTTTTTGTTTCTTTGTAATGTAGTTTCTGAAGATCTGTGCTGTTTCCATGTGCTCCAAACCTTGTAATTATTTTTTCAGACAAATAGATCCAGTCACATATAGAGGTGTTAGTCTTAGAAACAAGACCAAGTGTGCACAGCATCAAAGAGTGTCCATAAAAACAGCAACCAGGGCCTGGAGTGTCAGCAGGGAAATAAGGGTCTGACTTGGCTCTGGCCAATTGTGACAAGGTCTCTGTATTTCTTCATCCCTTTCCACAAAGTGCCTCCATGGTAGTACAATAGGATACTCTCTTGGTGTGAGAAAAAAATACTGCTGCCTTGGGAAAAGTGTAAGGCAAGCAGGGCCTAACATGATCAGTGCTTGCACAGGTAACCATCATGTTAGGTTTCAGACTACTGGGTCCATTGAAATAATTGAAATACTGGCCACATAACTTCACAGAATCAATGCTAAGGGTTGGAAGGGATCTCAAACATATTACTGACACAGCAGAACATAACTGTATCAGCTTACTTCTTTTAAGTTCTCACTTTCCTAAATCATTTATTCCAAGGTGTAGAAACATCTTTCTTCCTTGTTTGCTTTTAAACTGGTTCTGTGAGAAGACCTGGACTTTACAGAAAGTGGGTTGTTACCTGTCCACCTTAGATAGAAGAGATTTGAAAGTGATTTTTGAAAGAAGGATTGTTTCATCAAAATGATGGGAGGCTCCTCTGGATTGCAGTATGTTTTCCCATGGTCAGGATGATGTGCATCTGATCTGTTTTTCCAGCCCTCTGACAATTGACAACAGTGCTTCGCTGCACAGCACTGTTAAACTTCTGGCAGCAGAGACAGAGATAGCTACAGCTTTCCCTTGAAGTCTGTCCAAGCCCCTTTGGCCAGGCCCAGGAGCTATGCATGTGAGGATCTCCTAGTCCCTTGGAACCAGAGTAAGCCTGAAACATTCCTCCAAAATTTATTAACTTTTTCTACAACTTCACATTTCCGTAGTAAGCCTTCCTGGATTTCACACTGCTGTCTTTACAGGCTGCACAGAACCTCCCTAGTTTTGTGGTTAACTTTAGTAACAGAACATGAAAAGATCTGGTTTATGTTTGCAGTCTGTGAGTAAATCAAGACCATCTCTGTGGTGCCCCCCTACCCCAGCACACGTGGCTCTCAGGCAGCTGCTCCATCTCTCTTGGTCGAGCCCCAGCACCTCAGCACAGACAGAGGCTTAAACACACGCCTGGCTCCAGACCCTACGACCTTACACATATACCACAGCTCTTGGCTTCTTCTCGTTTTCTTATGAGCTAGGGTGATGCTGTAGGGCTTTATCCTGTCCCACGTGAGTGAGGACATGATGGCTCATGTTCCCAGAGTGTTTGCATAGCAGGCATTCCCACCTGCTCAGCACTGAGGGGAGCTCACCCCCTTTCCCAGACAAACCAACCTGGGCCACTCTTGTCTGGCAATGGGGGTGGCAGGTTGAGCTCTGGCCACGGGACCACTGCTGTGGTATAACTTATGAATGCTGTGTTCTCCTGCAGAAACCTCACTGCTGATTTTTTGCTTATTGCTCTTTCCTACTGTATGACTAAGTGGGACACATTTGCTCCTTGTCAGTAGACGCTGACCACAGAAGGAATGAGTTTATCAGGGAACATATCTGACCATGTCCTCAGAGTCCAGATGAGAAAGTGCATAGAAATATCTCATCTCCACACTTTTCTTCCTATTTCCCATGACTGCTCATCAGTTGATCTTCCCTTGAACAATAAGGGAAATATAAAGTATGCTTTTTAGTTAGAAAGAAGAGTACTCTTGCAATTTTTCAACATAAGACATTTATGAAAATTATAATTATAGCATTAAAATCTGCCATTCTAGCCCTATATTAACTCTGCAGGAAAAATTGTATCTGAGTAACTCATAGGAAACTGATGCTAAACTGTTAATCTCTGTTCATTTCAAACAGTAGCAAATATGTCCATGTATCCTTCACTGAAGAGCTGCTTGTTTCTGTAGTACTTTCCATTCTGTAGCACTGGTGAACCTTAGGAGCTTGGATTTTTTCCAGAAAGAAAAATAAAATCAAGTCAAATCATTGCAATGAACTCATGACAAGTTGGGATCAAGTCACATATATCCTCCAACAATATTTCAAACCTTGTATAAAAGTGGTCTGCCTTCCATTCTTGCTTTTGTGAACCACTCCTCTCCCTGAAAGGCATTTGATTTAATGGCCAAAGAATGAGTTGAAGAGAGCAAAGGGTTTCTGGATGCCTGTGAGATAAATGGGAGGCAATATGCTTTAAGGGACGTCCTGCAGTGATTTACAGGAGACAACAATTGTTCATAAGCCAACATTAGCTTTCTAATTCTTCAATAAATGTGTCAGGTTGGAATGCAAGTGTGCAGTCCTAGTGTCAGTTTTATGGCCCAAGAAATGTATGCTATTGAAAACACAACTGCTTTCTCATTCCACTTGTGTTAGCTGCCTAACTTGCTTCTTGATCAATCTCTTCCCTTGATGACTCTGTTTGTGGCTTGTTATGTCCTGTGCTATCTCTTTTTTGGTGTCCTTGTATTGGTTGCACTTAGGCCTATGAGTCAGTGGCAGAGATAAATACTTGTAAAAGGGTAGGTAGCTCAAGAGCTTTTATGTCTGTGAGCAATGGCCAGGGGTAGCCACAGCTTGTAACTTCCCTCAGGTGGTGTGTGTGCATCCATGTCTTTTCACATGTGAATACTGTTGTTTGTGTAATCTGAGTAAGAAATTGCCACACAGTTTATGAAAATGTTTGCCTACCAGGCAGTGCAGAAATGGATCTGGGGGTTCTGGTTCACAGCAAGTTGAATATGAGTCAACAGTGTGCCCTGGCAGCCCAAAGGGCCAACCATATCCTGGGGTGTATCAAGCACTGCATTGATAGACAGTCAAGGGAGGTGATAGTCCTGCTCTGCTCTGTGCTGGTGTGGCCCCACCTCAAGTACTGTGTGCAGTTTTGGGCACATACAAGGAGTGTTATGAGAAGGTCAAGAACAGTAGCAGCAAAAGTCAGCTAAGGCAAAAGAAATGCTTAATAAAGTTCAACCAGCAAAAAAAGGTGCTGTAAAAATATAATGGATGTGACTGATATAAAGTTGTTGACTGTTCTCCAGAACAGTGTCAGAACTAGTTGCATGGGCTTGATCCTACATACTAGAGATGATTCCACCTGCCTATCCAAGCTCTGCCCTTGGAGCTTCCCTTGGAGACCTGTCTCCCTATAGAGACTGAAAATCTAAAATGGGAATAATCCCCCAAAGCAAAACCCTACCAAAATACTTGACTGCATGCATGACCTTCCCCTTTGAGAGCAGACAGGGGGAGGATGAAGTACACGTACCAGGTAGTAGGCACATTGCTGGGTGCATTGTTGGAAGGAACTCAGGTATTCTGCTGACAGTCTGGATAGTCTGATGGTCTGGAAGTTGTGGAGAAGTAGATAATACAGAAAAGATGTGAAAGACAGCTCGTACTTTCAATAATGATGGATGTTTGTCCTTCCTCACCAGTCAAAGCTCTGTATTTGACTGTCTTTAGGGTTTTGATGTTTTGGGGAAGAGATGTTTTCCTGTGGGGAGGAGGAGCAGATGAATTTGACAGCTGCTTAAAGTGGAGCATGCATGAATTTTTAAAATGTTTCATAATTCATTATTTTTGGTCTATTTTTAAAACAATGTTGTGCCCATAGATACATTGAAGTAGTTGTGTTGATCATAGGTGGCAAATTGCCAGGAGAATACAAAATCTAGTGTCTCTCATTTCCTGCAACTCATTGATACCTGTGTCACTGGAATTGAGGCTGGGAGAAGGGAAGGGAAAGAAATACATAAAAATATTGTTCAACTTCTTAACAAGATGGAATTTTCTGATGGGGAAAATTCATGTTGTGTGGAGGAGGAAAAATAAGCTTCCCTCTCATATTATTCATCTATTCACTATGTTAAGTTTTTTAGGAGAGGTTGTTGGTGGTGACAGCACAGACCCTTTCTTGTTCTCCCAATCTCTCTTTCTCCCCCTGCCTTGTCACATCTGAAGCATTATGTTCTCACATGCTCCCTGTTTGTCCTCTGAGGAGAGGGTTTTCCTGCCAGAAGAGAAAAGGGAATTCCCTGCTGCATGTGCCCTTGTGCTCATGAATGACCATACTGAGCAGACATGTGCCTGTGTAGGCACAATTCATTCACAAATACTATTCTGAATTGGGGTTTTAAAAACTGGGTGCTCCCATCCTTGGTGCAGCTCTGCAGTGACTCAAGCAGGATGCTGCTTGCAGCGGGGAAATTGCAGTTCCAGGAGTTCTCTTGGAAGACAACTGATAATTGAGTAAAACCCAGAGAGAGAGAGAACCTCTCCTTTTCTCATGAAGAAGTTTCTAGGCTTCAGCATATGCTTACTAGTACTGCAATACCCTGAGGACATGCACTGTCTAGGAGTTATGTGGAGTTGTATGGATTAATAACTGCTCTGTTTTCTAATGTGGCAGTGTGGCAAAAAAATCCTTGGTGGGGATTATTGTCTTGCTTGTGTAAATATGTAGTTAGCTGTACTTAAAATGCATATTATCAGCCTCTTTGGAATCATTGCATTCTCTCATGTAAATATGTATTTAGGGCATTTTTTTAAATGCAGGTTTTTGCCCTGATTATGTAAATAGGCTTGTACACTAAAAATGGTAATTTCTGCTTCATCCCCCACCCCTTGCTTTTTTCTTTTCTAGAATATGTAAGTGAATTTCATGCTTAAGAAAGTCAGGAAGTAGTAGCACAGAATAGCTAAGAATATTTAGGGCAAGTCCCATGCAGTCTTTCTCAACGTCCACCTAATATAGCTATCTTTGTATTCCAGTCCTTGTTTTTTGCTGAGCCCGTTCATTAAAACTGTCAGAACTACCAGACTGGAAATTACTAGGCTGGCATTTTGGGCACAATCACACATTTTCTGTCCCTAAAGAACTGGAATACAAAGCCTTCTTTATAGAAATATAATGTTCTTCTAATGACAGCACAGATAGTAACCATAAATTTCACTCCCTTACATCAGCAGAGAACTTGAATTCCTTTATCTTGTTTTGAATCCTATTAGTCCCTTTTCTTCAATATTATCCTGAGTCAGTTCATTCTGCTGATTAATCATATCAGTCAAATTGCAGTAATGAAAAGAGCCAGTTTTGACACCTGGGTGGAAATAATTTCATTTTTCTTAGCCGTCTAAAAGTATTTAAGATGTCTTCTAGAGACAGTAGACAAAGACCAGTACCTCTGAAGAGTGAGCAGGCCATCCTAACATGGGTGGGATGAACTCTGCTGGGGAGGTGTGTGTTTCTCTTGACTATGGAAAGAACCTAGGCTGAAATTTTGTGCAGGTAAAATAAATCCTGTCGCTTCTGCTCACTAGTATTTACCGTGCCTAAACTCTGTACATGGGCAAAGACTCCCTGTGGCTGCTACATGGGGAGGATTCCTTTCATGGTGCACCCAAAGGTCCTTGTCTTTTGATGACCCAGACTAGGCACGACATTACATTGCAGAGTGTCCCCTTTGGACCCCTGGTGGAGGAACACCCCTATACACCTGGATTTCCTTCCTTCCTTCCTTCCTGGTCTGGCCACAGATGACTGAATGCACTGTAGTTTGCTACACTGATTGATGACTTTATAACCTGCCCTTATATCAGAGAGACTTTTGGTACAGCATATCAGCTCTGTTTCAATGCTAACTAGATGATCCACAAGTCAAAAAACAAGGCTGTTCTCCCATTTACCCCATAGCTTCCTCAGTGCATACTTCCTCAGTTGTACTTGGCTGGATTGGTGATGTGCCACCTCCCTGTTGAACATGTGGGGCTGTAAAGGGAGGGGAGAAATTTATGGGAGAGAAGAGAAAAAGCAGAATACAGGAAATGAAGAAAATGGGGTTTTTAAAAAAATGCAACAACCATCAATTCTTTTGGGGTTTTGTTTGTTTTGGGCTTTCTTTTTTTAAAAAAGGAAACCCTACAACAATATATTCTTTAGACAGGCTTTCCCAGCATATTTATTCACTGGGGTTTTCCATCATCATTTCCATGTGGTGCATTTCTGATTGCTCACAGTTTTGTGGATTTCTATCCAAGCCTCACATAGCAAACATTTAATCTAGGGAACTCCCTTTCTGTTCTCTCCTCTGCTCTAATAGTATGGTGTGAATAATATACAAGACATTTAAGATATTGTTTGTGTAGTGAAGGGAAAGGAGGGACAATTGACTGCATTTTGAGCCCTACAGGCAGATCTTTAGCTGGTGTAAATTTTCACTGCTTCAGTGACTTCAGTAGAGTTCTTAAAAACATCCAGTGGCTGAGGATCTACCCCCTGGCTTTGGTTTTCTCTGTTGAAGGCCTGCTGGGAAGACCAAATTAGCAGCTTGATGAGAGAGAAAGAAGAAGAGCAATGCCACAAAGTCTATTTTTGCCATTTTAAACAGAAGAACAGTAATGGAAATGCCTTCATCCTGGAACATCTGATTTTTTTGTGACAGCTGTTGTCACTGAGACAAACTATTCTGCAAAATGGGACACACCCCATTCATGGATGGGTGGTATTTTACCCAGATGCACAGGCAGGTTTTTGTTAAAAATAAGAGAGTGGTGTGTGATGAAGATGATTCCTTTTAATTTGTTGTTTCTGATCGGTTGCAGACTGCATATTATCCCCACAGAGCTGTGAGCACTGTCTTTCATAAGCAAATTAATGTATATTTGAAAAGACATAGAAATTGGAAAAACAGTTTACTGATTGAAGAATGTTTCTCTTGGCTTTGGTGGCCCTAGGTTGAGGTTAGAAGAATCTTTTTCTAGGTACAACATTCAAGGTGTTAACTTCTTTGCTTCAGAAGAGAAAGATTGTGGTTGCCATGGGAGTAAGGATCATTCCATTTGAATATCAGGTCTGCTAGCATCCTTGGAAATGTGTCCTTCAGCCAGCATGTCCTTGCTTCACTGCACTGATGGTCTTATTTCTGGTAGCTTACCAGCTGGAAATTCAAGGTCATTTTCATATTCAGGTGCATTTCTTCAGAACATTGAAGTCTACCACAGAGATTTTTCATCTGGGAAAAAGCCTCCTCTCAAAACCCTTACCACCCAAACCAGGGAATGCAATGTCTAGACTTGTTGGTACCTAGACTGGTTTCTGGTCGGAAAATCCTGCAATTCATAGGATAATATGTGATAGTGATATATTTGTGTATAGATTTAAAATGCTCCTTTTTGATTCCATTTTGGGTCCCTGTAAACAGTTCATCAAAGTATGGTGGAATCACTAGTTAATTTGTTTGTGGGAACATTGCTGTAGTAGTGTGAGCTGAACAGAAGGCTTAGTAGATTGTCTTCAGCTTATAAAGCATCATTACAGTGTAGGACTCATCATCTAAAATTCCTGGTCTGCAATAACTGTGGGTGCCCAGAATCTCTAAAAGTTAAGGTAATAGAGTATTTCTCTGAAAGGAAATGTAAATGTTTTAAGGGGAGAAGGATAACAAGAGAATGCAGAGAAGAGAAAACATGGATAAAATATGTTGAAGAAGTCCATGTGTGGCAGTAGTCATTGCTCAGGCTCAAAGAGACATTGTGAATATCCAGTCTTTCTTATTTGAAGCCTTTATGAGAATGTTTGCTGCAGTTTGTGGAAATGCAGGCTACTAGCAAGTTACCTTGAAGACATACTTCTTGAACAGATCTATGAACATTTGCTTGAGGGGGAATGAATGTTATTGTTAAAGACAATCAAAGACATCATCCTGCTAAAGACATGTTGCAGAAGACACCATCGTGCACCTTTGCTGAAGACCTGGTGGCATCAGCTTCAAGATGGTCACAGCAAGGGACTCAGATTACTGAGTAGCCCCAAGACCAACACTTCAGGGCTAGCCACATGACACTGTGTTGGTATAGGAGCTGCTCCACAGCCATAGCTTTTCTATTCCTGACCTAGATAATTTATTATTCAGTCATCATCTGTTTTTTGAGTAACACCTGGACTATGTAAGAGACCAGAGAGTATCTATGTCTTGGACTTGAACAGATTCATATGTAAAAGTCCCTCTTCATAGACAAACATCTGAACATAGCAAAAAACTGCTGTATCTAATGACAACATAACTTTGACAGTCATAATTGATAATGTAAAGACTACAGGCTGCATTAAGTTCAGTAGGATGTTTTCAGTGGCTCCCAGAGAGGGAGGGAGGGAGAAAGGAATTTCAGGATTTTTTCCTGTTGCTTTTCTTGGGAGCTGTGTCTAGAAGTAACAACAACTCTGTTAATTTATGTTTCTGATCTCTGTATGGCTCAAGTTTAAAGGTTTTCTAGGGAAAGGAGTATCGCTGAGTGAGGAAAGTGATTTGAAATCAGGATTCTTCCTCTGACTCACTGCTCCCCAACTAGCAGTTACTGACGCCTTCATCTGGGGCATCTGCAGAATGGGCATACAGCCAACGTCAGATGAGGGGGATGAGGCCTAATTAACATCTGTAAAGCAATTTAAGTTTTTACCTGTGGACTACCACTTTGTGGCCTTGTTCCTGAATATCATTAGACATGAACAAGATCATCTCAAGTAGTCAAGGACCTAGATTTCACTGTGTGGTTGTTCTCTAAGCCTGCTCCGTGCTCTGTCTGAACCCAAGACAGTTGATATTAAGTCCTCTGGTTAATTCTGCTGAGCCTGAGAAGCAGTATGTTTCTAGCATGGTTTTAGCTCTGCCCATTCTCATGCCTCTTTCATGGATGGGATTGTGGGGACTAACTGCATTTGCTCCTTAGAGAGGAGGAGAACAGTGACAAATGTGAGTTTTCTGCAGGAATTTGGGGAACAGCATATTACCTCTATAATGTTTGTGTGACCTCCCCATGGTGAGGGGTTGAACTAAGTGATTCTTAAAGGTTTCTTCCAACCCAAACCATTCTGTGATTCTTTGACATTTGCTTGCCACCTGGATCTGGAAAGAGTTTTCTGCTGTTTGAGTATTCCTGCTGTAAGCAGCTCTCATGCAGGAAATGTTAGCTGAGCGTCAGGTTTACTAAATTGATATGTCAGCTAGAATCTCGTGTCAGAGAAACACAGTGAATCCTCCTTCTACCTCCTTCTAGCTGTTATCACACAGAGTATTCACATGGATCTGGTTGGTAGGTGCTGATTGCCCATCTGTGTTACCTGCTGGAGAATTTTCATTTTTGGAATAATGCCATTGTATTAGAAGTAAAATCCAAAGATGTGGCTAATGGCTGCTAACAGGTGTCTGTAAAATCTAGGAATCAAGCCAGCCTTTACAAAATGATGAGCCAACCTAATTTGCACCAAACTGTTACAGAAATATTGAGCTAGATTATTTAACTTCTGGATTTCAGCATTGGATTTATGTTCAATCATTGTTCAATGATTTCAGATGGAACTGAGGGAGAAGTTCATCACACAGTATTTCTCATTTGGGTAGAAGATAGTGGTCCTGGGAGTGTACTAGAGAGAAGCAATTCCCATGAAACCCCCAAGGATATAGTGTGCTTGCAGCTGAAGGGGAGAGTGCCAGAAGGCACTAAGCAATTGCCAGAAATTTCAGGAGCAGATAGAGACTTCAACAAAAGAACTTCAAAACGTTTGATCTCATTTGGACAGACTCCAAATTGTAATGCTTACCTGAGCTGATCCTCACCATCTTCCCTCATCATTGAGAGAAAATTACTTTTAAAATCCAGTTTCATAGAAGAGCTTGTTAGGAGAAATCTCTTTGTTTGTAGGTTCAATTCCAGCCAGACTAAATGTAGTGGGAGTCCCTGAGCCTGCAGTCTCCTGTCAGCTAGGTCAATCCCAGCCACAGGAGATATCAAGTGCAGGAGAAAAGTGGACTGCAAACTCACTGAGTTTGCCTTGAGAGAGACAGGAAATAAGCACATCACTGGAATCATCTGAAGGCCACTTCTCTCCAACTCCAGTCAGAGCAGCAAAGGCATTTTGAATATTGCACAAGTAGAGTGGAAAAAAACCCTTTCTTCTGGAGAAACTCAGCTCCAGCTCTGGAGCTGGCTCTCAGTAGGCCTTTGAATGACTGACAAAGCAAATGTTGTGCATGCAGTGGGTATCTGACTGAGAATGACAAGTTTTCTCATTCCAATTAAAGCCACAAGGGTGATGTCATGCTATAATAAGGCATGCAGACATGCTGGATCAGATTTTGTGGCTTCCAAAATATGGAAGGAGAAACGCTAACATGAAGGGCAAAGTATTCCACTAGAATCTTTATTCCAGACACAGAGATGGTACTTTGCCAGTGTCCTAAAAGTGATCCCAGAGACACAAGGTAAATCCCATTTGAAAAGTTTTGCTGATTGGTTCTTTTACTCTTTTCCCCCAGAAGATTAACTTATGTTTGGGTCCTCAGAAGACACTTTCCTAAAGCTGCTAATTGTAAAGCTGAGGAAAATGGGTCACATGGTACACTCAACACTTCCCTAATTAATACACAACAACACATCCTCATGTCAAACGGGCTGCAAATTCAGCTCTGGCTGACTGAACGCTAATGACAACACCTACTGTAATAAGCTGATACTAGGAAGGAAAGAGAAACAGCCTGTTAAAATCCCAAATGGGTGATAAAAGTTCTACATCATCCAGACCTTTTAATGTAATTGTGTAATGACACAGACTGGCACTCAGCCTTACTAGCATTCATTTAATTAGTAAGTAAAACACTCTGAAGGCCTTGGCTATATCATGACTCGCTTAAAATTCCAGCTGAAGGTTCTTGACTACATGTAATAAACCCAACCAAAACTTTATGGCTGATGGTAAAAGTCACCGTGTGAAAGCACATGGTAAGATGTGCTCTATTTCTATATTTCTTTTATTTGTAACCTATAGTTTAGATACCATTTCTGCTACTTCTGCATATTTTTAAAGCACCTTTATTTTCACCGAATTGCTTGTGAGCCATTTGGAGCTTCCTATCTTGTGACATCCGTGTATCAGTGTGTGACTCATAAGGAAGGCTCCTTGGGCAACTCTGCTGTCCTATGGGTTATACAGTTCACAAAAGGGAGCTCCTGTCAAAAGCTCTGTAGGGCTGCAGAGGGGCCATCTGAAGCACTTCTTATGATGAATTCTGACAAAAAGAGTTGACTGGAGGGTGTTGCCAGCCCAGCACTTGTTACTGTAACTAGTCAAAATGATGATTTTTCTGCAGTGTTTAAGCATGTGTTTTCCTTTTGTCCCTAAAAAATTGATTTGACCTCTGTAAAGATCGTGTTATGAATTTAGAGGATGTTTAGCCTCAAACCTCAAATAAGTTTTACATTGTGTTCTTCTGAACCAGAAGCAAAACTCTTTTATTTTCCCTTCCTCAAAAATGCTGACCCTAAGTAAATGGCTCACCCTTCTTTCTTGCCTGTGATCTAATTAATCTGCATTTTCCCCTCAGTACCCTGCTGTGGCTACACTTTTACAGTGCCATTTCCCACCACACTCTCTGTAGCATTAGTGATAGGGAAGGTCAATGCAACTGTCCCTCCTGGCTTCCCCCCAGGGCAGTGCAGTAGCTGAAGCATGATGTGGCAGAGGCTTCTGCCCAGCTCCAGGCAGGGAGTCACCCTGCTTGTCAATGGCAGCAATACTTGATTTTTCTGCTGGAGAGATCCCTGAGCACCGTCTCTATGGAAATGGCATTCTACTACTTGGGAGGTGTTCCACTCAAGGACAAATGTTTTTAGCTGTAGAAGATCAAGCTTTGTGTTCCTCCTAGGATTAGTAGCATAGTTTAAGGACAATTATGGTGGGTTACTCTGCAAGCCCTGGGAACCCTCAAAACCTTTCCATGGGGAGCTTGATGACAACATGTTCTTTTGACTGTGTGAGCTATACATTTCTGATTTTATGGTATGGTTAGAAAGAATGGTTGTCATGGGATCACAAAATCATTGAGATTAGAAGACCCTCTGTAGGTCATCTCATCCAATACTTCCTCTTCAAGCAGGGCCACCTAGAGCCGGTTGCCAAGACTGTCCAGCTGGTTTTTTTAATATCTCCATGGAAGGAGATCCCACAACCTCTCTTTCCATCAAGGCATATTTAAAGGCTATGATTTGAGAGGCAGGTTCACCAGGAATGAAATGTGAGGGAAGGTGGAGGGAGGAGGCCACTCAGTCCTTCTGCATGTTGGTGGCTTTGCACCCTGGACCCTGCGGATGGAGCATTAGGCAGGATGCCCATCCACTGGCACAGCAAACTCTATCCAAGGAAGCCCTAGGGATAGCTAGAAACTAGTTTCAGAGGCTGTGGCTATATTATCAAGTAGTAAAGTACAGCAAGAGAAGAGGACTATGAGTGGTGAGGACTGATGTTCATACCATATACATTTTGGGATTTTACTGTGGACTAACTCTAGTTTGGTACCAGGAAGCTGAATGTCCATTGGTGGTTGAAGAACACCAAGTGCACTCTTGGGGCACACCTTGCAGTTTAATTTCAAGGTAAAAAAACATATATCCATAATCTCTTACTCTGTGATGTGACAAAAAATTTGGCAAGTGAGAATAATTGGTAGATATGCTTCCAAACCATACACCTGATGTGAGCTAAACCAATAATGTACATGCACCCAGACAGGACAGCATCAGTTACAGATGTGTTAGTAGCCACAGGCATTGCCTAAGTTTTCCCTTCTGCAGATGATCATCCTTTTGCTTTTGGATTTTTTTTCCAAAGTTTCTAAGAAGTTATGAGCATCCAGAAGTGCAGAGGTCAAAATGCTGGTTGCTTGGGAGCAATGTTACTAGGAATCCAACTGCTGTAAACTAAAACTATGTCACCATTGTAGAGCAAGGAATTCTCAAATAGGCTGTAAAAATAGACATAAGGCATTAGTTAAACAAGTCTGAATTGAGGCCATGCTGTTTGTTGCATGCTCCTTCAAAATCACCATTGTGGTGTATGGGACTTGAAGAATCTCACTGCCAGATAGTTGCCACATGCTGTGCATTGTATGTAACTGGAGCGGAAGACAAATGAGACAGGCACACCCTTTGTGACTTCCTTAAAAATATTTCTTCTCACTCTTGGTAATAAAAATATAAATATAAAGTATTGTAGGGTGGCTGAATGTCTTAATGTTTTTTAAGAAGACATAAATGTTTTCATATATATAGTGTATATGTATCTTTTCTATAACACGTATGCTTTATATACTGACAGAAAGAAAGAAAGAGAAAGGGAAAGAAAGAAAGAAAATGTTAACTCCTTCTGAAGATAAACTGCCTCAGCTTCTCTCTGCTGTCTGGGTTTGACAAAGCACTTCTCAGAAATTTTCTCTCTCTAGCTTAGATCCTTCGGTGTCTCCTGTTATATGATATGTAGTGAAGCAAGTTTTCTATTGCTCTTTGTGACTTGTGATAAGGAGTTAGGGAAAGATCTGTCCAAACACAGAACTGAACCTAGATCTCAAGTCTTCCAAATGCTGAGCCAATCAATGCTTATGTTCTTCTGGTAGGAAAAATTGGAGGCTTATCTTTGGCCAGCAAGAGAGACTCCTTAATTGCCATTTTATCTGGAAGCTGATCTTTACAGGATGGCTGAGAATGAACAACTGCAGTATTTCTTTTCTGAGACTTAACTTGGGCCTGCAGACCAGGGAAAGCTTGGCTGCATTCTCAGTCCTGCACTTGGTTTGGGCATTTGCTTACAGGCTATCTAGTTCTTCAGCTCTTCCCAATAGATAGAGCACCATTCTTAATAATAATCTAGCATAAAATAATCCCCATAACTGGCACAAAAGATCCTCTCTATGGGAGAAATAGAAACCACAAAAGCAAGAGCCCAGAGGAATAATAACAAGGCAGAAGAATGAACAACGAGGCTTGGACATAGATTGTTAGCTCTGAGTTTTGTATTGGTTTAGTGTTTCAATTTTTAATCTGGAAGTGATAGCCCTAATATATGAGCTAAAAGTGGAGGACAGAGGCAGACTGAGAAAGCGAGAAATGCATGAAGGTTGGGTAGCAAAGTGGAAGTATTGCTGAGTGCAAGTGGAATCCGGGCTCCAGGGATGAGGATTTCAACCACAGCATTTAAGGAGGATTCAGGAACAAAGACTGACACAACTTAGAGAATCTACTTTATTTGATGTCTTTTTTTTTTCTTTTCTTTTCTTTTTTCTTTTTTTTTTTTTCCTCAAGCCGTTTGACACTGTTAAAAGATGCAGTGGGAATATGCTTACTTAGGCTTTGCCACTGCAGTACTTTAACTCACATAAAAAGAGCAGTCTCTTGATTATTGAATCCCACTGGACAGTAAATTAGCTAAAAGTTAGTTAATAAAATCTACACTTCACTGTTCACACGGCAGGCTGCCATTTAAAAATACTCATTGGAATGCCTATTATTGCTGGGTTTAATCTTTCTGAAATATGAACGTGCTGGCTCTCTTGGGATGCTGAATGGACTTTTTCCTGGTGCTCTGCATCCTGTGCAGAATATGATCATATCTAACTCTCTCCATGGGTGTCTAATGTCTGGTCAGGCCTCCTCTGTGTGCTGATTTGATTACTGCCCTAGGCAACACAACTGAAGGGGCTGCCCAGGGAGTTGTGAGGGTACATTGCTCTACATAGTGCTTGTATCATAGAAGAAAATAAAATCTAACCTATTTCTCTGCCTACATGTAGATACTATGCAGCACTAAATAGACACTGAAAACTACATCTGGCTTTTTAGCCACATGTCATACATGGGCTTGATTTTGTTCTGTGAAAACCAGGATGAGCTTCACCGTTGCTTTTAATGAGCAAAAGGCAGACTAGTAACAAGTGGAAGTGCAATATTGGCTCTGAACAGCTCAGGTTGTTCTTGTGTTGCTGCTCTGGTCCTGTAGTGTATTGCCAGAGCTGGTACTAGACCCACCAGAATGGTTTTAGGAACAACTGCCTTCCCAGGGCCTGGAGTCTTAACTAATTCAGAACCTTAGCTAAATCAGATTTATCACTTGAATGCTGGGGCTTGCTTACACTCCTGCTTCTCATGGTAGCATCCCTAGAGTGACAGAAGTGGACACTGAGCAGGATTCAACCCTATGCTGCTTTTAAGTAGTTTTCCAGTTCACTTGTCGACCTGATGGTACAGTAGCCTACATGTAGAGCAGTCTGTTTTCTCTATTTCTTTAACAGTCACACTAATTATGATGGGATCCTCTTGGGTGTCTATTAGCATTAATTAAGGTATTGCAACTTTCAGATGAATAATCTTCTGTCTTCAGCAGACCCTAAGCAGAATTATCAGGTATCTGGAAGATGAAAAGCAAAGGATAGATCAGGAAACATTTTTGCAGCTTAGAGTTGATGATCCTGTTGTTTTCCTATCTGCTGTCATGCTAAGAGACAATAAAAGGAGAATTACTTTAATTTCAGTTTTAGCATCAGATTCACATGTTCCTTTTAAAAAGCACTAAATCCTAGAAATAGTCAATTAGCCTTGCTGAAAAGCTACTTTCCAAACAGATGTTCTTGCCAATAAGGTTCATCTGATAAACGTGATTATTTAATTCCTGCTGGTGGCTGGTGCTGGGGAGAAGGAAGATGTTGAAGGGTAAAGGAGATTCTGTCATAAGGGGGACATGAAGATACTCTGAGATGATTTTTCTAGTGTTTCTCCTGAGTCTGTCCCCTTTCACAGTGCTGCTTCTTTTGTCTCATTAAGGTTATACCTAACAGTAAAGAGCTGGGCTTATTTGTTATACCTGGCACCTGGTGATTTTGTAGGGCTGAGGCATCCTGCCAGCAGCTCTAGCAGAATAATGCTGCTGCCTTCTACTGCATTGCTTGTAAGTATCTAGGTCATCACATCCATGCAATAAACCTTAGTGGGACTGTTCCTAGACATGGTGTAAAGTGTGATTAGTATACTCCTGGAGATCTCAGTATGTGCTTGGTACATCTATTTATCTTGCCCAGTGGAGACTGTAGGCTCTGACTCTGCCTTGGGGAAATTCTCTGACAGGCTTGCCAGCTGGATGCATCACAGTTATCTTACCCTCAACCTCGGGAAAATAAAACCTTCCTGCTGGGCCTGTGGTGCCATGTGGTTAAGAGCAGGGCCTCTTTTCCTTTGTGGCATATCTGAAGACTATCAATCACGTCTTGACTTTTGACCTATACATTTGGGTAGTGAGCTGTGTACTATGTGCAGTAAGAGAGTGAGTTGTGTTTTGTTTGAGTAGGGGTGTCTGTGCATGCTGCACCCTGGCTTACCCTGTGCTGACCTTGCAGAAACAGCATTCGAAGCACTGTTTATACAGCTTCCTTTCAGTGGGCCCATGGCAATGCTGCCCACATCTTGCAGCATGGATGTGATAACACATTCAGTGGTTCATATGAGCTGAGACTGTGAGATCCAGCTTCAGCTTCTTCCACCCTTGGTGATGTAGACCCCTCTGAATTTGAATACCAGCTGGTTGGGAACCCACTGGAGAGCCATACTTTGCCATTGAAACCTGTTAAACAGGTATCAGGTAGTGCTTTTACTGAGCAGGTCATAACGTGTAGTGCAACTATTCCTGTTGGCTGTGTCAGTCCTTTGACACTGAGAAACACCTAAAATCCTTCTCATTTTATGTGTGGCCTTTTTTCAGTTTTACAATTTATTACTTTACCTTATCTCCCTTTCCCTGCCCTATCCTTTCAGATCCTGTCAGTTAATTGGATTTGTTGCTCATTTTAAAGGGTATTCTGTTATTTGAACGTGTTCTACTTGCAGAAAATAGCTTAATCAAATAAGAAGCACTTGAGTGCCTGAAAGCTTGTCCATTTTTTCCAAATCTGGTCTGTGGGACTAATTAACATTGCTGTTTCAAGCTGCTCTTGCAGCACAGGCAAAAAATGATCTTTGTTGCTTCAAAAGTAAAGGTTTGTGGCTAAAACGAGGCCAAAGCTGGGTGAAGAGTTGCAGATCTGCTACCCTTGTGGAGTCTGGAGTGCTGAAAGCAGCAACTCCACCAATGGGAGCAGATGCTTCCTGCTCCCTTCTTTGGGAATACCATACCCATTTGCCCATTGCTTTTCTGAAGGAGCAGCCACCCTGCCTTGCTAGGGCTGTGGCGTGAGCAAGGTCACTAAAAGGACCAAGGTCATTTCACTTACACAAGCAGTGTGTTGCCCTAGGAGACTCCACTTTGCCTTGGTCTGGAGGCAGCCTCCATCTTCAAAAAGAAATTACTTCTCCTTGTGAACCTTACCTCTGTGGTATCTCAGCTACAAGAGAAAACTTAATCAACACTGAAGAGACTAGATGAGAGCAGTTGTCAGCCAGAATTGATCTAACAGAAGAGAAAATTATAATCAGTACTTTAGGATCATTTGAGGCAAATTGTCTAGGTAGGTGGTCATACCAAAAAGTAGCCTTTAAAAAAGCAGGTTGTTTTATTGATGCTCCCTGTCTTGAATATACTCTGAGGATGGAGAGTTAATATTCTGAGCTGGGTCTCTTTAGCCTGGAGAAGAGGAGGCTGAGGGGGGACCTCATAAATATCTATAAATATGTTAAGAGCCAGTGTCAGGAAGAAGGAGCCAGGCTCTTCTCAGTGTCATCCAATGTTAGGACAAGGGGCAATGGGAGCAAGTTGGAGCATAGGAGGTTTAGTGTTAATGTGAGGTAGAACTTTTTCACAGTAAGGGTGATGGAACAATGGAACAGGCTGCCCAGGGGGGTTGTGGAGTCTCCTACTCTGGAGACATTCAAGGCCTGCCTGGACTCGTTCCTGTGTGACCTTATCTAAGGTGTCCTGCTTTGGCAGGGGGGTTGGACTTGATCTTTCTAGGTCCCTTCCAACCCCTAATATTCTATGATTTCTTCACTTAGAACAAATCTCATTTTTAAATTCCAGACAAACAGTATTCCTGAGTCTGGAGTCAGAATTGCCACTGACAGAATCAAAATGGTTTGCAGGGAAAATGGGAAGGCAGTTTATGCACTGGGCACCTTGCACAAGGAGCAGCAAGCACACCATTTTGCTCAGCCACAGCAGCCAGGAGGAGTTTGAGATCCTTGCTGGGAACAAGGGAAGGAAAATTGGATACCTACAGAAATGTAGTTCAATTGGTTTGAGTCATGAGTGTGCCAGGCTAGAGGAGGAGGACTCAGCCACACATTGGCTGTATTCCCTCTGAGCTGGGGCAGGGGCCCCCACCACACCGACAGAACACTGCCCATTCATTTACCACAGGAACCAAAGCCTCCTTTTTTATTCCACTCTCTGATCTACTGTTCTCTGGTGCTGGCAAATTTTTTGTTTTTATTTTTAATAAATAAAGAAAGCAACCCAACTTTTTAAGGCTGTTCCCTCCCTGTCTGTGTGTAGAGGATTGCAGATCTGTGTGCGATATAATGAAGGCCTAGGGGAGAATATTAGCACTTCTGAAAAGAGCTCAGGGAATTCTAGTTTTTGCTCTGACAACTGAAGGCAGAGGAGAGTTATTCCTTTCATGTTTGTTTTAAGTATATAAAGTGATTGAAAGCAGTTTCCCAAAGAGGAGGATGGGGAGGGTGTGCTGCAAAATTTTAGCATTTCTAATCTGCTGCCTTAATTTTGCTGCTGCTGCACTCACATATGAAGTCAGAGCAAGGAGGAAAGGATGGGGACACTCATCTTGTGGGCACAAGCTAGGAAGGCCCCTGAATTTCAGGAGAGACCACTGTGGGGGTGGGAGAGGAGCCACTTTGGCTGGAACCTGGCACCACCAGCGTGATGAGCCTTATGTGGGCAGGCACCACAGGGAGCAGCTGGGGTCATCCTACATGATAACACCACCCTGGTGGCCACCCAGCTTGCTCCCACAGTGTATCCAGGCAGCAGTGGGCTGAGCACTTTGGGACGGGTCTCAGGAGCAAAGAAAGGGGAGACATGGACAGGAGAGAAAGAAAGCAAAGAGGAGGACAAGCTAGTGGTTATTTTTCCAGACTGCATGGATTTGGATCAGTTTTGCATCCTTAGAAGAAAAATGCACCCAAATTCACCAACATATATGCAGTGGGTAGAGACTTGCTGTAGCCATGATGGCACATCAAAGCTAGACTCCTTGTAATGCAAGCCACTTCTATAATGCCAGCACATCAGATTCACTGCTTATTATTTTGTTACTTAAGTGGTAATACTTGAATGTCAAACTCCCTGGGATGCAATAAACCTGAGTTGTCCCCATAGAGGGGAAGGCAAGGCAGGTTTCTGTAACGCTGCTGCTTAGCTGGTAAGGGAACAAAATCAAAACCCAAAACCTCGTGGACTATGTAGAGCCTGCCCAGATGCCTATTTCTGTCTGTACTATTTGTTAGGAGAAAAATCAATATAATACCTGTTGACCCTCAAAGTGTGCTACCTGGATATTTTAGGGAAGTTGATATTTTTATGATTGACACTGATAGGATGAGGTTGACTAGATCCTGTGCTTTAACCATGGATGCCTGGACCCTCCCCATCTGTGTGCTGCAGCACTAGGTACTCTCCTCTGGAGAGATACCAGTCTGGTTTCTGGCTCAGCTGGGGCTTCACCAAATCCTAATCCAAACAACTCTCTTGGCCCATGTCATGAAGCATGTTGTGAAGCCCCTCAAGCAACTTTTGCATCAAGTTAGGTAACTGTGAATCATACCTTGAGTTTGCATTGGGCTGTCTGCCCTGTTCAGCTACAAAGAAGAGGTCAGTTTCCATCTGACTTCTTCCTTCACACAAAATAGCCAAAAAGAGGTTGAAAAAGCCTGCAGCCCCGTACCTCCCTCTCACTTTGAGCTCTGAATTGATCCTCTTGTTTTCTGTAGTGCTGATCTGGAGGGTTACAGCCCCAGAACTACTATTACTAACAACCTCTTCTGCGAGCATGGAATAGAGTTTTTTTGGCTTTGACTCTGTCTGAGGGCCCCTCCACTTATGTACAACCAGTAGATACTAGTCCACATGATTTGCTTCCACATACACAATGTCTTTTTTTAGTATACAGGGCATTGGAAATGTGTAATTGTGGCTCTGTTTGATGGAAGAGATGACCATTAACCTACATGGAACTGGATAGGATAGCGACAGTTGCTCTCACTTTTTGTGTCAGGTTACTTGTTGAATGACAACTCAGAAGCAAGAGCTTAGCATACTGGAATTGCTCACTGCTTTTAGTTAGTTCTTAATGAAAAAGGAAGAATGATGGTGTGTGCTGACATATATATGGCACAGAGAGGACTAACAGCAGCCAGTTAATAATCTTGGTTTCCCTCACTGCTGGCACAGGTTTCAAATAAATGCACACAAAAACCGTCACAGGCACGTGTGCTCACAGATGTCTATGCATGCAGGCATGGTTTAGCATGAAGAATCACATAAATTAGCAGGATTATAATTACTCTTTTTAATCCTTTTGCTTTGAACAAACAAGCTTTAATCAGCAGAAGGGAAGTCTGTTTAAAACCTGGAATGTAATCCAAGGTCATAAGCTAAGGGTCACCACCCTGGACTGTGGACCTAACAACCAAGTGTGACCAAAAGTCGTAGCAAAAATCAGCCTCTCCCCTTCCCCCAGGCACCTGAAGGGCACTGTGGCTGAGCAGGGATGTGAGGCTCAGCATCTCGCAGCAGCCCAGTGCTTGCAGAGCCCTTGGGGCTGCGAGGGCAGTTGCAGATGGGGGCATGTCAGTGCCTCACTCCTGAGGAGCAAGGGAAGTATCCATAGAGAAGAGGGGTGAAAAAGAGCAGGAAGCCAATAAAAGCAGCTCCCCTCTCCAGGGACAATTAGGGAGGGGTTAGGGTTAATTAGTTTATATGCACAACAGAGGTTGATAGGGTTCTTGTTTTGGTTTTTCTCTTCTTTTGATGGAGCGTGTCAGTTGTTTAAAGCCTACAAGCTGATGAGATAAAAAGCAAATGAAGTATGTAATCCAGGTGTTGCCAGAAGTTGAGGCAGAAGTGTTAAGAGGAAAAGCTTACAGAGCTGGAGATAAAATAAATATGAAAACAAGATGTGCATGGGGATGTGAAAACAGGGCGAAATTTTCCAGTGGTGCTGTATTCTTATGAAAGTCAAAACATCCATAACAGGTTATTCCACCAACTCTGTCATGCTAAATCCTATGTGTGCCCCCATCTCCTAGTACCACTACATTTTTAGTGAACATTTCTAAGCTCTGTTCCTCCTTTCCCCCCCCGCTATATTTATTTGGTTTTATATTTACTGACTACTGTTTTCCACTCCTTCAATCATTACCTATTTAAACTAGAACTACAGATGTGAAGACAGTAGCAAACTTTCAAACCCTCTTCTTCACAGGCACAACTTGTAAGGTCTCTGCTTAGGAGCTGCAATTCACCTTTCATTCCTTACGTCAGCAGGTCAGTTTAGATGGGAAATGTCCACACTAGAAAATATTTAATAGAAAGGGAATTTCAACACCACAAGGCTTGTCTTCATAGATATAGCCAGCATCCTTCCAAAAAAGTTGCAAAAGCAGAAATTGTCCTTATGAAACGTGTGATTCAGTGCCCTGCAGCCAGCAGGAGAATTGCACCTCAGGTGTTGGAGGGAAGCACACCTAGCTGGCCAGGCAAATACCTTGTGTAATGAAGGAAATTTCCAACAAAAGGCATAAAGGTGTTTTATCCTGTGTATCATCAAGTTCTGAGGTATGCAAGGATTCCCTGTTGAAGCCTGCAAGATTAAGGGAAAGAATGGCAGTATGAGGAAGCCAAAGTTACTGAAGGAAATCCATGAGCATACAAAGGCACTGAGAACTGACACCATCACTGTGGTAAAGCTTGTTAGGAAGAGTCCTTTTCAAAGCTGCACATACTGCTGGGTGCTTCTAGTTCCAAAATATTTTGTAGACAAACCACTTGGCTGTTTTACAGGATTCATTAAGTTGGAGACTAGCATAATCTGCTACTGCTTTTCTGGTGCCTGGAGAATCATTTTATAACATCCTCCCATGAAAGACCAAACAGAAGAACTTTGTATGCAGCCTCTCTGAAAGGTGAGATTTAGAGCATCAGCATCACAAGTAACAGAGATGTTTGTGGCCAGCTCCAGCTCTTTCCTAGGACATCTGTTTAGTACAGTGATATAGTTCATAAGTGGGGAAGGAGGAGGAGATGGAATTCTTATCACAGTCACTGATATCTTGAGAAGAAAATCCCATCAGCCTGGCAAAGGCATATGCCTGGTCCCCAGTGTTTCACAGCTCCCCTTGCTCACAAGGGCATTAGCAGAGCAATACAATTGCTTCTGCTGCAGCCAGTCTGCAACTGTCTTTTGCATCACATTCCCAGGAGGAAGCAGACTGTCAGAAATACTCCAGAAGAAAGTAGCCTTGAGCTCATAATATCCAGACCTGGAATATCCTTTGCAATGCAAGAGGAGTGTGTTTGTCATCAAGGGTAGAGGGACAAAGGTGGAGTGGTGATGGAGAACTTGTCACCATTAACCATCTCTTCCTTTGTGGATAAAGTTCCAACAAAAATTACACTAACCCAGAAGAAAAGAAAGGGTCAAGTGTGTTAAGAAGCACTGCTTTCAACTTAAGGAAAAAAAAAATCAGTTTAGTGCATGTTTATGGAACTTGCCTTGGGTGCTCTAAAAATAGCCTTACAGGAGCAAGACTTTGACTCCTTCCAGGAAACCCTAGACATTCCTAGCATAGAAGAGCAGTTTAATCCTGATTTTCACAACAAAAAGAACAATTATTTTTAGCACTTTTAAAAATAGACTTCAGTTAGTCAGTGATGAGTTGTCCAAGCAAGACATGGGAGATGTGCCACTTCACAGGAGAATGGCAGGAGTTGCCTGATTCTGGTGACCAGAACATCTGATAAGAATACGGTGGTTCTGATGTGTCAAGAGGTGTTATGGTAAAGATTTCAAGCAAAGCTTGTGGAGAGATGATAAGATGGAAAAAAGGCTCCTGAGGAACAGCCTGACAGTGATGAAGGGTGAGACAGAGGAATGGGACATACTATGGAGCAGTGTTGAGCCTGTGTAAGAGGGCAGAACCAGAGCATCATGCCTTCTCCTGGATGAGGCAGTAGGATATAGAATCATACAATCATTAAGGTTGGAAAAGGCCTGTAAGATCATCGAGTCCAACCATTGACCCAACATCATCATCCCCACTAAACCATGTCACAAAGTGCCACATCTACATGTCTTTCAAAAACCTCCAGGGATGGTGGCTCCACCTGGAGCATCCTGGTCCAATGCTTAGCCACTATTTCAGTGAAGAAATTTTTCCTAATGTCCAACCTGAACCTCCCCTGCTGCAACATGAGGCTATTTCCTCTTGTCCTCTAGTCACCTGGGAGAAAAGACTGACCCCATCATGCTACAACCTCCTTTCAGGTAGTTGTAGGAAGCACCAAGATCTCCCCTCAGCCTTCTCCAGGGAAAACAACCCCAGTTCCTTCAACTACTCCTCATAACACTTGTTCTCTAGACCCTTCACCAGCTTTATTGCCCTTCTTTCAACACACTCCAGCATCTCTGTCTTTCTTGTCGTGAGGGGCCCAAAACTGAACACAATATTTGAGATGCAGCCTCACCAGTGCCATGGACAGGGGGACAATCACTTCCCTAGTCCTGCTAGCCACAGTGTTTCAGATACAGGCCAGGATACTGTTGGCCTTCTTGGCCACCTGGGCACACTGCTGGCTCGTGTTTAGCCAGCTGTTGACCAGCACCCTCTGTTCACTGGACTTTCTCCTGTGGTTTGTGGTATTATGATTTTGTAGGCATTCCTGTTATTGTCCATTAAAACTCAGTAGATTCTTTGGACGTCCCATCTACTCACGAGCTCATGAGCAGAGCTTCACACTCTAAAGCTTTTTGCAAGGAAGTAAGACATGCTGGCAGCTGGCTTCTGCTAGCAGTACTGAAGCTCAGGTCATAGTCTGGACTTAGGGCTGAATGTCTGACAAACACATTACCTAGAAGGACCCACCAGAAGTTCACAGCCTAACAGAGCACAGCCTTAGCTCTTGCACCCTCCTCTGAGTGTTTATCTCCTATAACCACCTTGTTTTAACTCTGGCACTTTTGACTCCTAGTGCAGGGTAGTCAGCTGGGCTCCCTCTGTGGTCAGTGGAAAGGACAGGATTTCCAGAGGGTGACGCCTTTCTATAAGATGTCAAAAAGACAAATACACATTGCTGAGAATGTGGGGGAAGACAAAGAAAAGCAAGAGTTTCCTAAGATGGTTTTGCTGATTCTGTGTAATTACAGTCCAACCCTTATTTAGGATTACATGTATCAAATATTTGTAGCTAGCTTTTCCCAAATATCAGTGTCTCCAACAGTACTTTAGACATCTACCTTACTAATGTATACTTCCCACGTACCATTTTACTGATATGCTTCAAAGGGTGCAGCTGGAAGATCTCAATTTGGCTGATATGCCTTGAAAGTGATGGGATAGTGCTCATCTGTCAAACAAAGCTGGGAGAGAGAAGAGATGCTTATCTCTTACAGACAAAACACCTGGCTGTTTGGCTTGGTGAATGCTAATTTTGTAAGCTCAAAAAAAAAAAAATCAAAACCCACCATTTTTCCCCAAAAGTAAGATAAAATACTTATATCACATTTCCATCAGCCTGTATTTCAGTTAAATAGTATGCAACTTAAAATCCATGGAAGAAGTGATGAAAAATTACCTTCTTTTCAATGGTTCTTAGTATGTTTACTTAGCATTCACTTGTGGGCTTTTCCCCTTTTTTATTTTATTTTGATGTTTTGTTTTCAGGCATTTGTAGTCACATCCTTCAAACTAGGCTGGGTACATAAAATCCCACATAATAATCTAAGCTGTCAAAACTAAGAGCATTTTGTAAAATATCAGAAGAGCCTCAAATTGAGTAATGATGAAAATATTGAGGTATATTTGGTCTACTGTTGTAAACATTCCATGCACATGACTCAGCAAGTGTAGTCTTTGTTGTTCTTGCCTTCTGTTTTTCATGGAGCCCTTTGCTTCTGATCTCCCAAGAAGATGGATTTTTATATGAAGTTTCTAAAGTACACTCCCATATAAAAATAGGACTTCCTTGTAAAAATACAATGGGCTTACTGAATCACAACTCTGTCCTAACTAATGTGGGTAAACAGAGATTCCTTCCCAGAGGGAAGCAGATCATATGGGGGAAAAATACCCACTTTCAGAAATGGGATGTTTTTCTTTGCCAGTTAACATCTTCTCAGTTAATGTGCTAAACTAAATTCATAAGGGGTTTTATAGGCTTTGGCAATGCTCAGTTTCATACTTACTGATACTTTCAGCTGTAATGCCTGTAACTTCACCATCAGCTGTCGGTAAGGTAGTTCAGTTTAGTGCACACAGTTAATGGAGAAAATAGGATTTTGTAACAGTTGCTGTTTGTGTTTCTCTCTTTGCTTCACATTTAATGAGCAAAGATCTAGAAACCTCTGGTACAGAAGTAGCAAGCTGTGGTAGTTAATTAAACAGGAGTGAATAACACCATCTCCACTGGGCCACCAAGTCATGGATGTTGACATTGCAGGTGGAAATAGAGATCTATAGCCAGAGCTGACTTGTTCCTCACGTTTAAACCAGCATCACACCTTAAGGCTTAACATTAAAAATCCCATTGGACTTTCCAGAAGAAAAAGGGTAAGTATTTGCCCAGAAGATGAACTGGACTCCTGAATTCTTGCTGGGTTTTCCTGCCTGCTAACTGCACAGCTGTGGGGCTTGTTCCTTAGGAGTGCTGGGTGTACCTGCCAATCTTGGCAGTGCTGCGGTTAAAGAGCACTTGTGGTAACATGGAATTGGAGCCACACACTTCAAACATAGCTGTTTCTTTGCATCTTTTCAAAACAGCTCATAAATAATTACAAAGTTTTGAAGGCTAGCTAACTATTAAATGTTTGTAAGCTTAATTACAAGCTGGAGATGAGTGGGCAGTGGTATGCTAGCAAGCGTCATTGTCAAACCACTCTGGCTCTGAAAGGGAACGGTAAGGTATCATTTACTGCGTGCCCTGGCTTCCTATAGAGCACTGCTAATGAAAGATCTCTTTGTGTGTGTGGTCACTAACTACAGAGAGCACTCAAAGACTCTCTGGACATAACCATAAAAAAAGAGAGCCTGTAGGCCAGAACTGATCCTACAATTAGCTCCTGTCTGTGTGAGTGGAAGCACCTGCTTTTGCTGCAGTGCCTTTCAGAACTGGAGACTATCTATCTCTCTGCTCCAATAATTGCTTTTTTCCTTGAGGGACTTGCCTGTGTTCCCACCAGTGTGCATATATGTACCCAGCTCAGTGGAAAACACTAAGAAAATTGCAAAAGGAGGCATTCCATCTTCATGCAAATACCCACTCACTTGTGCAGGGCAGTATTTTGTAGAGGGGCCATGCAGACTTTGCAGATGTGACACATTCCTACAGATCCAGTGCCATACAACATGAAGTCTTAAACATCTATCTCTGTCCTGGCCTTTCCCCTTCTGTGCAAGTAGTTTGGTTTGTAACTCAGTTATTCTTGACTGTCTTTGCTTTGGGAAGAGCAGCCTGTAGTGACAGGAGCAGTAGGTGTTAAAATTGCTGTGGGCAGCTCATGAGAATGGGTCTGGCTGAGCCTCTTGGGCACACTGCATTGTGTGCCTTAGGCACCTGGCTTCAGAGCTGCCTTTCCCTCAGGATGCCAAGGAGGGAGCATGCTGAAGCTCTGCAGCTCAGGGTGGTGTGTGTAGAAATTCATGGGTTGTGAAAGGGGTTTGCCAGCCCTCAGCTGCACATGTATCTCGATGCACATGAGAAAACCCTTGAGCAAACTTTTGCAATGAGAAATTGTACATATATTAAATATAAGTAAAAGACAAGCCTATTTTAAAATGTGTGTATAATGCACACAAAGGTGACAGAAGAGAAGTGAGTGTAAAATTTGCAGGTTTTTGACTTTTAAGCTGTCAACATCTGCTTTGATACAAATCTGGCTTCACACTAAATTAATCAGTACCATGTCATACTTTCCTCACGTTTCTGAATGTTTTAATTGTTTCAACAGAGTTCAGTAAATTTTCTCTGATATTGCTTAATAGTGAGCTGCATATTGAAGAAAAAGCCAGGTTGGTAGGAAAAACAGCCTTGCCAAAAGATCTCTCTTTAAAAATCAGAACTAATTTTGAATGTGTTGTCAGCTTACTGAGTTATTTTGCCTTTTACTGCCAGGAGAATTTAATTTTCCTGTTTCAAGTGAAATTCCCCTAATCAAAGAAGGCTTTATTATCAGGTAATGCCATTCATGGAAAAGATCTGCCTATGTGTACAAGGCAAATCTCTGTCTAAAGACACAGCATATAGCTGGACACACATGCCTTCACTGGGCAGGCTGGACTGGCCTCAGCAGCAAATTCCTGGGTGCTTAAATACACTGAGCAAGCTCAATATCAAAATCTTTATGTCTGAGGCTAAAAGTGGGATCAAAAACCCCACACACTTTGGCTTCATGGCAGAGGATCTTTTCTTTGCCATAGAGGATGCTTGTGCTTGGCAAAAGCTCAGCAGAATTAAAACTAAAGACTTGCAAATTTACATTACATTAGAGCCCATCTGACTTGATATTCATTTAAATGGATTTTTAAAAACATACCATAACCCACCCAGTGAGGTGACTATGTTGCAATTAAAATATTAAGCTGCTCCAACAAGGTGGTATTTTGCCTGCAACAACAAATTGGTAGTGGAAATGAGTGAAGAAACAAGGCATTTATTGCAGTAATTGCCTAATGCAGTTGTTTGTTTAGTTCCTGTGGTGCAGCATGAATTAGAGTGTTGGTTGCTGACAGTTGTCAGTCAGGAGAGAGGAAGGAAAGAGAGTTCTCCCAGCTGGTGGCCTTTCACCTCTGGGAACAGCAGCTCAATCTGTCACAGGGCTCTTCTCTGCCTCTTAGCATATAGATTGGCATCTATGCTTTGAAGGGCAATCTTCTGTAGGAGAAACTTGGAATTAAGCAACTGAGAAGATGTAGGTCAGATCTGAGACTGTGGCAGAGTTTGCCAGAGGGATCTTGGGTAGCTCAGAAATGGGCTAAATTGGCATGCACAAGCACTGAAATTAATAATCCAGAAAACTCTGAGTGTTGGAAATATCCAAGTTATGCAGTAGATGGGATTTTAAACAGCCCCTCGAAGTTTGGGGATGTATATAATTGGCATCATGAAAGGGAAACAAATCTGTACAGCTTTTAATAATGTACAGCAGTGCAGATCCCACTATTAGTCACATTACTCTGGATCTTCATAGTCTTCCAGTTATTCTCCCTTTGCTAGTTCATGTTCCTCTAAATTTTACCCATACATTTTCCCAAAGGCAGGCTTTGGTCTTTCCTTACTAGAAGTTAAGGGAAAGAGGAATGGGGAAATACTCTTGGCAGATTCTGCATTGCAAAGGCTGAATTAAAAAGTCCTAAGAATTTTCCTCATGAGAGTCTGCTTGTCAAGCTCAGAGGATGCTTTAAACCTGCTGTTCTCTTTGCCTTCGTGGGCAGCTGCCTTCTGGCAGAACAAACAGGCATGCCTGAAAGAGGGCTAAAAGACAGCAGGCCTGGGTATTTTCATTTTAAAGGAGTAACCAGGGTTTTGATTTGCAGCTTGCCTCCTTCAGTCTATTAAGAGACTTGGCTTAGGGGTGGACTTGGCAGTACTATGTTAACGGTTGGACTCGAGGAACTTAAAGGTCTTTTCCAACCTAAACAATTCTATGATTCTTCTAGTTAGACAGCTGATAGGCTGGTTGTCCCTACTGCAAGCAGCAAGAAAAAGCTCTCTGTACCTTCTAAATACAGGCAAACTTGCCATCCTGCCACGGCAGTGGCTGTGCTACAGAAAGGTTAGATCACCTGCAAAGCCCACCCAATGAAAAATGGTTGTTTCTTGAGAGGTGGCACAGTGCTCTCAGTGCTAATGCTGTCTCTCTTTCCAAAAGCCAAGCAACTTTGAAGAGCTCTTTGCCTAGGTACCGTAACTAAATTGTTGGCATTACAGAACGATAAGTCCCTGTGCTGAGTACCAGATAAGCAGAGATTCACAGGTTATAAGATGGTTGTTATGTTTCCCCATCCCCTCTGTAGTGATCTCTCTGACCATGTCTGACTCTTTCAGCTCTTTCTCCACCACAACCCATTGATCTGTTGGATAGAAGTGGAAAACGTTTCCAGAAATGAGCATGTCATCTGCTACTGTTTGCTGAAAGGCATCCCTCCCCTCTAAAGGGAATTACAGCTTCCATCTGCTCCCTAATATGAAAAACATGTATGGGCCCCCATGCTGCAGAATCACTGTGTTACCAAGCTGCATAAACTCCTGGAGATTGGTGACTGTTGACATTTGATTTGAGGAAATCAGGCCACCACTCTGCAATTACTTCATTAGGCCCACAAATAATCAGATGAAGGGTGGTCTGAGATTTGAAAAGCCAGGCTGTTGGGACTTTGAAAGACAGCCAATTCTTCACATTCTCTTTCAGCTCTGTTTAGATTATGTACAGTGTGTGTTTGAAGTGAAAAAGTGGTGTGTTCCAGTGGGGAAATGTTTTTAATGTGTATTCAAACAGTACACACGTTATCCATGTGGACAAACTGTCACCACGTCCTTCATCTCATGCATGCAATGCCTGTTGAAAGCCTAAGTGTGTCTGGACAGATGTAGGAAGGACATTTAGTGAGCAGGTCCCAGCTGGTTCACCTGTGCAAGGTCAGGCTTGCCTTTGTGGAATGGAAATGTTCATCTTTATGTTGCTGTGCAGAGGATGGGAGACTTTGGTGCATTTTGGGGGGACAGCCTGCTCCAGGACTGTAAGCTCTGGAGCACCGATGAGACCCAGTTCAGTGCTATGGTGAAGCACTACAGAAGATAACCAGCACGGTGGGGTGCAGGCTGTCTACTGACAGGAGCTCTTTTGGCACTGCAAGACCTTTAGCTGTGCACTCAGACACCTCTGGAACTGTACACTCCTCACAGGGGAAACTTCCCTACATGACCTTGGGCTGCGATCTCTCCCAGACACCTGGGTGTCTATGACCCCCATCTACATGAAGCAGCAACCTCTGGAGTGGGAGAGAGACCAAGAGAGGACTTTCTGGCCAAGCATTAGCTTGGTGGCTGTACGAAAGAGATGTGAAGGAAAAAGTGACCAGGGTCTCCTTCATGCCATGCATTTCCTCTGTCCATGCATCTCTATCCCTGTGACTCACAAGTGCCCCTCTCTGCCTCTGCCAGGTTATTTGTGGCATGAAGTAGTTTTCTGGTGTCTGAGGCTTTAAGACAGGAACTCCACAGCAAAGAAAGGAATTAATATAATGAGGAAAAGCCACTGTTTGGCCTAATAACTGTACAATTAGTAATGCTAAGAAGTGGATGAAGACAAGCTTCTTGTTTGGCTGTAATCTTTTGGCATATCATGTTTTAATTACAGACCATGCTACCATCTGGAATATTAATCATCTCTTCCTGCCATCTTTCTTTATTATTTTGCCCAGGGAGAATGAAGCCCACCTTTCTTTGGAGTTGTTTTAATTTTTTTAAAGTAGCTACATTATTTTGAAATACACTGTACTCATGAGAGATTGTGCTTAAGTTCCAACCCCAGGAACCAGAACTACATGATTTGCTCTTAGTTCCATACATGAAAACAAATGTTGGGGTGTTTTTCTTAGTTAAATTCAAAGCTCATTCCTTTTCTTTAGCTTTGCTTCCCATTCTTTGCATTTACTCATCTCATTACTCACAGACACAGCCAACCAGAAATAGATAATTTTTAGGAAATATGTCAATTGAAGTGATTTCACTAGGAATCTGAGGAGGAAGAAAAATGATAATGTCTGGTTTTGTTAATTAAGCATTTGCTAAAAAGTCAGTACCGTGAGGGGGGATTGTGTAACTAGAAAGCAATTAGAAAGAGAAATTAAATTGCTTGAAATAAGATGAGGCACTGGAAGTGAAATCTTGTCTCTGAAACAAAACTGAATTTGATTGTGGGTTCTTTCTTAGTGATGTTACATAGATATTCATTTTTCCTGAATATTTAGCTGAAATTCATCAAACTGCAGTACACTTTTGATGACACTGATACCAAAGTCTAGTCTCTATATTTGTCTACATATTAAATGTAGGTTTTGCTTTTACAGTGAAACAATCAGGACATCTATGCATGTCTTTTTTTCCCCATGCTGACTTGGGCAAATCCCTTTGAATATCTGTGCTTTAATTTCTCTGAAAGATCAGTGAACAATGCCTGATATTGGGAAAAGCAGAAACATTACCTTTGGTTTTGGGATCTTTAACTGATTTTTCTGCCCTAGACAATAAATAATCCTTTTATGTTCACATTATTCTGTATCTGGTTGGTGCTCACACAGATGGCAAAGTCTGCCACTTTGGATTGGCTCTGCAATTTGATTTGCTGGCTTGTTGCAGCTCTTTTTCTCTTTTCTTTTCTTTCTTTTCTTTTCTCTTTTCTTTCCTTTTTTCCCTATTCCCTCTCCTCTCCTTTCTCAAACACCAGTTGGGTAGTGCCTTGGGAAGAATTGGAAAAGCCAGTGAGAACCATGAGCAGTAGTGATCAGGGAGGCAGGCAGGCCGTGCCAGCTTGGGAAAATGAGCAGCAAAGAACGGAGTGAGATTTGACTTGTTAAAACAGAAGTTTAAGCTCTAGGGAAAAACATGAAACACAGTTTTGATGTTTTGAAGTGGAACACAGTTGTGCTAAAGGAGCATGTGGGAAGGTGGGCAGCGCTTCACTGACTGGCTTCAAAGAAGGTTCAAAACATAAGGTATTATGGAGCGACTTCAGGTCCCAGGAAAGGAGACAGTAATTCCTGTCTCTGTGAGACTCCATCTGTAACTCCATTTTGTGGTTGGCTCTGATTCCTTGGTTGCCAGAAAAATAGAGGTAATTTGGCTAGAGTTCAGTAAAGGGCAACAAAGACAGAGCTGGAAGGTGCTAGACTGTTGGTTGTGCTTTGCAAGAATTAAACTTGGCTTGCTTGGCAGTTCCGTAGCTGAGGAGGAGACGCAATGGTCTGCAGCTGTAGAACATGTGAAGACCAAGGCAGGAGAAGAATTATTTACAGTTGTAACCAGCAACTCTTCAAAGTGAAATATGTCTTGATTTTCCATGTGCTGTGCAACAATTTCCAAATGGAAAGTGAAGATAGGATTGTTTGAACAGTTCACATCAAACTGAAGGGAATCAGTGTGTGTAATGCCTCCTAGGCCAGCACCATCTCTGGTTTACTCCACTGAAAATACAAGAGCAGCTTCAGGCTCCATGGGTAAAACCCTGGATGAGCATACATGCGTGAGTCACAGCTTGACCCATTTTCTCTGCTATTTATGGCAAAACAGCCTGCCACACCTGCCATAGCTTGCATGCTATTTATGACCGTATTTTGGATAGCAGTGGCATCTGTGTAGACATGACCATGTTTCCTTAGGAAATTTGGGTGGTGGGGAGGAGCCAGCTGCCTTCGCTCCAGCGGAGGGGCAGAGCAGCAGTTACAGCAGGGAGACCTGTCTGCTCTCACCAGCTGCACGCACAGCAAATGACAGTTTGGCAGCTGTTTGGCTGCAACAAGACTGCATGCCCTGGCAGCATCCCCCTGTGCCTTGTGCTTGGGTGAGAGGGGTGGGCTGTGTGGAGGCAGCAAGATGCCTCGCTCTGTCCTGTCCCATGCTCCAGATGCCAGAGGTTGGTCCAGGAGGGTGCTCCCCACTAACACCTTCTGGGTCTTGCTTTGCAGCTTGGGGCCATGCAGGACACAGCACTTCCCCCTTCAGGTGAAACCAAACCAGAAGATGTGTCCCAGGAGGACAATGCCTTTCTGCTAGCAGACGTGTAGTTCACAGGGCAGGCAAGAGCTGGGGTGAGGTGGGGAAAAAACCATACACTGCAGGTTGTGTGGCTGCGAGGTCCTCAGCAATGTTTGGCTCTGCAGACCAGCTCTTATTGCCTGCAGCACTTGCCCAGGAGGAAGCTCCTAGTCGGGCCATATGCCCCACATGGGTGATAGCCATTGCCTTAGCTTGAAGCGATGCAGTAGTGGATGCTGGTCAGTGCCCAGCCTCTGGGCTGTGACTGCAAGTCACACTGCAACAGGATGTCTCCTGAAGGAGGTATTTTATAAGAGTTAATGGCATTTCAGGAGCTCTGCAAGGCAGCTGGAGCAAGTTGTAAGGATGGTTGATTGCTGCTGACTTTGCATTTGAACTGGTGATTTAGAAGCAAAGCTTGCTAGCATGTTAGGATTAGCCAAGGCATCTATCCTTCCTTGCCTCCTTTTACTCCAGGTAGGCAGACCAGATAGTGGAACACTAGAACAGCAGGAAGGCTATAACTACTTGAGACCTTTTTTTGCTACTTGTTTGTGTATCTCTCAAGTTATCACAATGCAGACTTAGGTGGCACTGATGGGCAAAGAGGTTACAGAGAGAAGACAGTAAAACAGACATACGAATTATTTCAGATACCATAGCAGCAACTTCTGCACTGGAAAGAAAGCTGTCCAGAGCCTTAGGCTTTCATTTCTGCATGCTTGTTGTGTATAACTCATAATAACATATGTAGAATAACAGCAGTAATATCTAGGGCCAAGAATAAATTTGGGATTAAAATGAGATAAGTATCCTCAGTTGAAGTACTTGAAGCCTTCCTGTCTCTTTGCAGCACAGAGACATCAGTCCCTGTCCTGTGCTGTAAAATAAGTCTGGTGCTGGAAATGCAAAGTCAAGTGTTCTTTTGCTTGGTGAAATATTTGTTGCTTTTCCAAAGCAGTCATTATTTCAGTCTTCACACGAATTTTCATCACTTCATGGAACATATTATTTTGCACATTTGCACGGTTTTGGAAGTGCTGGAACATGATACTGAAATAGTGCTCCTGCTTAATCCTTCCTGTGAACAGCACTGCCAACTTTGTTTGCTCAGGCTGTGGAGGCAGTCAAAGCAAAGGTCATATACCACCAGAAAAATGGGGAAATCCAGGATTTACACAAATGCAGAGCCTCACAGCTTCAGAAATTGTTAGTTTCTCTCCTGGGCCTCACTGCTTCATGTCTTGGAGCTTGGAGGCTCACTTGTGTTTGGCCTTACCAACTAAGTGATCATTCAGGGCTAGTTCCCTTGGCAAATTTGGATGCAGGTTTCATGCTTGCAGCTGGCTGATGACTGAAGAGGGAGTTGAGTTGTCCTCCCATACCACAGAGATCCCATTATGCTCAGAGGTTAGCAAATGTTAAGGGAAAATAATTTTTTTCCAAGGCAAACTGTTGTCAAAAGGGGAATGTTTCTCCTCACAGCGAGGTACAACAGCTCACCTTGCACTTTTATTTAAGGTGTGGATCAATATCTGAAGGATTTACCAGTTTATGCCAAACCCAGCATGGGTTAATTCCTTTTGCTACTGACTGGAAAGCCCAAGCCAATCTTTTCCTGAGACACATGCTATATTTAGTCAGGAAATGATAAATAATGCTATTTGAAGTACATTCTGCTTCTTCCCCCTTCCCCCCCGAACCGTTCTTCCTCCAAAATAACTACAAGGTATAAATAATTTGTATGTTTAACCTGAATATTCCTTGCCTACTTAGGTGTGCTTGCTTTCTGTCCCCACACAAAAAGTCACTAAGTGGGTTGAAAGTTCTTATTTTATTGATGTACAGTATAAATAAGTCACAGTACATGAGATGATTTGCAGTTAACGTGTGCATGGGTGCTCTGTCCTCTGCTTTCTTATTCAGCATGCTTTTGTTGCTTGAACTATTCACCTCAAGAAGTGAATTCACAATTCACTGTTCAATATTTGAAGAGAGACATTTCCACCACTGAAAAAAACCCCAAACCACTAGCTGCTATTGTGTGCCTGCAGTTTCTTGGTTTGGCTTTCTACTTGTTGAAATGTCTGCATCTTTTGGGTCCAAAATACATAGATTAGTGTACTTCTGGTAAAGCAGGACTGTTTACTTAATTAAACATTAAGTTATGGTGACATAAGAGATTTTGAATTCATTTCTTATCCATGGGAATTTTTGAACAAAGTAGAATGTCCTCATCAGTAAGGAAATTTTTTTGTGGGGAAAAAACTCCTTCCTCTAGTGTGCCTCCAGAGTGGTGGGATTGATTTGGAAATCACAAGAAAATATTTATCATTTCAAAAACCATCTTTTGCTGAAGGAGGTTTTCAACAGACTCCCATAGGTGCAAGCACCTTGCTTACCATCACCTGAGAAATCTGGATAAAACCTTGGATTTATGTTGTATAATAATCTTCAGGCCAGGTGTTTGTGATGGAAATCACAGGAGACAGATCACATGAGTTATTCAGTAATGGTGGGCAGCAGGATGTTTGCATCAGAGCAGAGTAAGGGGATTGTAAATCAAAGGAGAGCTGAGCTCTGTGTCAGTAGCAAGTTAGCTGCTGAGGACATGTTCTCTGGGAGGGACCAGAGCTCATGAAGGTAGCAGGGGAGCTGCTAGGTTAAGTGGTGTTTGGCATGCAGAGTCAAGGTTAGTCTCATAAAAGGGGAAAAGCAGACATATAATCAGTTTTTGATTTCAACTTCTCTGCAAAAGTTGCCTTGCAAGTTTATTTATTTATTGTGGGGAAAAGACTCTCCAAAAAGGTCAGAAGTTTCTGTACATGCAGAAAGGCACTGCGTGGGTATTGCATGTATCTGTCTGGGTATTGAACTCATCTTTCCAAGAGCAAAATGGATTTGGGAAGAGGAGGAGGAACAGAGCTAGTGATGTGGGAACAGACACTTCCCCACCTAAAGCCTAAATAGAGGACTTGGGGATTTGAGAGCCTTCCCAACAGGGATCTCTTACAGAAAACAAGGAGAAAGAGCAAAAGACTCAAGCTAATTTCTGAGACAGGGGTTCATCTAATAGCAGCCCCTTAAAAGTGGGTTATCTGGTTTAGGGTGCTCTGGGCTCACTCCAGAGTCAAGGCAGAGTGGCAGAATCTTGCAGGTCAGTATTCATTCCAAGGAGCTGCCTTCCACAGGTCCCTCTCTCACTCTGTTGACTCAGAGTCTTCATGAGTGGACTGAGGTAGGCACTTCTGTTTCAGACAACTGGTGTTAGAAGAGCTGAATTTCACCCTATTAGGTAGGTTTTCAACAGGTTTTAGTCTCATAGAGGTATATCTACCTCTTGGGCATTTTCAGAAGTGCTGTGTTGTGTAACCTAAGCATCAGTGAAATCATGGGTAACTGAAAATCTGTCCTTCATTTGAGAGGAATTTATCTATATAGATACATATATATTCATATCCTATAAAGCATTCATCAGGACCCTTCAGCATGCACCTCCAGTCCATTTGAAATCTGCTTTTGATACAATTTTGCAAGCATCAAATTCTGGATGACATGTCTCCTTGTACAGCACCTTCATCCAGCATGATCCACTACCTCAAACTGCTGCCCCTCAAAGGCTGTCAAGGCAGAAGTATCAGAGCAGGTGTCTAACACAGGTACTGGGGCTCATTGGAGACACCCTGTTCAGGAATTTGAGCATAGTTTCTCCAATTAAAATGAGAAGACTATGATCTTCTAAGGCAGCTTGATTTGAAGAAAAAGACTAGGAGTCTTTTGTGACACATATCATCCAGATCTTTAATGACCACTACTGGTTGGAACATCAGCATTTGAGCACAGCAGTTCGTCCCTCCCCTAAAGAAAGACCAGATCCACAATCATTAATTTAAATTCAATATCCCTGTCACAGCCAGTAAGTTAAATTGGGTCTCTGAGCACGTAGTGGCAAGCACAGAAATATATTCTCCATAGCCAAGTCTGAGAAGGAGCTGAACACTCACAACTCCTACTGTAGAAAATGGAAGCTAAGAGGATTAACAACACATAACATATGCTTGATATTTAGGGCAGCTTCTCAAGTCAGTAGGGCTGTTGTGCACTGATGGCCATCAGTTGTGTGTGTATATATGTCTGTCTGTCTGTCTAGCAGCATCTGCTGCACAGCTAATCAGTGATCCTGCATGTGAACACATACACATGTGAGTATAGTATTTGTAAATTCCTAATTCAGTTCAAAAATTACTCTGTAGGAGCAGCTGTGATGAGCATGTCTAGGAACACTTGACCACAATGCACTCCTCCTGCAACAAATAAATGAATCACCATTTTTGCTCACTTCAAATTTATTTGCACTCTTTATTGCACTTTGTTTTGCATTTTCACTTTCTGTTAAAGTAAAAAACAAATCTCTTCTGCCTCTGCAGTTTCCTCCCCTTATCCTCTCTTACTTCCAGTAGCCAGAACAGCACCTTTTTACTGCAGACAGATACTGATGGTTAGCAGGAAGGTTCCAGCTTTGCATTGCAGATTACACAGCTGCATAATCTCTAGTCTAAGCAGCATGATAATAGGAAGTCAGATGGAGGAGAGCTAGGAGTTGGGTATTTCTTACCTGTTTTCCAAGTCTCTTTCATGACTCTGAAGAGACATGAAGAAGGATGTTAAAATAAAAGGGAAAGAGCTCTTTTTTTCTTTTTTTCTTGTTTTTTTTTTTCCCCTGATGCTGCTGAGATTGCCAGTGAATATTACCTGAGCAGCAGCTAGCAAGTTTCTGCAGGAGTGTGTTGATGGAGCAAGTAAGTAACAGCAGCTCTGAATAAATCATTTATGTGTGCACTGCAGACTGTGCTTCAGGGACTGGCATTAACGGTGGCACACTTTCAGACAAACAGAGGAAAAGGCTTTCACCCAACTTTTTACTGAAACCTCAGAGGAATAAAACAGGTCAGTGGTGAATATTAAATTAACTTTTGGCCATTTTCCAAAGTGATCTGGCCTAGTTAGGAAACATCAAGAAGGAAGAAAGCTTTACTTCTTCACATCCTGATTTCTCCAGGGAGGAGAGAGAAGATCTGTGCGTGGCATTACAAAGGCAATCTGATGTTATAAGTCAGCAGTTCTTCCACATGCACAGAGACAGCCCCATGCAAATCTGCATAACATCTCATAACACTTTGCTTGCAATACTGCAGCAATATTTAACCCACCTATATTTTTTTTAATGATAACTTGTACATTCTGACGAATGCCACTAGATCAACAGGGCATTTTTTCAGTTTTGCAGGACCATCAATACAGCCTTAGCAGATGAGGAATCATGAGATTTTTCTTCCCTTACCTCTGCAGTGCATGTGATAGGATTGGTTCCTCAGTGGAGGGTGAACATGTCTTTATCTTAGCCATGTGAAAGCCTAGCAAGGATGACCCCAGTGGAAACTACTTACCAGCCACAGAGATACTACATGGAAATACCATCCTCCATTTTCTGCATTGTGGATGCTTGGCCAAAATAAGTTGTTTCAAAAATTCTAATTTAATTATAATAGTATAGGCCTGGGTATTTAAAGATAAAGGAACAGTGAGGTTAAACCATCAGTACCTGTTGGATGTCCCATGAGGAAAATGAACAGCAATATTCACCTGTTCGTAAGGGAAGAGCTACAAGAAGAGGGAGCAGGAGATGGGTGAGTTCTTTGCTGAATTTGGCTTTTGCTAAATTTGCAGTCAATTGTCCCATTCAGAGATGTGTGTAGGGAGATATAAATAAGCCATCAGAGCCACTGGAGAGCCTTGTGCCTCCCCAGCGTCTCCCAGGGTGTGACTGCAGACAGCTTCCCACCAGGCCTCCCATGGGACAGAATCACAGAATTATTAAGGTCGGAAAAGACCTGTAAGATTATCAAGTCTGACCATGTCCCTAGGTACCACATCTATGTGCCTTTTAAACATCTCCAGGGATGGTGACTCCACCACTTCCCTGGGCAGCCTGTTCCAATGTCTAACAACTCTTTCAGTGAAGAAATTTTTTCTGACATCCAGTCTAAACCTGACAGAAGAAAAAAAGCTTTTCACAGCCAGTCTTACTGGGTTGAACATATTTTGTACAGGATGGCAGTGAAATGACAGATTTTTGTTAAATTTTCATTAACCCTCAATATCATCACAACCTCAAAGCTGCCTGCACAATGTGAAAGTTTCCCCAAGCAGGGCACAGAGATGCCAAAGCACCTGGCTCTACCTCTGAACCCCATGCAAGTCTCCCACTTCTCACACCCTGACTCTCACTAGGAACCATCTGGGCACCAGTGGCCACAACAGACAAACCTGACCATCTCCAAGGCTTTAGGGCTGTCTGCGACCCTGACCAGATTTAAGTGGCAGGCTTCCTCTCTGAGGTTGAAGGGCGAGTGGCTGAACCACCAAACCCTCAGTTATTTTCCACATCTGGTTTGATTCTTTGCAGATAAACAGTAGCTGTGCCATTAACAACAAAAACTTAATTCACAGAGGTTTGTTCAAGCGCTGAGAACAAATATTTTTCCTGTGCAACTTGGGGTCATTTTAAGGGAAAAAGGGCTGGAGGTATATCGCCCCTTTAAAAATTATTATTACTTCCTAGAGAAAATAAGATGTAAAGCACCTCTTCCTTCCATTTTTGAGGTTATTTTTATGGGAAAATTGCTGGTTTGGGAAGGAAACATTGCTTTGTGCCTGACTTGGGATCAGGGTAGGGGATTTGAAAAAATGTATGGAATCATTTACGGGTTTTATTTTTATTTTTAATGAAAATGCTCCTTCAGAAGTCATCCCTCAGTGAAACTCTGTAGAAATGTATGGTCTGTTTTTCTGTCATCTGTTCCTTCTCAGTGCCAGGACTTACACACAAAGGGAGGGGACAGAGCAGCTGGCAAGTACTGCAATTATAAGTATTTTAGGAAATGTCCATGGCTGTATAAGCCGCTGATTCCCCTCACTGCAGCTTGGGAGGCTGAAGCCCCTATGTAGGTCATGTTCTCCAAGACTGCTACCTCCCTTACAGCCAGACCTGCTGTTGACTTGGGCTGTCTTAATGCATCAAAGAGCCTCTGCTATGCTTCAGCTCCCCTTCTGAACTCGAGCTGCACTGCTCAGCTCTTCTTGTAATCGCTGAGGTGGGTAACCTGACCAGGGGAGCTTGAACATTAATCACAGTCTTTCTGGTTCCTCAGGTAGAGAAGAAAATTTCCCATTTTACCATCACTATTGTTCTTTTTTTTAATCTTAGAAATCTCTTCCTAAATCTCTTTTCCCCTCTTTTCTCTTTCTTTTTTGGTTTCTATGTGTCATAACCCAGTTACTGTTATCAACAAATCATATGCAATGAACCAGAAGAGGCAGTTAGGATTTTTTTTTTTAATTAAAAAATATTTTTAAGATAACAAATAGAGACACAGAGAAAATGAAAATAGGAATGCTGCTGGAAAACTTTTCTGTCTCCTGCACAGTCATAATGACATTGGAGGTGCAATTACGTGATGAAGCAGCCTTTTGAACAAACAGTGGGTTTGGTGTAGGGACTGCTCTTCAGCTGAAAATGACTTTTTCTTCCTTGCTGTTCTGCACAGCATCACCTCCATATGCAGGAATCAGAAACTAAGAGGCTGGAAGTGTGCAGCTGACATTTCTCAGGAAACCTAAGGAAGTATTGCAGAAAGGCAGTGGTCATTTGCCTCTCTTCGCTGCAGTTTCTGTGTCTGACGTTGCAGAGCGAGCAGTGCAACATGGAGTCATCTTCTGCTGGCCTTCACTGGCCAGGAGAGAAGCACATGTCTGCTGTGATTGCAGATTGCCCAGGGCACAAGGAATCACAGCCGCTGGGCTTGGGCAGAAGGAGATGCTGAGTGTATGCTGGTGAAAAGGGCTGGGTTTGTTCAAATCCGTGGGCTGGTTTTCCATTTTCTTCCTGACAAATGTTACCACTCATGATTTTTCTCCCTTGCTGGCCAGGTTAGTTCTTAAACACTCTCACCTCTCCTGTCCATGGAAGGAATGTTTCCTGATGTCTTTGTTGTCAAGCCAGAGCAAAAACCGAGTAAGAAACTTAAGCTTCTCCAGGGCAGGAAAGCGTTAGCCCCCTTACGGGATGGTCCTCAGGATCCATTCCTGGGAGAGGGAAGAGGCCACAGAGCCTGGGTCTGCCTTCCTGCCAGCAAGTTGTTTCCCCTGCAGCTTCATCCCTGGCTGGCTGGCCTTCAGTGGTGCCATGAAGGACAGAGGAGCCCCATAGGCATCAGGACACTTTGCTAAGAGGTGTAGCAGTGCATGCAGCCATGGTCCTGAGCTCCTGCAGGCTGAAGAGTGCAGGTACAGTCCTTTTTTTTTGCCAGGTCTCTTTGTGGACACCACTGGAGGAGGGAGGATGTTTTCCCAAACTCCTGCAGATCAGAGCTTGCTTTCTTGCACAGTCACACTTCATTTAAANTTTTTTTCCAATTCCAGAGCCAAAGAATGCAGTAAAACTTTCAGTAACAGGTACTTCTTATCAAACCTGATTTACAGAGTGCTCAGAATTTCAGTGTTTGTCCTTGCTTTCTACGAGTTGGCAACCCTGCCTCAGTATTTCATTTTTATGATTTTTTTTTTTGTTTGCATATTGCCAAGAAACTTCCCCAAGCAGGGGACTCATGAAGTACCCCCAGCCCTCCCCTGCCAGCCAGTGGCTGTTAGGCAGGAGCAGGGTGCTGGGTAGTGCTCTGCTTTCGGCTGGCTTTGTGCCTCCTCCCAAGGGCTGGTGGCTAATGGCTGGATGTTAGTCATTTGTCAACCACCACTAACCAACTACAGATAGCTTCCCGGGGCAGTGGAATAACCTTATCTGAAATTCTGCCAGCCTTCAAAACTAGCTGATACACTTTTATTTATTTTTTCTCCTCTCCTTGCAGAGCATCTGTGGGAGCAGGGTGGGGATCTCTGTTGTTTTTTTTAAATGACAGCACTGATACCAGCTAATTGGTTTGGTGATAAAATCTGTAGAAGGTGGTTGTAAACCCTTTCTGATTTGTTTGGTTCTGCTACCATGGAGAAATAGCTCTATTTGTCTGTTCCTTGCAGAAAAAAATGCAGACTGGGCAGGATTTTTTTTTGTTGTTGTCAAAAGAAACACCAAATAAAATAAAGAAATGAATAAGACTCAGGGCAAAATGCAGATTCAGTCAAACATTTTTTGCATTAGATGCATGATCAGTTTAATAAGAGACATCCAGCTAAATGCTTGGAGGGAGAGAGGTGGTAGGAGGGCTAGAGAGGTAGTCACAGGACAAGGCTTGATGTGTTTAGCTAGGCAGTTAGCTCTTTCAGCAGTTTTCTCCATAACTTGAAGGGTTGATAGGATACAGTTTGGTTTTGTTGTTAAACCTCGTTAGTGTCAAATCTATTGATGCCTGGTAAAGATTAGGCTAATGTGTAAGCCTTTGGGGGTTGTGCATATGTGTGCCTGCACATGAGACTAGAGCAGTAGCCAATGCTGATCCTGATGGATTAAAGGGGAGGTCAACAACATATATCATTTCACTTTGTGGCCAGGGTTGGTCATTTTAAAACCCTGTCAGTGGATGGATGGCACCCGATGACAAAAGTGTCAGGCATCCAAGTGTTAATGACTTAATCGCTCCTTCCATTTCCCCTTTTTATAGTCTCCCTGGAAATAATGCATGTGCCTTCTGCTGTATCCAGCACAGCTTTCTTTGGCCTGATGATATTGCTATATAGTGACACCTCCCAGTGGCACTCTGCAACATTTCACTGAAGTCCATGCAGAGCTGCTCCTTGACAGATTTATGAAACCAAGTGCTCTATTTGTACAAATGTAAATTATAAAAGGTAAACTAGCTTTGTGGGCACCTAATTTGCAGAAATTGTCCCATTCCCCCACTCCAAATATTTGAGGCCCCTATTAATTACTAATTAAAAGCAAGTAATACTTTCTACTTATGTCTTCAATGATTCAGTAGTATTGTACAGGTGTCCCAAATGTAATGATGTCCTGTGACTCAAAAAAGCAATGTCTTGTTCCAGATGTTGCTGCTGTTGTTGATGGGTTTATGTTAGAGAGCAATCATTTTAGTCTATTTGTGTAACAGTGTGTAACACCTGCTAGCAACATCCAGGGACTCCACAAACCTGGAATATACATCTTAAACATGTCTCACTCTCTTAAATCAGGAAAAAACCCAAGATTTGGGCAGATTCAGATACAGTCTAATTGCTGTGAACTACCAGGTTTCCATCATCAGCATAATTACCTGCCCCCACCTCTGTGTTCAGTGGTCTTCATTTATGTCAGCTTAAAACTTTCCTCTCAGTGGCTTTCTCTGCTTATAGGTACCACTACTTACCAGGTGAGTGAGTATTTGTATGGTAGTGCACATATTGGAGCATCTCTGCAGGTACTACTTGCTAAGTTATTGCAAACTTGTGGGTGCACCCACCACTAGAAACAGTCTGTGAAGCCCCTCTTGTTTCATATGATAGGAACCTTTTTGGTTCAACTGAGCTCAGTTTGAAGTCTTTGTGTATGTCAAAAATATGTTCTTATCTAAATAAAGGTGTATTTATAAAACAATTAAATTAAAGGATGCAGATCCTGGGATGGATAGAAGAGGCTATTTTTCTTTAGCAACTTATTTTGAGTTCAGCAGGTATGGGGCAGGTTCTGTCCTCCTAGAGAAGTGGGAACTAATGCAGAACAAGTGCAGCAACACTCTGATGATAGTTTGGAATAGCTGCCTTTGTGGACTGCCTTCCAGAAAAAATAGGAATTTTAGAAATTATTAACATTGTAATTCTTGGATAAATCTACTTTTGTTATGGAATAGAGAGTCCTTGTGGGAAACTACACAAAATGGGCAGAGAGAAATACCATGTGCTCATCAAATTCCCACATTAAATAAGGCCTTTGTAATCACTTTGCTCCAAACCAAGCAAGAGCTGCACCTCAGTTTAACATAGAGTTTAAACAAGAGTTTGTACTGTAAATGCCTATCATTTAATAATGCATCCTTATGGTAATGGTGCAATTTGATCTGTGGACCATCCCTTAATAGGAATGAGAGATGCTTTACTCCTCCAGTACTTGTGCTAAAGTCATGCCTGTGGCAAAAAGAGTGGGGCCAGTCTGGAGTAAGTTACGTAAGAGAGCTATCAGAATTTGATCAATGAAATTAAGAAGAAATATGAAACACAAGGCTGCTTGGTCCTCTGCCTGACTTAAGCAAGTGAGTGCAAAGATATTCAGACTTGCCATCAACTAAAGCTCCAGCACAGCCCTTTGACATGGCTATGTAATGCAGCAAATCTGTTTCTCGTCATCTGACGCTCCACTGAGACCTCTTGCTATGCTTAGCTGAGAGCTTTGAATGTCCTTGCTTTTGTTGGCCTCTTATGAAGTCCCTCAGAAAACACAGCTGATCCGATATTTTTCTCTGCTTTTGCCAACTGCCCTGGTTGTTGTTGGAGAGTAGCAGCTGGTGTAACGGTGGATTTTGGGTTCATGCAGTCAGGGTAGCAGCGCAGTAGTTGTGCTGCCTTTGCAACCCCTGGCAGGGCATGTGCAGGACAAAGGGATAACTGCTTTGCTCTGCTGGTGTCCGAAGAAAAGAGCAGGGTGGAAAAAAAATCTCCATTTCATAACCATCCTTGTGCAGCAGGAGCCCCATCTGTTGTCCTCTTACTCGTTGGGGCTTTGAGACAGTTTCTTCATCCCCTACACAATATCCTCTGGAGCTTTTTTAATGCTAGGTGAAGAATAAGAAGCCAGGTGCTTGTCCTGGGGCTGGTAGTTCAGCACATTTCAACCAGTGAGTACTAGGTACACTCTCAGTTTTGCCTCTGACAGATTTATGCTCACTTCCATAAACAAACAGTGAATGGGGAACGGAGTCATACTCTCTGTTGTTGAAATCTTCGTATCTGGTATATGCATGCCTCTTACAGCCCTTAGTTTGGGAGAACTTCCACTTACCTGAAGTGGGGATGCACAGGTTGGCAGAACCTGAGGGTGAAGCTTAGGCAGTAGCAGCATCAGAACGGGGAGGAGGTGGCTGTGGAGGAACGTCTCTAGTGCTTGTGTTCTTTATCCTTGTGAAGCTATCAGGAAAGGACATGGTACCCATGTGCACATCAAGGTAAGGCAGAAGCACAGAAATAGAGGAGCATGCAGGAGTGACTCTGGCTTTGGGCTGGACTCTGAAACCCAGTCAAAATTTCTTACCAGTGCAATTGAAGTGCAAATGTCAGACATCAATAAGATGGAGGAAACAAATGTTTTTGCTAACTGGGAGAAAGGAGGACTCCACAGAAATGCTTCATTCCCCATCTTACATGATTGTATCCACAAGTAGTGAGGAGGAAAGTGTGATTTACATTTGGAGTGCACAGTAAATCACTGTGAGAGCCAACGCCCTGTCTGTGTTATACTCACCGGGAATGGCCTCTGGCCGCCAACAACCGCAACTGCCAAAGTTTTCTGTCTCGGAAAGACTCACTGGCAATTTGGGCTTGGGTGATTAATTTTGAAATGTGATTCTGCCATAAAGCCTGCTCAGAGCATACACAGTCAAACAGCCAGCCCCTAACTAGAGGAGAAAATAGCCAGTCCTGGCCTTGTAGGACAGCAAGGGCACTGCTGTTTGACCTGTGGTGGCTGATGGGCTGGTAGCATCCATGCATGTGTGACTCACTGGGCCTAGAAATGAGCTAAAGGAATGAAGGGCTGGTATTTTGAAAGTGGCTTGTATGCTCAACACTGTAAAGACACCCAGGGACTGACATGCCAACCTGACTCTGTGTGTTGGGAAGTTTGGAAGCTCCCCAAAGCAGCAAAACAGAACAGGACTTAACAGGAGCCTCACGCTGAGCTTGACCAGTATCTCCATGTAGTGAGTGGTCAACCTATGACTCTCTATATATTGAGACATCACAGTTGGTTGGCAGATGCTGCAGAATGTCACACATTACAGTGCAGTCTCTATACAGGGTTTTATAGCTTATGTCTCACATTGCATGGGTGATTGCAGTGACAAATACAAGCAATGGGCCCATATATTGCGTGAGATGACAGCAGCTTTCGTGGCCAATAAAAGTACCAGTAGCATAGAGCCCAAAAGCCAAATGTGAGTGGACTAGATGACATAAACTGCCTGTGTCCATCCTGATAGAACATAACCAGCTTTAAACTGTCCACTTTCAGCAAAAAACAGACTGTTGCAGGCAGAGGGGAGTGAAAGTATGCTTTTTCTGAGAAAAACCTGACCAAAAGAGCCATATTCTGATGCAATGTATGGGTCATTATTATAGCTTGTCATTGATGATACAGGACACCTGAGTTCAGGAAAGGTGGGTAATGGGCATGTTAGCTTAGAAGCTGCAAGGCTTGGCAGGCTACATGAGGTATCTTTACCAGATACTCAAAAAGCAGTAGAGGATGCAGGACAGGTGTCTAAATCCTGGCCTCCAACTGCTGCCCTTGGGTCCTATTTTGTGTCAACCAGCGGTGTCTAGATATGTTGGATACCCTAGGGCTTCTCAAATGGTACTGGACACTTTTGTTTAAGCAACTAAATCCCATGCTAAGTGGTTTGCTCAAGATCATATATAAAGCCTCTGTGAGAGCTGGGATCCAAGCCCAGACCTCTTCACGTGCTATCTAACATTTTGATCACTGGAACGTGCCCTCTCTCAAGAATGAACATACCCATATGGTGGGTTTGGTTGGATTTATTTTTGCTGTTCTCATTTTGAAATAATTTGACTAGCCAAGGGCCATTAAGGAAAGTTTTGCAGTGGATGACAAATGCTTTTCCACAGTGTGTATTGTGTATAGGGAACCAGTGAAAGTCCTTTCACCTAACCTCATTATACTTTCTGTATTATTGTTTCAGCCTTTAATGTTAGTATGTCTTCAGTGCTGAGTTTTGGAGGGAAATGAACATTCTGTTTTAATATCCCTATCCTGAATCTCACACACCTGAAGTTGGGATGACTTTGGGTGGGTTGTCTGCTATTCAAGAAAAAATCAGTGTGAGCCTTTGGTGTGAAAATCATATGAGATAGAACAAGAGGAAGAGAAACCCCAGATCATAAGAAAACACACAGGGAGGTGGGGGTTAGGAAAGCAGCTTCACATGTGGCAGAAGACCTAATGGAAGTGCCAGCAAGATAGTCCAAAAGTTCATCTGTCATACAGTGGGTATAATAAGGTTTTCAAACTGGCTGTTTGGTGCAGGGCTTTCTGGGATCAAAAAGGTTGCCATGCTGTATATTTGGAGCAATAGCTGATAGTGGGGAGAGCCTGGGATCTCAGCTGTCAGTTGAGGACTTAGTGGGCTGCTGAGAGAAGCAAGAAAATTAGAAGCCTGGGATAGAGAGAGAGAGGAATAAACTGAATTTGGAAGCACAAGATCAATAGTTTGTAATACCACTTTGGCTGAAGCTTGTATCAAATAAAAAACCTGCTGAAAACAATCATCTGAAAAAAATGAAGCTGTTCAGATTTCTGCTTCATAAGTTTCTCCACTGCTTTAATCCCCCTCCCCATCTGCTCTGTGAGTGCTGTGTCCAGTCTAATGAGGCCTCCTTCGTTCTTCTTGTTTGGGCAGCCATCTGAAACTGCTCCTGTCGAGAAGGGCTTTTGCAACTCCAGTGGCTCCTGAGGGATTTAGGGGCAGAGAAATGCAGAGTTCAGAGGACTAGGAACTACTTGTGAGAGTTAATGAGGGGAAATGAACTCATTTGTGATACTTGTAAACTTGAAACCCAGTTACAGAGAGAGAGGTCTGGGACATCCAGCTGGTTGTAATACAGACATACTGATCCGGGAAGAGGTGAGCTGTCGGCTCTGGAGAGCCTGGCCGTGCACAGCCTCTGTTTCTGGTTCAAATGGGTTTCCTTTGAAAGAGTCCAAGTCATGATAAAAAACCCCTATGTAACCTTTCTAAACATCCTGTCCCAGGGCTTGGACACTGACAGCATGTTTTGTGTCCCAATGGTGCTTTGTACCCTCAGTTTGCAAAGCTCTCTAGGGCTTTAGCCTGGCTTCTCACTGCTGCTGCCCTTAGTGGGATGGTTCTGATTTACACCAGTCTAATCCCTTACATTTGCAACAGGTACTGCAGAGAGCTAAATTACTAACAGTCTGAAAAAAACTTCATAGGCTCTCACTTGGTGTCTTGTGCTTTAAGTGATTTCATTGCCACATTACATTTCAGCAATTTAAAAAGCAAACATGAAGTTTATGACTAAACTGTACTGTTTTGTTCCCAGTGTTGCCCTGAACAGCATCCCCTTCCTATCTGCATCTCTTTGATCCCTAAAAAACCAGCTATGGCTTTAAATAAAGTTAACTGGGGACATGACTTTACTTGATGTCTGGCCTGCAATGGAAGTAAAGTGTCACTTCTAATTTTGTGTGGGTGCAGAACAAAGATGCCTGTGACCAATCCACTGTACAGTGCTCTGGTTTTGTTTGAACAGGGAGCTTTGGTGAGAAGCATATTTCAAAGGGCCAGGGAAGCAGATTATAAATGCTGTCAAAGAGAAATGATTTTACCTTTTTGAATTCCCATTCATGGTATCTTGTGTTCCCACCTCAGGGACACTATGCAATAACCTTGCACAGTAGATAGAAAAGCCAGCTGGAGTAGCATGCCAAAGACTGGCTTGAGTCCGTGGGTCTGCATCCCAGGGCAGGTATTGACCCATTTTAAGTCATCCAAAGTGGCTGAACATAATGGTGTTTGTAAATGGAGGAAGAGTAGAAACAGAAAAGCAACTAGGCAGTCTGCAGCACTGCTCGTTTACAAACAGCAAAGCCTAACTTCATTTGTCTAGTCAACTGCAGTCACTGTTGACAATACCTAACCAAAAGGCACTAGGTCTATATGAGCTAATACTGTCTATGTAGGTGTTGGCACAATATGTTTCAAGAAGAGTGTGACAACTGAGGAAAGACTTTAATAACTTTAGTTCCAGATTGACTATGAATAGAAGTTTAGCCAGGTCTTGCAGAGGCTAGCAGGGAGAAGCTATTTTACTATCAAATAGCGATATAATTGAGTAAGGAATTGAGATAAATTTTTGGGATGACTTCCAATTGTAGGCTGTGGTGAGGAAATGAGGTAGGTCATGCCTCCCCAGCAGCCTGGGTTTCAGTTTCACATTAGGCATTTCCATATTGTCATGTCTGTCTCTTCTGCACCATTTGCTTCATATACTTTATGTACATCCTCCCTTCCCCTTGCTTCCACTCTCCCTTGTACATATTTAATCATAAAATCTCTCTGCCTTTCTGATTTGTTGTATTTGACATGTGCTTTATCCTGGCTGTGGCCTCTGGGAGCTGATCCTTGATGAAAAGGGACAAAGCAGGCCATCAAGCTATCGTGCTTTGTACAAGGCATTGTTTTTTCCATCTGTCAACATTAAATGGCACTGGGGCTTTTCTCTTGGCCTGTCAATATTGCCACAAAATTCAGGGCTGTCTAATGAAACTCAGGGGAAGTAGTTGCATGATGACATTCCCTGTCATGTTGTCATGGTGGCACATAGCTCTGTGAAAACTTTGTTTTTGTCTTTTTAAAGATTGATCCACAAAGAAGATTACCACCACTACTTACTGGAGCCCTGCCACTACTGTTGCTGCATAAATCTACCTCTGTTAGCCTTCCAGACTAAGCATTTTTAGCACAAATTCAAAAGTTTGATATATAGAAGGCATTTGGGGTGTCCACAGCCTTGGTCTTGCCCAGGTGCAACCAGACATCCTTGCCATTAGCTCCAAATTGGCCACGACTTCACCGCTGCATTTCCAGCTGGAGGTGACCACTGTGGCCTCTTGAGGAGAAAACTTTGTCACAGACTGTCTTCTTTTCCTGTGAAGAAATCCTGCTTAAAGGCTCGAGGTTTTCTCCTCTTTCTCTCTCCTCTGAGATGTTTGTGGCTGTTGAGGGTAGCACATGGAATCACTATAACTCTCTCCTATTTGATTATGTACATTCCTCTCTGTTTTTCCACTTTCGGAATGAAATGAAATACAACTTTTTGTCCTTGCACCATCATTGAGACCCACACAGACATTGAGCTTTGAAGCTATTTTGTAGCCTAAAGGAGTGGGCTATCGAAGCTTGCAAGACACACCTTGTCCCTCAGTCAAAGACATGCTCAGGTACTTTCTTCCTCCCACTTCCAGTCTGGAAGGGAAATTTCAGTAGCAGACATAGCTTTTAGAGATACATAAGCCAACTGTGGTAGGATTGAGAAATATGGGGTTCCATGTACTGTTTTCAGGCTCTTTACTGTTGCTATGACCACGTCCATCCACACTTCTCCAGCCACAAGCTCAGCGTGGATGAATCAGTCCCACTGCCTCAGGATGGTGTTTTCCTGGTCATAGCACAAATATAGCACTCCTAGCTCACAGGGCAAATGTTGATCAACTTCTTTGTAGCTGATGAATGAATCAAATGGGTATGGAGGAATAAATATAGAATTCCTACATCTTCAATTTGTCTTAAATTCCATGTGTTGAAAGGAACTGGGGTGGTTCTCCTGGGGCAGCAGATGGCAAACTCACTTGGGGATAATTCCCATAGGAATCTTGTTTTTGTGGTCACTGCTTATACAGGTCACTAATCCTGTAGCCTGGCTTCTCTCTGGGTGTCACTAAACATGTTGTTTGGATTTTGGAAATCAAGCACAATATGAAAGAGTGGTATGTGCTAAGTGCCCTAACAGGAAAATCATGTAGTATTTGAATATGTATTATGTCTCAGACTCTGACAAGACAGGCACATAGATGATGAATGAAATTTGTCAGTAAAATCCAGCAGATATGTATCTTCAGTGTTTAACTCCATATCAAAACAAGAAGGCAGCTCTGACAGTACAATGCTGAAAACTTCTCAGTCAAGACTTCTCAATCCTTTTCTGTCAAGTGATGCTAATTATTAGATAAGTAACAGTGATTTATACCAATGCAGTCAGTATGGAGTGATAGATGCCTTGGTCATTATTTGGGTTTGTGTGTAGAGTTGCAAAGCTCATGATAAATACTGTGGGATTATTGCAGTTCTGTTTTGCTTTAACAGGTTAGAATAGGGCAGTTGTTGCTCGATGGTTTGCAGGCTTTTCGGATACAAACTGTGCTAGGACAATGACATGGTTACTATTTTAGGCAGTAGGTTACTTGAATGTGACTTGTATTTCTATCAATGTTAAAAAAACTTACAGTCTCTCCAAGCAGTTATTAATCTGTATTGTAACAACTGTGTCTTTGGCTGTTTGAAAAGCAAAGCCCTGGCAAGTAGAAACATAGAGTTGCCAGGCTAAAAGCAAACTATATTAAGTCAAACATCAATATTTATGACACAGTCAGTAGTTCTTCTGAAATACACAAGAAAATCTCATGAAAAAGGATGGGGAAGGCTGGAAATGCTAGTGAGAGACAATAAACATAATATAGTTACAGTATAAAACTCACATAACTCAGATTCTTCACCTGTGGCTAAGCAAAGGCTTCAAACAAACTTTGTGCTTTGTGTATATATTTATATGTGACACTTGAAGTTCTGCACCTTTAACTATCTGCATGAGTCCCCCAAATACACATAATAGACAAATTCAGAAATTGTGGGAGAGGGAGAAGAATAACTATGCATCCTCCTGACATTTCAAACATGCTTCCTATTTTAAAGATTATCTGCCTTAGAAATAAATTGGCTCAAGGAGAAGCAGAGAAGCTTTTAATTCTTCTGACACATCTATGGCAGCATCTCCCTTGTTAGCTTCAACATGGATGGTTGCTAGAGCTATGGTGAAACCAATACTAAAGCATGTGAAAACAAGAACTATTGCCCAAACCATACTCATGGTCTGGTTTGCATGCCAGGGCCCTGTTTCTGGAAAAGATGGTGTTGGGAGAGAAGAGGAGCAGACATCAAGGATAGACAGCTGTGAAGATGTTGTCAAGGCCTGCAGCACACCACACAGGCACTTCACTTCCCAGTGGTAGTGCTCATCCACAGTGACAGGCACACGTCAAAACTGGTGGAGGAGCAGCCCTTGTGTTTTACCAGATACTCATTAGTTCTGAAAGAATTAAAGACATGACAGTATGTAGGATGTATAATTAAATGTAAGAAAGGCCTGGATTGCAGTGAGGAGAAGAGATGTGCTTTGTGGTGATGTTATGAAAGGGCCTTCAGTCAATGACACTGCAGCTGTGAGAAATGATATATTACAATGTGTGGAAAAAAGTCTGCTATTTGATGCAGCCTTTTAAGAAACAGAACCACAATGAGGAGATGATCAGTCTCATGCTTTCTGGACTTACTATAATATTCAGTGATGGAGAGAATGTGGGTCTGTGGCCACGGGAAGGTATCTGTGGATGAGTATGGGGAATGGTCTGAAACCTCATAGTGGAATCCAAGCCCATTGGGTGACAATATCCTCTGAGTACTATCCCCAAAACCCTCAATATATGTCTTTGTTATATTGCTTGTTTTCTAGTTCTTATTTTAATAATGCATGAGCTGGTTTGCCTCCTAGAAATACCATTTGCTTGCCTCCCAATGCCAAGAGACCTCTCCCTACCCTAGTGTAGTAAGATGGGAGTTGAGATCTCAATATATTTTATGTTGCTTGTGACAAAGCAATGCCCATTTCACTTGGATGACAGCTAGAAGACTAGCCCAGAATAGTTACTGCAAAAGAGGAAAGGCTTTTGGGTTGATGTTATTATTCTGAAGTGTGTTTGCTGCCTCCTTTTGTCCCTCCCCACTATTCCAACTCTGACACTTCCCCTCCTGCCTCCTCAGAAATGTTCAGACCTTTTCACTGCTCTTTCTCCCCAGTTTGTTTCTCCTCTCCTGATGTCAGCAGCTACCTGAATTTGCAACATTCACTTCGTAGCTCCAGAGCGTGCAACAGAGTGTGGATGGGGATGGGCAGTAACAGATGGGAAAGGTCAGAGTTTGGAGGAACTGCAAGGTGGGAGACAGTTCTGCTCCTCCCCTGTCCTGCTTCCAGGGTCTACAGTGCCCTTGGTCAGGCTGTCAAGTCCAAAATGGGACAGACCAACACTGCATCTGGGCCTTTCAGGCACTCAGGAAAAGAAAGGGAATAGCTGGTTTAGGGCTATTTCCCTCAGACTTTTAAAGGCTTAAAAGAGGAACACTAAAGTCAACATCAGCCTTTGCAAGGAGCCTGGTGTGAAGACTTGGAGGCTATGTTTCAGCATATGACTGTCACTGTGGCTTCTGCTTGCTGGGGACATGAAACCCAGCAGTGGTGAATTAAGTGCAGCAAAGGTGATGTGGGGAACATGAGCTGTATTGTGTGCCCAGTGCATGCCTGCCATTCAAAGTGTATGGCAGGTACATGGGAAGTGGAAAATAGCAATAACCCCCCCCCTTTCCTTTCTTATGTCTTTCCCTTCCAAATTTCTCTTTCCTTCCTCCTTTTTTTTCCCCCATTTCTCACTTTCCAGCTGCACCTTGCTGGTCTCTGTCTTTTTATGAGGGCCTGACTTGAATAAGCATAACCTCAGTAAGGATCTCCAGGGTCAATCGAGTTGTCATTGCTTGCCAAATGGTAGAATGCTTAGAGCTGCCCTTGCTGAGGATGGCCAGTTCCTCTGAAATGGGAGCAGTAGGCTGGAGCAGCCTGTTTTTAGGCTACTACACAGTCAAGTGGAGCAGGAGGAAAAATAGGCAATGGAAAAAAAGCACTGAGATTTCCTCTCAGAGAGATGCCATGCCATGTTCTCCCTCCTCCTCTTATATCAGGTCAGCAGAACTGTTAATGGGTCTTAGTTTCTTTTTTTTTTTTCCTTTAGAAGGTAAAATAGAGGGGAGGGAGGAATATTCACACTGCTCCTGCTTAAAAGCTAACTTTTATGTAGTCCAAGTCAGCTTTGAAATTGAAACCTCCCTGGGATAATGAAACAGGAGAGACTGAGTTCCTATTTAGACTGAGATTATTTGGCTGAGGGCAGTCTTTACTCAAGAGTAATTTGGGAAAGTGACAGACATCCGTGACTTTGATTTACTTTGTAACAGTTTGGGTTGAAATGGAAAAGTATTGAAATTCAGGGTTTTTTCAAAACTGGCAGGGACATCATTAAAGAAGAGGACTTTCAGTTCTTCCTTTCAGTATGCTCTGCAATGTTAAAAATAGCAGAGGATGTAGATGGGTGACATTCATCTGCTGACTTCTTCTTGCCTGTAACTAGACTTGGTTGTGTTAAAAGACTGGTCAAAGAAGAACAGTCATTTCAAACTCTCAGCTTTCTTCTGAGTAATTCTGAAAATGGGAAACACCCACTTATATGATATAGTACATTTGTTGAACTGTGCTCATGGGAGGCATAGTGCTAGATTAAAGAGGATTTGGAAATCCTGAACAAGGTGCATTTGCTAAGGCAGGTGGAGAATTCATATAGTATGGAGCATATTCTACCTCATTTACTTTGGAGGTACCCCAAGGTATACTGAAATGCATGCATTAAAACTGTGCTGCTACTTGATGCTCATTTATCTGAGCACTGATTTTCAACTCAGTCACCCAAATACTTGAAACAATATGCATTTGCCAAATGAAACTGTTAGTTAACATCAGTATAATAGGAAGGTAAATGATGGGAAAGGTGGGAAAGCTCCTTTTTCTTCTAGCTGGAAGGTTTCTGCTTCTTTGATTGGGAGTTTTGGTAGCTCTGGATGTAGTTTCAGCCTTCATTTATTTAAGTTGGATTCTTTCCACCCACCAATCCTGCACTTTGTTTGCCTGTTCTTTCTTACAGGAATGGGTTTGTTTGCTTTCTTACAAAAACATCTCACAACCAGGAGTGAGTGTAAAACTGGTTGGGTTTGAGAGCTGTTACAACCAGCTAGCAGCCTGTGAATGCTCCTGGCTGTGGACTAAAATAATGCCATTGCTTGGTAGAACCAAAGTAAAATGAGAAGGCAATGTTCAAAGGTTTCTTCAGAGGATAAAATACCTGGGCATTTTAGCTGCAAAGTGCTCATAGACCTGTGAGAAGCAGATCTGAAAAGAGAAAACCAAAACACTAAAAATTGTCCCATTAACTGAAGAAAAGCAAGAAGTGAAGGATTCATGTGGATTTGTTGACTTCTCCTTTACTCTCTGAAATGCTCTCTACCTTCTCAGAAAAGCCACAGGACACACCTCACTCTACCAGGGCAAGGGGACCACCACTAGCAGAGGGCCAGCCAGCCAGTAGGTTTCCAATGGAAAGTGCAATAATTGAATGTTACCTGGCTGTCCTCAATGAGAGTGGCACTGATTTGGAGGGGTTTGGTTTTGTTTTGGGTGGGGTGTTTTGTTTTGTTTGGGGTTTTTTGGATTTTTTTGGTGTGGGTTTTTTAATATCTTTTTTCCTATTTAAATTTGTAGGATCTTAAATTATATAGAAAATAATCAAATTATTCTGGCAAATTTGGGCAGGGAATTCAAAAATTGTGGGGATGGGATGCAGAGGACAGGCATCAGATTTGCTTTTTTTCCTTAAGAAGTTGAGTTAAACTCTTATTTTGTTTAAAAGGGAAATATGGAGATTTATCTGGTGAATTGGAACACTTTCTGCTTTTTTCTCTTTTGATCTAGTATATGATGTATAATTAGTGTTACTCCAGAGATGTTATTGCTACTGTTACCTGTATGTATGATCCCCCTTTGCTAATGACTGTGGTATCCCTAATCAGATAGTGAGAAAACTAAGGTTTGTTTAATGAGTGGTGGCAGAGGACACACTCCTCTGTATTTATCTGAGAGTTCACTCTAGAGGAACTTTGAAGTTTTGGGTCTCACATCCCTATCCACCACAATCTCCTCTCCTCAGTCTCGGGCTCTTTCCTGCCCATGCCAGAGGGCTGTGCCTGCTGCCCACCCAGAGATGTGTGCAGCTGGTTTGGAGAAGAGGATCTGCAGGGCCATGCACCTGCTGAAAGGTGAAGAGACAGACTATGTAGTGGAAATCCTATCCCAGGATAATACCACCTGCTTTCTTTGGACAGTGTAACATTTTTCTGTCCCAGATGACAGGGAATGTCAGGTTGTCAACCCTGGTTCATTCAGAAAGGCTCTGTTTTTTCATATACATGTGTTACTAGCCCACATGCAAAACACAGTTCTGAAGACAGAGAGGAGGAGAGAGTTATGAATAAACCCAGAGGCAGGATTTTTGCTGACTTCCTTCAACTTCCCTCTGGCTCCTTGTCTCTAGCAGGGATTTTCTCTGGGACCTGATGCACTGACATGTTCCTAATTCAGAGGACTGCTGGGGGTTTCATTGTTGGAAGACTTTTGCTGTGTCTCCCCCCAGGATCCCCCCACAAGTCATTTCTACCAATCAGAGAAGTACTGTTACCTGAAATGTGTGTGACATATCACTGTAACTTTTAGAGGAGTTTGTGTGAGTTTTGTGAGGCTTTCACAGCCCTATGTCAAATACTCACCTGAAATCAACATAGCAGCGAGGTTTATGTTTGAGTGCAGGCTGTATAGACAAGTAGTGAACAAATGACTCTGAGCACGTTCACAAATGCAGCCTTATCCCATCAGTGCAGTGTTACTTGTGCAGCATTCAGTACATCTGCAGCATTGCTGGTAGCAGTAAGAGATCCAGAATGAATGTCTGTGTTTATAACTGTAGCTCTGTGTGGATATAACAGGTATAGGAAGGCATATGTTATACATATGCACATACACACAGACTCCTCTCTCCTGCCAGTGCAGTGGCTGATGCTGCTGCCTGCAGTCACCGTTAGCATGGCAGCAAGCAGTGGTGGCTGTGGAGCCTGGGAGCCACCATCTGTCCTTCACCCTGGCAGGAGTAGTGGGGCTTACCCCAGCAGCCCTGATGTCTGCCAGCTGCCTCGGGGATGGGCAGTGCTCCGTACAAGCCCCAGCACTACCCTAGAAGAGAAAATGCAGGGAGAGAAAATAAGGTGGTAGGTGCCCTTGGCAACAAACAGGCCCTGCACTGGGGCTGGCTTCCCACTCAGCCATCAGCTCCTGTAGCCATCAGTCAGGAGTGACAGTATTTTTAGAAGGCTTCCTTCAGTGATGCTTAGGCTGAGGAGCTTCAGGAGTGTGTGTGCTAGGTGGTGGCAGCCTGGCTGCTTTATAGCAGCTGAGAGCGCTGGCCGAAGGATTTTGCTGCAGCATCCTTCCCAGCAGTAAGAGGAGGGAAGCAAATGGATTTTTGAGGTGAATCGTGGGTACCAAGGGAGCTCTCTGAAGGTATCTGCTCACTGTTGATGCTGGTGGAGTCAGTGGGACTAGAAAGGAGACTGATCTCAGCCCAGCAGCTGGCTGTCCTGGTCTGCAGCAAGTGCAGGGTTATTGAATCCAGATGACACTGTATAAGAGCAGAGTATTTTGTAAGAAGCTACAATCGCTCAGAAGCCAGTATTGCCTGGGTCTTCCAGATGACCTCATCCCAGGTAGCTCTGCTTGGGATCCTTTTTTATTACAGAAGTAGAGTTGGTGTCTGATGATGTCACACCCAGGGGGAGGGAAATGAAATTTATAAAAAAAAAAAAAAAATAGAAAAAAAAGATAGATTGCAGTCCTGATGCAAGGAGGATGCAGCAAACCAGAGAGAGGGTCCTCTCCTGTAAGGAAGACGAGGCAAAAGGCAGAGCCCCTAGGAGGGTCTCTCTCTCCCTCCTGCTTCAACGAGGAAGACACTTTGCCTTCTGTAAACGGAGCTGGCTGGCTGTGTAATGCGTTATACGTCGGGAGGTTAGACCTCTTCTGATTTCTTAAGGGAAAGGCTATTTTATTTCTCAAGTGGGTGCCAGCAGGGTTGCTGTTAAGAGCTCATAGAGACGGTGAATCTTCCGTCCAGCAGTGACACCGACCCGCACGGTCAACTGCAGACCAGGAACTTGGCGAGGAGAGAAATCTGGAGCCAATGCAGGGGGAGAGGAGCAGCCTCAGCTCTTTTAGCAAGTGAATGGGGAGGGGGAGGAGGGTAGTATGAGCAGTGATGTCATTTTTAACCAGTTCCTCGCAGAGCCGGGAAGTGAAGTTAGAGGAAAAACCTGCAGTCTCAGAATGGCTCTCAGCCTTGACTGGAGACTCTAAATGACTGAGGGTCCCCACAATGGTAATTAATTTTCTTTCCTATGCAGAACTGTTATTTTGTGTCAAGCAGAGGGCATTTCTTTTCTCTTTCTCTCTCTTTCTGTATCTTTTGAGGGTTTGACTTTTGCTTTTGCTTCCCGTGTGTTAAATACCTTGCAGGTTATTTGAAGTTTTGCCTGGGTAGTTTGAGAATTTTATTCTGATGTGGGAATCCATGTTATTACAGGAGAGAGTTTAGCATGCAGCATTTCTGCTACTCATCAGGAGGGGAGATGCAGAGGTTGCCAAGCACACAGCTTTCTGGATGGGAAATGTACTTTTAAAGTCACAGGTGGAAAGAAAGGGACTTGGCTGGCGTTTGTTGCTGTAATGGATGACATTTTATGTTGCTTGTAAGATGCAGAAAGACTTCTGGTCAACTGTACAGATAGAAATTAATCTTGCTTTGGTGGCAATTTCTTTGCTTTTGATTGCCCAATTTTTATTATGAACATTTGGATTCTAGTGGAACCCAATGGAAAATGTCAACATTAGAGATTCTGGCTGTTTGAGACAGTATATGCATGTATATTTCTTCATGCCATGCATTAACCTCTTGTGTGCTGCTCCCTCCACTGCACTTGCCCTGTTGCTGTCTTTCATAGCAATCAGTGGGCTGCCAGGCTGCACCATGTACAGTTGGCAGCAGAGAGGGTTATTTTGCTCACCAGTTCCTGGAATCAGCAGAAGCAGTCAAGACATTTTAAGATGAATAAGGTTGTCAAGACAGGTCCATCAGGGGTAAAGTAGCTTAGCCAAAATAGTGGTTGGGAAAGAACATCCCCAGTTTATATTTCCAGGTATTCAGCTACTGGTATTACTGGCACAGTTTGGGTTTGTTGTTGTGATGCTGCTTGTTCCAATAGCAGAGGCTGTTACACCAAGAGTCCGGTTGTCTCTGGAAGGCTCATAACGTTACTCTCTAGGTTTCCATTATGCCAATGGTGAGACTGGCTGGTCTTCTCAAACAGGAGACCATTCAAGATAGCTGAGGAAGACAGACCTCAGTTTTGCTTGCTAGGAACTTATGATGTGTGTGTGTGGTAGCCACATACCTTTTGTTGTAGCCTATCATGGCAACTGTGAGCTCAAACATGGGAGATATGGGCTTGAGAATAAAAGAGGCAGAATAGAAACAGGAACATTGTGATACCTTCTGAATGTGAAATGTTCCTTCAGGAGGTTCTTGCTGATGATGAAGGCGTGGGGAATCTGTGCTCCTCTTGAGACAGCTCTCAGTGAAAAGTAACTGGGAGAAATAAGTCCCTCTTTTACCAGCTATAATGAAGATGCTGACAGCCATCACAGGGGCCATTTTGAACTCCTCCCCCAGCAAGGGAGAATAAATCTGATAACCTCTTTCTTCTGTCAGTTCTCCCAATGTTAGTCTTGATGTTGGAATATGTAACCCAGAGCCAAAAGCCAGGCTTTGCAAATGACTTGTTCCTATCTGTGTAGTTTTCATCCAGATGTATGCTTGCCTTCACTGATAGTGTTTATGTGGGGGCAGTGTGCCTAGCAGGTGGAGAGATGGATAACAGGCTGTACTGAACTAGTCACCATGGCATATGGAAGCTTTCCATATTTGTAGCACTAGGCTGAATCTGCTGCTGTGCATAGGCAAGTTTGTTTTCCTCTGATTTTAGCATGGTACACTTCACTAGCAGGAAATTAATGCATTTTTAAAAGAAGAGCAAGGAACTCTTCATCTGGAGTAAGTATCAATTCACTCTCCTCCTTTAGGGGCTAAGATATTTCCCCTGCCCCTTGCCTGGGGTATTCCAGGGCTCTAGTTCAGGCTTGTTTGTCTCAGCTCAGTTCATCTGAGGTGAGAATTTGCAAATTCATGGCACTAGAGATGAAGCCCGCTACCCAAAGAAGAGGGGAGCTGCATGTGACTGCAGCTGGTGTGCCTGCTTCTGCAGCCTTCCCCCTTAGGAACCAGCTGACTTTGCAGCAGGAAAGGTTAGAAAGACCTTTTCAAGTGCAAAGAGAAATAAAGCATTGGGACAGGCATCCTATAGAGTTTATGGGGTCACCTTCTTTTAGGCTTTTTAAGAAGAAGTAAGAGTAAGGATGGAGTGGACTAGAAATGCTCAGTCCACTTTAGAGCAGTGGGATTACACTGGGCCTTGCATTTTGGCATTTTTAGGACAGGTTCAGTCACACATCTGTCAAATTTATTATAGGAAGCATCTTCTGTGTCTGGAGGTGGGTGCTTTATTTGCTCTTCATGGCATTTTGGCTGTGTTTCAGAGTTGGAAAAGTCATGGCCAAAAGTTCTCTTATGGTTCCTTCCTGCCCTCTATTTCTATTGCAGTATGACTTAGCCTGGTTATGGTCCTACCACCAAGGGGATGAGAATGGTTCAGTGCCTGAACCTATTCACCTGCTACTGTCAGCAAAAGCATTATTGGTGTGTCAGTGATGGACATGACTGCTAGGGAATGAGAACCAGTGCACAGGTGTGACTGCAAAGGTTGCAGTATCTCTCTGGACTTAGTAACCTTTGGCTCTCATCGTTAGTTGGCAACTGTGCTTGCTTACAACAAACTCTGGTCAAAACTGCACTTGGTTTGGGTGGTCTCTTGGAGATGGCTGGGCCAGTGAAGCATGAAGGAAACAAACTTCACTTGAGTGATATAGCTGACCACTGCTCATGAGGATGCATGTTTTTCATACTGTAACTGTCACAGTATGACTTTCAGTCTACAATGTAATCCTTCTGTATGTTTACGTGGTAGAATTTACTTACTGTTCCAATTGTTCTCACCTTGTATGGTCTTCTAAGAGGAGGACAACATAACTCCATGGGACTGAACTCAAGCTAACAGGTGTGTCAAAGAGGTATTTTATGGTGCATCCAATCCTAAGCAAAGGTACAGAAGTAGGTAACAAAGAGTACTGAGGCAGGTACCCAAAGCCTCCACAGGAGGTGAGAAAATCACTTCCAAGGATTGAGATCACATCTGTCCTAGGGAAGGATCCTTATCAGAGCTGCAGAAGCAGCACAAATAACTCATTGTGAGTGCATGTAGGGAGGAGGAGGAAAAGAATAACTTCCCAGTCCTAGATTTAGCAATGAGTTCAACTCTGTACATGTGACCAAGAAACACTAAGGTCAAGTGTCTAATTGCATTTATGCCATTGTCATCCAAGTAATTATCTTTTTCCCCTGGCATTTCAAGAGGGTAAAACTGAAGTGGGTTTGGACTCCTGTAGTCTGATAAGTCAGAATCTAGGTAACCTCCATGGCTTGCCTGCTGGGCTGTCTCCTCTCCTTTGGGTACTGTTGGTAGAACAGGCAGTGGTTATATTCTTCTGGGATACTTTTTTTAGGCTACGTGTTTAAGTTTGGGAAAGTCTTTGTAATTATATGAATTCTTGGAAGGTGGAAGAGTACCTCCCCACCCCACAGCATGTCTTTGGTAATAATGCTCACCCGAAGTGATGGGATTTACAACTGTTTCCTCATATGATTGCATGTAGAATTTGATTCTGCATCTGCTGCAGAGGTGAGTGGGGTCAAATATAATACATCATTATAACAGCACGTAGTAAAGACAGATGACTCTGCTCTGTTGTGATACATGCAGAAATCCTAATACCTTGAGTCATTTCAAGGAATAAAAGATATTGTCTCACATAAGCACTTAAGTGAAGGAACAGCTATTTTGTGTCCTATAAAGTGTGCAGGCACAAGGTGCTTAGGTGGTGGCAGCCTATATACATAGGACCCTACTGTCATTGCTGTCACAGCATCCCTTTCATTCAGCTTCATAACAGCCAAACTCTTAATGCCAGAAGATATTTCTGGAATGAATGAACCTCAAAGTCTGTTCTAAGGAATGCTTTTAAAAGCTGCCAGTTAGGTTTAAGACAAACTCCAGAACAATTTGGTGAAATCTGAAGCCATTTTGTGACCCTTGTGTTCTGAAAAGCCTCTGGATAGAACTATAAAACACTGTGCTGTTTTCTGCCAGTGTTCAAAGGGGGAAAGAAGGAGTGGGAGAAAAGGCAAGTTCTGCACAATCTCCTCTTGTTTCAGGAAGGACAGGTGTTTTCTTCCAGGTTTATACAGCAGTGCTACACATCATTCACCTCATAATGATAATAGCATATAATCTTCATAATGGTGATAATCTTTGTGTGCAGCTGCAGATTTCAGATTCCTCCCTTGTTTAGCACAAATTCCATCTGATAGCATGAGAAGACTGGTTTTTCATGCCCCTATCTCTTTACCCCTATATAAAGCCACTGCCAGCTATCAGAGCCCAACTTTTGATCAGAGGAAAGGTGATGCACCAATGTCACTATGTGCAGATTCACATTTCACATTTGTACCTCAGCTCTCATGTACCTGACAATTTCTTTTTTTTCTTTTTTTTTTTTTTGGCACAGCACAGGCAATCAAAATTTATCATCCAAATTAAGACTGTAATTATATTTTGATAAAGATCTGGCAATTCAGTGAGAATGAAATTTTAAGGGTTGCTGGGATACAGATGACTCTGGATTATGGGGAAGTGTTTGCATGTGGAATACTAATAAGCCAAGGTTGTTCAGCATCCTTATCTAGACTTTTCCAATAGTGTCTGATAACACAGGCAATCAAGTGCTTGTTTCTTTGCTATTATTCTGGCAAAGTGATTAAAGATACAGGCTGCCTTTTATGAATGAAAAGGAGACATGCTCAACATGGAGTAACACAGGTATGTCCCCCTGTTTGATGCACAAGAAAAAGGGGGGAATAGAGTGCTGACCATGCTGGTTTTATTGAGCCCACCAAAAAAAACCAACCCTTCCCTGAGGTTGCTGAGGGTATTGAGAATGCCAAGAAGCCTTTGTGGGAGGAGTGAACCAGTTCCTGGGAGGTGTGAGCTCAGCCTGAGATGGGTGCTGCTGGGAGCCTTTTTTCACAGAGCTGGTTTCCCACTGGGGAGTGGGAGCTGGAGGACATCTCAGGGATGAGTGTGGGATATCCAAATACACCAGAGCTTGCTGTCCAGGCAGGATAATCACAGAAGTGACCCTAGAGCTGGGGGAGGTGACAAACAGCTGGATTCAACCCATGACTGCCAAAGGGAAGATCCTGGCTGAAGTGCAGGTACTTTCTTGTGTCAGTCCAGCAGATGAGTAAAGCTTGACCTCACCACTGCAATTTGATGAAGGAAGAAGAGCTCTAGCACTTTCTCTCTTTTAAAGTGTTTGGTCTGTATGTGACACTAATTTGTTATTAAGGAAAGTTACTGCTATTCAATAATGTGGCCTGCTGAAAAGCTGAGAAGGTATTATTGGCTGCCTGTGCTGTGGTAGCACTTGCAGGCCTTGGAAGGGTTTGTCTCTGGTGCTCCTGGCACACTCTAGCCCTGAGCCCTGCCCAGGACCATCAAATATCCCATGCCTGTCTCCCAGAGTTTCTGCTGCACAACTGGCCAACAGCAAGGCCAGTTTGAGTTATTACCTTGCTATAGCTCTGCCCAGATTGCCCACTTCAAATACAGACATGGTAAGGGAGGCCAGTAAAGGAGGGATCTGTTTTCCTCTGTTCTTGGTTTGTCCCAGACTCATTCTCTCAGCACTACCCTACTAAAGCCTTTTTATTTTTCAATGTCTAACTATAAATGTTGAGGCAAGCCCACAGTAGTTATCATACCCTGTTCAGCAGTGATTTACAGACTTAATGGTAGCACATGGTTGTATTTTTACTACAGATCAGAACAATTCTGTGATTTTAAGTTTTTTCTCAATTAACTGTGAAACTGTGAGTGTGTCATATGACATTTTTTCACAAAAAGTTCTGGTGGTATGTCAGCTTCATCAGAATGAGTGGTTTTACTTCCCTGCTGAGCTGAATTCTTCCCAGGCTTCTGGTGATGACTGTATTCTCAAGATGTTCTTTCATGATCTCCAAGAAAGGAGCTTGACTTACAGCAGTGCAGTTTGAATGGCAGGTAGAGCAAATGTGATTCAGGAGGCCCAGGTTAATGAGCATTTTGTGAAGGCAGAGTCCATTGGAGATGCTGCAGCTGTAATATGAGACAAATGACTGAATTTGTAATACCTGAAAAAGCCTTCTGTAATACCTTGAAAAGCCTTTTAAATATGATGTGGGCAGTGCTTAAATGGTAGTCTCCTAGGCTTCTCAAATTCAGCATGCTCAAGCAGTAATGTGCTTTCTTTCTCCTTCTGTAATGTGCACAGAAATGTGATGCCAATCCCAGACAACTCCAAAACTGCAGTTATGCCCCAGTCCACTTCTTGCTATTTGCTGTAAGCTTCAAGACTGGCTAGACAAGAGGCTTGGTTGCTGACTCATTGTCTCCAGCCTGGCTCTTGTAGTGCCTTGGGAAAAGGTTGTTCATCCTGTAAATGTGCCTTGGAATTCCCAGTTCTAGCATGTACTGAAGGCTCAGTCCTGGTTCTTCAGTTCAGTCCAGGAATGACCCCATTCTTACAGCCTTAAACTATCTTTGGTAAATTTTCAGCTTTGGAAGAGTCCAGCAAATACTGGAAAGGAAACTGTTTCTCCCAGGTGTGATAAAATCTTCCATCTTGAGTTGTTTCTGTCTCAATGTATGGCTGACTGCTGTCCCTTTTGGCCTAAACATTTCTGACTGTGCAGAAGGATGGGACAAAGCTCTGAAAGCCATCACTGCCATTTATCAGTATAATGTGTCATCCTACATTATCCTACACTCACTGAGTATCCACAGATGGAAGACTATCAGAGAGGGAGGAAGGTGAGCATCTTCTAGCCATCTTTTTAGCAAGTATTTCCCTTAGATTTAAGTTATGATAGATGTGGCTGTAACTTCAGTAGCAATAGAACTGGAATTTCTTAAAGGCTTGAAAAGTATTTCACTATCCTGTAGTAATATCTGCAAAGTAAATTGTTTTCTGGGACAAAATGAGAATCTTCAAAGTTGAGATATTTTCTTCGGCCAGACTGAAGTTTCATGGTAGCTTTTCCATCCTAGAAGTAGGTGTTAAAGTTTTGCAGAAACTAGGGAGAACTGTACTACCAGTGAGGAGGCTTCTCTGGCACTTGTGGAGTGAAGAAGCATTGCAGCATTTGTAAAGTGTTGCTGCTGCACAAATATCACAAAGACAAAAGGAATCAGGATGATAACAGAAGGGAAAAAGCAAACCAAAATGAAAATCATTCAAATTAATCTTTGCCTAATGCCATTTTCAGAGGGAAGTAGTGGCTGCACTTTTTAGATATCTTTTCTTCTGTGCTGTTGCATAGAATTTCATTTTTTTTGATAAAATAAGTGTGTTAAATATGCCAATAACCAGACTTCAAAAACAACTGCCTAACGCAAACATTGCCAAACAGACCTCACCTTCTCTCACTACGTGAAGACTACTACATCCCACAGGAGATCAATGCTTACTAATGTGAACAAACATGAAGATGGAATTATCAAACTGGCAAATCAGGGGAACAATCTTGATTTATCAGAATTAGCTGTGATTTAAATGTAGTAGTTAAAAAAACCTGGGGTGATAATGAATCTGGCAGATGATCAGTGAATTGATGCAGCTTTCCATGCTGTGACATTCTGGACTCTGGTGGGAATCAACCAGGGTACCAGGCTGGTTCTTTTTTCTTTATTGACCATGGCAGGCTCATTCTGAATAACAAAATACCTGCTACTTATCCTGTCTAGCATTTTGGAGCTGCTTGGAAATGGCAGAGGTTTGTTGTGCTGCAGGGGTCTGTAGGCCCAAAACCACAGCCTGGTCAATATAAACCAGAGCTCATCTGCAAATGTTTGGAGCATGCCCTAGCAGGGAATAAGCAAGACTACTTTCTGCTGGAAGAATAAAACATTAAACAAACCCACCAATAAAATATTACTGGACTAGCACATGAAATGTGGGTTCTATGGCTGTATATATAAATGCTTAGTGTAAAGGATGATTTCTGCCCTTAAGATGTGAAAGTGGAAAGAACCTAGAAAAGGCTAAGAGGTCCCTGGGAGGATGAAAGATATCTGTGAAGGGCAGGAGGTGACTTGCCTCAGGCCAGAGTGGGGGTGTGCCAGCATATCCACCTACCAGGCTAAATTGCATCTCCAAATAACAGCAGCCTGGGCAACCACCATTTGAAAATGCTGTCTCAGTTTTTTGCTTTCTACTGCATACCAGCTCCTATATTTTCAATATTTTGGTTTTATTTTCTCTTTTTCTTTTTTTTTTTTTTTCATTTTAAGCTCAGCAGCAGAGGTAAGAGCTTGTTTTCATATTTTCTGTAACACCCTCATGATACTTTAGATGCCACATAGAAAATAAGCAGATGGCTGTGAACTGATCTGTATTTGTATATAGAATGTCTCCAACTTTACAAGCAATATCCAATTATAAAAAGTTGGCTGAGGTGGCTCCCCCTCCCCCTGTGCTGGCAGATGCTACAGGAGTTGACAAGATGTGAAGATTGATTGCCTCCCCCCACAGACAGCATCCTGCCAGATCAGGGCTGGGGTATCTCTGTGGGTGTTGTCTGCCTTTACAGTGCAGCATGTATAGCATCTCAGCCTCTAGAGTAGTCTGGCACCTCTTCCAGAACTTCTTTTTTTAACATCACTTGGAAAATCCACAAAGAAAGAAGAAAGGCAGAAAGAAGAAGGCAGTCAAGCAGGAGAGAGGTAATTGGGGGCTGAACTGATGTACCAGCATAGTAGAAGGGTCCAGAGAAGCCAGGCAGAGCCACAACTCAGAAATTACAGAGCCAGGACAGCAAAATTTGACATCTGGTCCAGCTTATTGTGTCACATTTCTGTGCATGTTTACACACCTCTTTATAAAAATGAATCTGTTTTTTCAGTTTCTTGGGCAATGCTTCACTTTTGACTTAGAAGTCACCATGCTAGCTTGCTTGGCTGTGACCTCAGTTTAGGTTTTTTACCTTGACATTACATATATTCAATGAGTAAATGCAGGAACCATCCATAGCTTTGCAGACTCATATTTGTTTCCAAGTAGGCAGTCCTGGTCCCTTGTAAAGGCAGCATCTCCCCTCTTGGTGCCTGGTAATGATGGGACATACCAGCTCAGCACATTCTTCTTGTGGTCCTTCCATAGTGAAGAGAGGGAGACAGGCTCTGCTAGAGGACTATTCAGAGCTCTTAGAGGCTTATTTGTACTCAAAATCAGTGAGGAGCCTCTCTGTTCACTACCAGAATTCTCCAGGGAGACAAATCTCACCTGAGGAAAGTTACTTCTGTGATTATTTTCTGTTGTCTGCTTCTTTATGCTTAGAAATGTTAACTTTCTCCTTGTGAACTAGATCTGTGAATCTGAGCATCCCAGAAGTGCTCTGTCCCCTGATTCACCATTCCCTTCCATATGCAATATGTTAAGGTTAAACACTGCTACTCAGTGGCCCCATTTTTTACTTATGCTTTCTGTCTGATAATTTTAATGATGATGCCTTTCTCCTCCCTCTCATTCTGTCCTTTCCTTTTTCCTTTCCTGAAAATATTTCCTGGTTTAATTGCTTTTCCTGTGGATTTTTTTTTTCCTGCAGCTTATTTCCTTCAGTTTATTTTTATTTCACTGTCAACACTGCTTTATAATCAAGAGTTTGAAGACTTCCTCCCTGTCCAGTGTTGCAGCCAGAGTCATTCTGCAGTATCAGTATTGCTGATACTTACCAGTAGGTGTTGACACCTGACATTTCTGCTCTGGTTTTGACTGGGTGAAGCAAAACACAGCTATTTCACCATGCCTTCTGGTTTTCTTCTTCATATGCAGTACTCAGTACATGGTCATAATAAAATGTCTTCCCACATTTAATGGAATAATTTGGGGAATAATAAGGGAATAATTTTGTATATACATTGTGAGCAACTGTTTGCCAATCTGTGCATTTTCTGTGTGAAAGCCAACATGTTGAAAATTGCTTCAGTCCAATGCACACACAAAGACAGATGTGTTGCAAATGTGCAAGAATTTCCTGTTTGCTAGTATGTTCTGGATGGCAACTCTCACCAGAGAGTGGTCCACATCCCTGCAAGCATCTGACAAACCCTGTAGCTCTTCAGCAGTTGTGGGTTTTCAGAAATCCCATCAGAAGTCAATTAGGTTTTCTGCATAAATATGTGGCTTAATAATATAAATGTGAGTACAAACAATAGGATATGGTTTTGGCCATAAAGCCATACTAGCCATAGCAATAAAGGATAAGCTATGTTATGATCTTTATTAACACCTTATGACACTTTACAAGAAGTAAATGGTTTAAAATTAACTTTAGCTTAAATGTTTTCATGCTGTGTTTTATATGCAAGTTGCCACTGGCTGTGGAGTCTCAGTTCCAAGGAGAGGTTAGTGGGTTAGCATGAGCTGTAGGGGCTCCCTAGCTGGCATGGTAACACATCTGCATCCTCTGCAGGGATGTGCAGGGGGATACAGCTAACAATGCTGACCTCTCAGTTAAATTTGTAAGCTAGCATTTACCATTGGAGGTTTGTGGACCATTTTAGATAAGCAAGGACCTGAAATACAGCAGTGCAACTCTGCAGAAAAAATACTAGTGCCTAAGGTGAGCAAGCTGAGAACATGTTATTCCAATAATAATAACAGTGGGAAGATAATTTATCTTGACATAAGTTATTCATCCTGTAGTCTAGGCATACAATATCACTGACAAAGTTTCCCAATGCTACATGGGTGGGCTCCTTCTAAAGAGTAATCCAGTACATCTCAGTGGCTTTGCATACATGTGTACAGAAAGTACTGTAAGTAATACAGTCCATTCCACACATTATAGCATGCCTACACTTTATCAATTAAGGGCTATTTTTGAGCCCAAAAATCCTGGAGGGGAGAGGCTGCAATACCCGGGTAGGAGCTGAAGCCCCTGTGGGGAGTGGTACTGGGACACGTCCTTGACAACACAGGGCAGGGTGGGGGGGACTTGCAAAGCTAGCAAGAATCCATCCTTAAGCAGGTATCTTTGTTAAAATCAATTCCTTTGACAAAATATAGGAGGGGAAGGGGTGGAAAGAGGTATTTTCAGGCAGCTGTCTTTCCCCTTACAAAACAGAAAGGACTGTGTTCGGTATTGTTTCCATAAGTGAGACTCAGCCATATTTCCTCTTCCTAGCTAGCTTCTCAGTGTGGCTCTCTGAACCCTTACAGCCCTGTTTGCTCTAATGTTCTACATGAATGTCTTGTCAGAAGTGGGACTGGAGAAGGATATTGATGGACAGTGTTGAAACAGGACCTTTCTCCTGGCCCAGAGCCTCTTTGTGGGCTGGGTGCTCTGCAAACCCAGTTCACAGCCAGCTGTTTGAAACTGGGCTTCAAGTAAACCACTTAGGAGTCCAGGGCTAAAAGAAAAATCTGAGAGTGCTGGTGATGGAGGACTAGGTTATTCACTAAGTTTGAGGAAAATTTTTACTGAAAGGAGCTGAAAGAGCTACTCAGTGAATAGGTTGTAGCTTTAACTGCACCCCTGTGCCCAGCCATCCTTGGGCTACCATCAGAGCAGCTCGGGAAGTAACCTTGTGGAGTTGTGCTTGTGCTTTTTGTTGCCTGCATAAAGAAATTTGCTGCCTTATCATTATGAGGGGAAGCTTCCCAGGGTAGGCATGGCCTCAAGAGCAATTAGACACCTGAGACAGAACCAGGTTTCTCAGTCTCTCTGCAGGTAAGGACTGATGGAGTTGAAAGAGACAGAAGAATATTTCCGCAGGGAAAGAAAAAAGGAGTTGCCTTTGGTCCCTCTGAGATGGTTGACTGTCTGTCTTTACCTAGATGCCTGTGAGTAATTTGAAAGAACATGCTTAGCAATAGTCCTGTAGTATTTACTAACTATAACTGGAAGAAACTATTGCTACTTACCTTAGCTTGGAGTTAAGCAGTGTTCAGGGCATCTAGCCAAGCACGCTGGAAAAGACTGATGGGGAGGAAGAAGTGTGAAATACGAGCCACTGTCTCTACTCTTAACACATGGTTTGTTGCTCCTGACTTTTGAGGGTTTGATTTCTCAGCCTACATAAGGTGCCAGTGGAAGGGAAGAAGGGCCCTGCTTGTTCATTTGCTGTGAAAACTCTTCAGTCCTGTTTTTCACTTGAGAGCAGCTTCTGACCTCAGATACCTGCTTCCCCATGCAGTTTGCTGAAAGCAAAAGGGTCAAACTAGTGCCAGCAAGAAAAGTCATTCACAGAAAAACATCCCCAATACCTTTCTACTAGACACAAAATGTAACCTTTGTCTTGGGTTTGGCTTTGCTGTTCACATTTCATAGTGGTTTTCCACTCACAGTGTATGTATTGCCCTTCCAGAACAGTGACTTGGCCATTACTTGTAGTGAGCCACATCAGGGACTAACAAGACTGAGCAGTGGGGATATAGAATGTTTTTTCTTACAGGTTATCATCTTGAATGAAGGGTAGGTCAGTAGTAAACAAAACACTGTCACTTGCAGATGGACTTCTGATGCCCTGTGTAAAATAAGTTGGTGCCCTCAACCTGCCATCCAAGAGACAGATGCATGTATCACAGCACCACTGGCATAATTGATGCTAAATGCCACTTCTGAGAGCCAAATGGAGAAGGCACAGAGATTGATAGAGACTAACTCTTAGAGCTTTGATGGAAGGTTGTAGTTAAGATTTCAAGGGAAATAGAAATATTTTTTCTGTACTTGGTATAAGTCATCTGAATATTGTTTTCCAATATGGCAAGCACAGTATATTCTGTATCAAGTGTCATCTCCCAGGGTGCTCTTTCAAAGGTCCTGGAGTTTTACAAGCTTGTATGTTCACAAATGTGGAGAGGTTGTTCGTATCATGGTTGCTGATGTGGAAATAGGTGCTCCAATGTGTGAGCCTCTGCTCTTCTTGAAAAGAGGATCCTCAGCAGAGATTCAAAAGACTATTACTGGAAAATTACCACTCTAAGTGTAAATGTTCAGATAGAAATATGCGGGGGAATTGAACGTTTTGAGTAGGAGAACAGGCAAGACACATTCAAAATGCTGCCAAAACACTGCTTAAGCTATCACAAAAATATCTATAGGATGGGAAATGTGAGGGTGGTTTTTTTCACAAGATCTTGAAGGTAGACTAGTAAGTGAATTTTGTAAAGCTTTGCTCTTGAGTTCTGGCATGTGAAATCAGGGTGACTGATCTGAGAGTAGCATCACAGTGAACCACACGCTTCTGTGTGGTAAGAGGGAAAGTGTTATGGTGACCTGTTGGAGCAACTTGGGCAAACTTAGGAGTGATTTGGGCTGAGGCAGTACAGAAGAAAAATAGAAGAGCAGTGAGGGAGGATTGCAAAGGATGTCTGAAAGTGTGTTTACAAAGTGTTTTATAGAGACTACGCACTACAATGCTGGAGATATGAGACTTTGTCTTGCTGAATATCAAGAGTGGGAGTAATGTAAAGGGTCAACATGGGAAGAAATCTGTGCTGATAAGTGCTGAAAGTGCATCAGATTGAAAGAAGTGCTTTTGACTAATTAAGCACATGGGATTGAAAGGGCTCTCTTGAGACATTGATTTCAGTTACATGCTCTGTTATTTCTGTGCACAAACACACATATGTGTGCAGATGTGTGATGTCATATCACGTCTGCTATAACAAACCATTGTTACCATTACATCCAGTAACCTTTAACAGGTTAGGTTTGGGGTTTGGGGTTTTTCTTTGACACTGTTTATGCCTTCCCTATTTTCCTGGCTAATTAGCTTTTTATTTTTTCATGGAGTATGGTAGCAAACTGAAATGAATATGGACTCATCCTGCAGAATAGTTGACCTAATAGCAACCTTAAGGTTGCCAGGCAGGGCACACATGTTATCTGCTGCCTTTACCATTGCCTGGCAGGCAAAACCAATGCTGCCTTTTGTATCACTTCCACTCACTTAGCTGGGCCATGAGTCACTTCCCACCTGGGTTGTGGTCTCTGAAGTTGTAGAATTGGATTAAAAGCTTAATTTTATGCATACACATACACAACTAGGAAAACTTTTGTCTAGTTATTTGTCTTTGGGTTCCCTGGGAATAAAGTCCAACCTTATTGGTGGTTTCCTTTTTTGTTTACTAACCTGCTTTCCCTGGTGGGCTTCCTGCTGCCTCTGACTGAACAAGGAGCATAGAAACAACATGGCATTATTGAACATTTCAGATGTTTATTAATAGATAAGTATGTTGCACTTCCTCCAGTGCTTTCTGTCACTATGCATTAGAAGTGATGTGCACTGGGGGGGGATTGCTTTGCTGGAGAGCTGGGTGTAATGGAGTGGGGGACTTATGCACAATTGCACATATTCATGGATATGTATAATATGGAGACATGTTAACCTAAAATAAAAATGCCTTTCACCTCTCATGGGTGAGATGGGCAGCTCCATTACTGAAACCCTCCAACAGAGACTTGCTGATTTTAAGTACGTTTGCCACTATCCTGTAGATGAGAGCATGGAGCTATTTCTCTCGAGCTGTGTAAAACATAGACTAGAGAATAGGAATAAAAGGAGAGGAAAAAATCACCAGGTAGAGAAGCATCACAGGAGCAAAGGCTTAAACATATAAAATTCTGTGTATTTCTGAGAGGTTGTTGTCCGTCCTGCAATGACACCTTTGAGATACCAAGTCACATTCTGGCCACCATAACTTATTTGACAGAACTAGAAAAACAGTTAAATATATATATATATATACATATATATATATATAAAAATTTCCAGTGACTGAAAGAAGCAAAGCCAAGAATGGGATTAGCATATGGTACTCTTCACTTAAGTGCATATTGCTTAACAGCCTAATCTTCTTAGGTGTATAAGAAGCCCAAACTCCCCAGCCCTCTTGAATTATGTCTGCTGTTGAGCCAGTCAATTTAATTGCAGGTAAATCTAATATGCAAGGATCTACATATGGAAATGGCACCTAAGTCATGTGTTTTTCAGTATTTTAATCTTCCCAGATAACTGAACACCAACTATACATGGGGTTTTGTCCCCTTGTCCATTTTTCTCCTGAATAGTTGTTATTTCCATGTGTGGCATAGTGTGAGGCAGAAAAATGTCACAGGGATGCCCTAAGAAACTATGGTTGAAATGTGAGAAGTTTCACTGTCTTGGCAAGGAATAAAACAATACAAAGAGCATAAAAGATCATGGTCTTTCTCAACAGTTTCTGCTGTCACTGAGATTTCTGCCTTTTTGTTTGAATTTGAAAAATTTGCTAAATTGTCTGCCCATGAGCACAGAATAGAATAGTAATTGTGCTCATGTTGTTGCCCACACATAGCTAAAGACTTAACTTGTTTTGTCATGTCTCCCTGCCTGTTTGTCTGGAGGGCAGCTGCAGCCCATGTAGACGCAGTTGTGCTGGCTTTGGTTTGCGCGTATGATTGCCTGTGGCAGGGAAGATGTGGTGATCCGGGCTTCAGGTCCAGACCAGTCACCCACGCCATGTCCCAGGGCCTCTGCTGCTGCAGTTTACTCCTCACATCCACCCTGGACTCAGGTTGCACAGGCCAAAAAATCTTCAGAAATTATTTGGGTCTTTGCCCTAGTATCATAGAATCATAGAATGGCTCAGGTTGGAAGGGACCTTAGAGATCATCTAGTTCCAACCCCCCTATTCTAGTAATAGTAATATTATATATTACTATTCTAGTCATAGCAATAATAAGATATAATGGTGTGCATAGCTGTTACAAACCATGCTTCCTAGCACGGGCTCCCAGAGAGAAGTAACCAAGGAGTAGACCACCCAAAATGGGGCATCAGTCACCCACGGCCCAGTGACAATAGTCTCTGTGAGAACTGAAAAGGAAATATCTGGACTGAATAGTGCTCTCACAAATGAGAGAGTGCACCAGGAAAGCAGGAACAAAAGATGTGATGGGGGAATCCCATATAGACCTGTGTCATGGGTCCAGACCCATGCAGGCTCCAGTCACTTGGTACTTTTTATCTAGAGGTGTGAGGGAAATTGTGTGCTTGGCCATGCTTGTAGGTGTAATCACTGAAGTTATGGTGAGGTTGTCATTGCTCAGCTGAGTGACTGAAATGCTGAAGAGCCAGTAGCCTTATTTGCAAGGAACAGTAGCCCCACCAACACACTCCCTTTGTATGGACATTTTTCAATCCTTAATAATAGACATGAGACAGGAAGGTAGTTGATCCAAACAGCTATCTGCAGTTCCAGTTGTTGGGGTTTGACATTGGCAAATAGGTCAAGGCTGGGGGAAATGTCTGAGTGCACAGTTGGGAGTGAGCATGATTCTAGAAAGCAGAGTGTTTGACCCATCTTCAAGGAGCTCCAGGCTCCTGTGTCCCTGCTGGCTTAGCCACAGCACCCTCCATGCCATCACTGAAGCAGCAACTACAGAGAGAATTTCTTGGAAAATACTGAGCTTGCTGATGCATTGCACAAAATGTGGGACATGTACAGCAGAAGAGTGACTGTAGATTTTTACCAGCCTTGTAGGTTTAAGCCCCCTGGGTGTTACAGTGGAGACATGAGTACTTAGGGAAAGCATACACTTGAGACATTCATGGCTATAAATAAAATTCACATGAAACTCAGCACTTGCCTCCATGAAACATTTATGCACTAAAATGCACGATGAAGTTGGATGTGTTGCCAAACTGCCTAGTCTTTGGGATAATCTGGTCTTGAATTATCATGTGATGTTTTGTACACAAACTTAGCAGGCAGTAACTCACTGCTGACCTGGGCAGTAGGTAGGGAAGAGTTTGACGAGGTTGAACTCTGCTGCTGCTGGCATTGGCCTATTTGTGCAAAGCTGGGTGAACATACAAGTTTCTTATGACATTGAATCACACAAGAAAAAAACAGTCACCATTTTTATCTGAGTTGGCTAGAAAAAATAGCCTTTACTAAAATGACAGGTCAACCACCTTCACACTGGAAAAGAAGGGCTTCCCAAGCAGAGCCTGACATGATGCTGCTGGCCACAGCAGCCTTCAAGAGCATCCCACACCCCTGCAGCATGGCAGAGAGAAGTGGTGGAGTTTTGCTGGGAACGCAGCCTCCAGCTCCTCTGCCTCCTGCAAAGGGCTTGGATTATAAGGCCTCTCATAAGAGTAATTGGGCTCTGGAATAGGGTTTTCACTAGTCTGATCCTTTTTAATTGTGGTTTTTGTCTTTCGGACTCCAGATAGCTTGATAAGTATTTGGCAGCTGCTGGTTCAGCTTTGCTCATGTGGGTGTTCAGGACATGACAGCTCTTGGCTCTGTCCCTTAGCATGTAGGCACCTTTCTTGCTCAGTGATCAAATCCCCTCCAGGCTGCACACTTTTTCACAATGTCCATCAAATTGTGTTTTATCTTTGAACCAGGGAATAGAAATTCTTTTTATTTATTTATTTTAATAAATTTTATTTTATTTTTAATGACACCTAGAATACAGAGGGAAGAATAGAAAGCTGAGAAACAGAAGGAGCTGGGGAAGGGGAGGCAAGCATCTAGAGAAGCAGACGGAGTTGTTGGGGGGAAACTCCTAGATCCATCAAATAAATAGAGCAGAAATCTTTGGCCTTTGTGGTGTTATTATTAGAATAACCACGCCTGAGTGCACTAAAGCCGCACAACCTTCAAGCATCCACATCCAGCCCTGCTGTGGCAAGATCCTTTTTCTGCTTTGTTAAAAGGGGGAGACTGAATGAGATGAAATGAAGATGAGAAGGGTCTATAAATGATAAATATGATCAACTTCTATAAAACAGCTCTTTGGAAACCTTCAAAACTCTTCTCTTGAGAACAACCATTAGTGTATGTCTGTTTGACATTGGCTGTCAGGAAACCAGCCAACATTAATGAATCCACAGAATGTAATGGAGAATGCATTTAAATGGTCTCTCATCGTTTTGTCATCCCACAAGACAAAAAAACAATTACTTTAACTTGGGAATGAAATGAGCATCATAGTTTATATGAACCATTTGTATATTCTAAATTGATCAAAGCACACACTAAAAATATATTAGCAGTCTATATCTGATGCCTGAAATGCAGCATTTCCTACATCTGTATAGGTTTTTTTTCTCTTTCACTCTGGTTTCCAGATGTTAATAATTTAAATACTGTGGCTTATGATGATGTTGTGGGGCTACAGGCACACGTAGGCTCAGCATTGTAAAAATGGCCTGCAGTGTAAAACACAGAGTGAAAGGAAGTGCTGGCTGAAAGCGATACCCTATCCCCATTTTACAGAACAGAGGCATAAGGAGTGTTAATACTTAAGCCAAGCTCTTAGCAGAAGCATATGGCAAAGCTTTGGCTGCACAGGTCTTCTAGAACTCAGCCCAGTGGTGTTTGACTCCTGAATTACCCTGCCATGGGGTTGCCTTTTGTCTTTTAGTTAAAGTAGGAGATTCAGCCCTGTGCAGAAAATCAGATGTTCAGTGATCCTGAAAGCTTGTGGTCCAGTCCTGTGGTTGCATTCTCTGCCTTCAGCTCCCAGAGATGGTGCCCAGCTCCCAGGGGCCCATGCCCAAAGAACAAGGACCAGACAAGGTGCTGTAGCAGGAGCACAAACAGTGTACAAAGGACATGGAAGGGCATGTGCAAAGGACAATGTACAAGGAGTTGAAAGGACGCAGGCGCTCTCACTTAGACGGTTATCTTTTTCCCTCTCTTTCCCCTTTCCAGGAAGGTTTTCCAGAGCTTTGCTGCTCTGAGGTTGGGATGCCATTCTTCAAACATCCAGCACAATTGCTTTTGTGGTGGGTTTATACTTATTTGTCCTTGGGCCAGCATTGTCCTCTACCCTACCCAGTGCTTCTCCCTCCCTCTGAGCTTCTCCCCCACCGCAGGCTGAGAACATTCATCGCCTCACAGCTTTTTTGCCAGCTTATTTAATTTCTATTCTGGACTGCCTAAAAAAATCCACTCCAGCTTTTGAGTGCTTAAAGCACTGTTCAGTTCAGTGCATATTGTGCAATATTTCTGCTTACTTGGTGTCAGTGGGGCATATTCCCTGACATGGATCAGAATTCTTGCAGAAAGGCAAGAAGATATGGATGCGTACTGGCTGGAGCCATGGCACAGGGTACTGTAAGCTTCTTAGTGCCATCTCACTTGAAGATAAGCAATGTGTTTGTGCTTTAGTTTTCTTCTGGTACAGCACTATGCACAGCTCTGCTAGGTTTGCTGGCTAAGAGAGACTTGTTGGATGGCTGAGAGGTCGTGCTCTTTTATCTGTGAACAGCAAAGCATGTCTACAAGAGCAAGTGTGTAGCAGACTTGTATTAGCTTGGTCTCCTTTTTAAGTCTCACACAAAGTATATTAACCCAACTACTACTCTTCTTATTTGTAAAACAGTGCTACCAAAGCCAGAAGTGCTTTCTACAAGTTAAATTTTACAGTGAGATCTATTCTAGTCTAATGAAATATCTGAGCATTTCATAAGAAGGTGAAACTTTCCACTCACTTACTGAACTCTTGTCACAAGACAACTACTAGAGTTTCAGCCTAGACTAATTTTTTTCTGAGACTAGGAAGGAACTGCTTGTGCCTGCTGTTTCATTAGCCTCCAGGGTACCACTTGTGATCTGGAATATCACGTATCCTCAGTGATATAAAGAATGGGTGAGGTATCATTGCTATCACTTCCAAATTTTTGTCCTGAGATGAGCTTCCCAAGGAGACAGTGTAGCTCAGAACAGGATTGGGGAAAGTGGCTTTGTGTCTCAGTACTTTCTCTGTAAATTGACATAGTGCTTCCTTACTCTCAAGGGGTAAAGGAAATGTAAAATCAATTCATGCTAGTGAGATATTCACCTACTGCAGCAGTGACAGACAGACAAGCCATCAAAAGCTCTGCTTGCAATTTGGCAACATCATGTTATTACAATGTCGTTAATTTAATCAGTAAATCCTTATGATAAACAAACACCTAGAGGTTGCCATCATTCATCCCACAGACCCTGTCACTATCAATCATTTTTGTCTTGCCCTGATGCCATTCTTTGCACTGATACCATGGCCAGTTGCATGGAGCAGTCCTGCAAACAAACTGGAAACTAAATGCAATGCCACCTGCAAAAATCCACTGAGAAGCAAAACAAGGCTGCCTGTTGGACAGAAGGGTTCAGGGTCCCTTTGGCGATTCTAAAGCTCTTAGAACCTGAACTTTAGCAGGTCTATTGCCATGTTATGCCCACTTCCATCATGACACCCACAAAGTTTTGTGAACTGGGTTTTTTTTCTTATAAAAGAAACTGATAGTGGGTCAGCATCCCACATGTGGCAGCATGGTTCTGGGGTTTCTCCACTTGTGTCTGCTCCCTCCTTCTTTTCCTACTGTACTTTCTGAGTTCCTTTCTCTATACAAAGCAAAGAATCTCCACCAGTGAGCAGCTGTCTGACTTACTGCACTGACTCCCCCTCAGAAAAGGGCAACTGCTCCTGCAGGATGGGAAGTGCAAAAGCATGGAAAGCAGATGGAAGCCCCAAAATGTGCTAGTTCCTTGGCTGGCAAAAACATACTGCTGCATACATCCTGCCACCAACCCCTTTTCTCTGGCTTGACCTTGCCCTCAGTGGTGTCCCACAAGAGCAGCATATGCCTTTTTCTTCCCTGTGGAAGCAGGAAGGGCCCTGCCTGGCAAGGGCTGGGGGCTGTGCTTACCTGGAGTGATAAAGACAATGCAAGGGGAGGGCCTGGCTGCAAAATTCTCATCATCTCAGTGGGCAAGGCTGGAGAAAGGGTGTGGCATGCAGGCTGGGTCACTATCACAGAGTTACAAATCCCTGGTAATGTTCTATGTGGAAGTGAACTCAGGCCATCAGCATCGCACGGGACTGCGTTGAGATTGAAGCCATCTCTGCGCTGCTCATGGCAGCTTTTCTAGGCTTTCCTGCCAGAGAGAGGAGATGGGAAGGAGAACATAGCCAAGGTGTACTGCCTTGCTCAAGAGAGATGAGGAAAAAGAAGAGGAGCACATGGCCAGTGGGGCCAGCAACCCAAGGCATGCTGGCTGTTTCATTCATTTGTGGGAAAGAAGCTGTATTAGGTACCTCCACCACTCTCCTTCCTGTGCATGAGGGACACTGCCTGCATCGCAATGCATTGTCCTGGAAGCAAAACAGCTACAGCAGCTCCTTGGCATTAGAAGAGTAGAAGACCATTTGTGCCTGTAGAAGGAGGAGCAAGGCTAATGCTAGAGCTGAGGACAGGCCATATGCTTTGCTGTGTTACATGGCTTCTGAGCACAGGTGGGACAAGACTGCTCTGCACAGACAGCTGGGGTAGAACATTGGCCTCCCCCGTGGCACTCCTCTCCTGCTTTGGCCCTTGGAAAGCTAGCTACTGCATACACTGAGGTTGGGCACATTCCCCTCTGAGTCTCGCCACTCCCAAAGAAGTTCTCTCAAACCTTTACTGCATTTGGTTCATGTAACTTTCAGAACAGACTTCTGGGATTTCTCTGTAGAGGAATTGAAGTGTTCTGGTCCATCAGAAATCTGTGTGTATCAAAGGAACTTCTTTTGATAGGTGACAGTTAAAGTTGCTCAGCAGGACAGGCAGTTAATCTCAGTGGTTATGCGCTGGAAGGCAACAAGCTAGCAACCTCTGTCAGCAATCAATTGTGTGTAACGTGTCGTAGGGAGACAGCACATTGGCAGGAGAATGGGTAAATAGAAGACCCATTCCCCCCTCTGCACTTGCTCAAAAACTCACTGTGGGAAGGTAGCATACCCTCTCTGTGCTCTCATTTTGATATCTATAAAATGGTTATCCTTTTAGTCCATATATTTAACACTGATATAGTATCTTTGCACCTACATGCCTCCAGAGAGCCATTTGCAATCTGGCAAAAAGGCATTGTCTAAATGCTAAGTGGCATAATGTATTATGGAAACATGAAGAAGATAAAGGTCACTGTTATTTGGTGGGAGGAGAGGTGCTATAACATTCCCAGTGCTCATTCTTGGCACTGCTGTTCCAAGTGGGAGCCTTTGCTTTTCAGCTGGGTTGATGTAAGAGAGACTATCAGTCTTACCTTGTGCTCTGTTTTATCTTACAGCTGTTTCCAACCTGGATGCAGAGAGCAAACTGAGTGTCTATTACCAAGCACCTTGGCATCAGCAAAGAAACATCTTCCTCCCCTCCACCAGACCACCTTGTGTGGAGGAGCTGCACCGCCACGCCAAGCAGCACCTGCGAGCCTTGCGCAGAGGTAGGTTCTCACAAACACTTTGGCTTCAGTTCCATCTCCATGCACGTGATGTCTCTCCATGGTCCCCTCCAGGCAGCAGCAGAGTGCAGAGGCACAGGGCTATAGGCACTGATCTCTACTGTAACTTAGGTACTCAGGTTAAGAAATAAAGCTGAAGATGTAATTCTAGCAGTAGACAAGCCTTGTGTCCTTTTCAGCTTGTTCATGGTTACTGGAGTAGAGCTGAAAAGGACTTTTTAGTTTTCCATTTTACTTTATTTATTTATGTGTTCTTCTATTAAAGTGGGTATGTCTGAACTGTGTGAACAAATCCATGCACAAACCCCAAGAGAATGCAGGCACTGAGTGTTTCAACAATGCCATCTTGTCTCTCTCCACTAAACAGATGTTAAACAATGCCTCAGATCCAGGACAGATTTAACTTCCCAAGGGCTGAAACGGGAGCCCAGTGGTAGTACAGATTCTCCACAGAAACTGAGCTGCCTGAGTGGGGTTTCTGAGCACAGTACTGGAGGAGACCCACATCCTTCAAGGGTGGCAGCCAAAATCCAGGTGATACCCGAGAGAGCTGGGAAGGATTGGGCAGGTGTCCCCTCCCCAGGCCAGGGAACACCTCCCGACATCACCTTACAAACTAGAGACCTGTAGCCTCAAAACTGAATCATGTGACACAGGGAGGAAACAAGAGCAATCACAGCCATAACCAGGCTGCTGGATCTCTGCCATAAATGGAATTTCCTAGGTGCAAACCTCTGGATGGTCCTACAACAGCACACTATAGGGAAGGCAAAAGATAGGAGAATGTCAGCTTTCAGTGGGAACCTAACCAAGGGAAAATTCTTACTGGGAAGCATGTAAAAGTAGACAAACAAGCCTGTCTTTCTTCTATGCCATAAGGAAGGAAAAAATCCATGCAGGTCACCCTCAAAATGTTCAGCAGCAGCTTCCTGTGTTGGAAGTGTTTTGCACCAACAGTTACCATTGCCTTGCTCGTTTGTTATTGTTATCAGGTTATAATAATAATTGATTACTCAGATCTGCAGAGCATCTGTTACTTGGATAAAAGGTTCCAATTAATTACCACATTTGAACCTTTCTACAGATTTTATCTCAGAACACACTGTGGGTGCAGTATGTCTTCATAGCACGGCACAGAGAAATACAGCCAAAATGCAATCATAGCAGTATTGGAGTAGAGCTTAAGTTTGCTTTTCTGGTCTTAGCAGCCCTACTTCGCAATTGTCCCAAGACCAGGCTGATCTCTGCCTGCCATCTTGTGGACAGGAGGAATCCTGACAGCAGCACTGGAAGGCAACTGTCAGAAAATGCCTCAGCATTTTAAAGTTACAAGTCTCTGTTTTGGCATCATCCCGTCCTCTCTGTTTAACAGCAGCAGTGTAGATTGATCAGGCAGCTTGGCATGTGCTGCTTTATTTTCTTTTCCAAATAACTGCATAGATTGGAGTAAAATTATAATTGCAAATTCACCCTAAACATGTTTCTCATACCTCACCTATTTCTTCTACCAGAATACCATTACCTATTTAACCAGGAGTAATTAAGACTAAACATCAGCAGCAAACATTGTTGGCTGGACTGTAGCTGTGTGTGTCAAGTGAATCCATCATCCCCTTGCAGCAGCACCCCATACAAATACTAATTATCTGACTGTCACCTAAAATGAGAGATGGGAAGTCCATGAGCTCCCAGTCACTTGGAAGATTTCAGAAACTTGGGGCTGATGCTAGAAGAGGACTGAATATTGTGAGCTCGTGATGAAGGAAGATATCTCTGGACCTGGGGTGGAGAGATCATGACTTTTCCAGGATGATCCCCTTCATACCAGGACACAGAGTTGCCACTGCAACAATCTTCATGAGATCAAACCAATCCTCAGGACCTAGCAATGCAGCATAGCCAGAGAAGGAAAATCTACCTGGTGCTGCATTTCTTCTTTCCCATCAAAGGGCTGTATTTTATATAGGCAGGCATTACCTCATCTCAACATTTCAAGGCAACGGGAGCTGCATGTTCCCATTGGGAACAAGGAGTTGGGTCTCAAGTGCCAAGAAGGTAGCTCCTTTGTCACTTGGAATAAAGGGTATAAATCCCTTTTGGGTAGAATTGAGCTTTAGTGCACATGCTGGGGTGTGTTCTACGAGCATTGCTCTACTGGGGGCTTGAATGTCCAGTAAGTGCTTGTCACCTTCACTTGCAAGAGCTATCATAGGTACTGGTCAGTGGAGAAGATCAGGACTTTCTTTTTTGGAGTCCACGTCCTGTTTGTGTCTCTGTTGTGCTGCTAAGAGATCTATTTCTATGTTTGTAACACTCTGAAAGACTCATATCTTCTTTCTCATTCCAAAACAGAACATCGAAGCCGAAGTGATAACAGAGAGCACAAAGTCCAAGGCCCCATCGCTGTGGTGGCTCCTCCCTTTCCTCCCTTCCCTGCAATCTGCAGTCAAAAGAGACAAACGATAAAGGACCGGCACTTCCTACCAGTAAGTCTTTCACTACAGCTATCACACACAAACATGTTATGAGCAATGTGGGACCTAAGTGTGACAGTGCTACACAAGTGTTCTTCCTTGCCCCCCCAGCCTGTGCAGGTACAACACAGCTGACCTTAAAGACTATCAGCAGTGCAACTCAGGTTGCAGCTTCCAGCAGCCAGCCCCAGGGTGGACATTTCCATTGAGAAACTTATTTTTCACCTCTGGCCAGCACACTTATGCACACGTTCACACACCCCTCCACAGTTGTTCACATTCTCCACCCAGGCCTTAGGCAGCACTTCCAGAAGCCTCCAGTAATTTCAGAAAGTCCTCTAATTTTAGCCCTGACATTAGCATTGCCAGGAGCTCAGAACTTGGGCTTTGAGTGCTGGCTTGAGGCTTGCATGTGTGCCAATAGGCCCAGCAGCACTTCTTCACCTACAAGGAGCAACAGTTTTCACGTATGTATGGGCAGTGGTCTTGTTCTGCAGTGTACACCTCCATGCAGCTTTTTCAGATGCTTCACATCTCACATATGTCCTTGCAGCCAGCCAAGTGGGAACTTCAGCTGAAGGTCTGGTCCTTTATGTCTCTGCTGACTTTCTGCTGCTGCACTAAATTGAAATCAGGTTATTGTTGACAGTATGGTATTTGTCATTGTTTAAAGAAATGCACCAGATCCACAACTCTGACTGGGTCCATAATTCCCACTGCTTTCAGAAGGACTTCAGTGCCTCTTTGGCTGTGGGTGTTTGACTCATAGAAGTGCTGTAGTAGCTACGTTCTGCCCTGTGCTAAGGATCATTGTATTCCTCAGGTCAAACCTGGATTTGACCTGTAAGTGATGCCAATATCTAATGCCAGCCCTCAGTGTAGGGGCCTGCAGGTTCAGGGACATTGGCATCTACTGAGATGGAACACCTGTGAGCACATTGTAAGTGTGTAGCTACTGAATCACCACTTACATAGCTTATAAACCCAAGTACATTCATCCTAATCCATTATGTTAATCATATGGAAATACTGTACTGGTAAAGGAGTCACAGTGTAAAGCACCTCTTTAGGAACCAAAACTTCATCTAACCAGTCCACAGAAGGAATTTGAATTCTGATTCAAAACCATAAAATGCATGGCAAGGTTTCAATTAGTTTGAGTATTCTGGCTTTTTGGCTGCTTATCTGGACAATTTTGAGGAAGGCATCACCATTGTTGCAGGCTTTGAACTGGATAGATTTTCAGGCCTTATGATTCAGCTGATGTTAAGGAACAGCAGAGCAATTAGTTGGAAGAAAGGAGGGAGAAACAGGCTTACCTGTTTCCTCTTTATAAGTCATCAATGCTAGTGCTGTTGTAATGTCATTGAAAGGTAAAGGAGAGGTCACCCCACATTATGGATCAGAACTCATTACAGATAGTGGTTTGGACAGTATATTGAACATAAAGCAACTCTCTTAGTATCAAATGGAGAGAGAGGCATGTCTTTTGAAATTGCACCTTCAGTGGTGAAAGCCCTGAGTCTCTGCTGTGTTTGGAAATCAACCAGTGTCTTTTAGGTATTACTCCCATCTGCAGAACATAAAATAATAATAGTAAGCAACCCTCTGAGTCCTGTATTAGTTTGCAGAATTAAGTCATGCTGAATGCAGATGTCCTGGCTTTATCAGAAAGTCTTTTTATTTTCAAGAAGGAGCATATTAAACTTTGTGCCCACCCATATTGGCCTTTTTTTTTTTTGGAAGCTGAACAGGTTCAGTGCTCCCTTGAGGAGAAGCAAACAAGAGCTGCTTGGAGGTTGCTCTCCTATTGATTTCAAGGCATCTGGCAATGTTCTCCTTTGGTAATTGCTAATAGGCCAAGGCCAGAGTGCTTTAAAGTGTCTTGACCCACTTCTGAGAGAACTCTTTGTTCATGGGGCAACTGTAAAAGGAGAGAACAAGGCAAGATGAAACTGCACATGAATCCTCTGTCAGGCAGAAGGTTAATCAAAGATTTTTACAAGACACTACAACAATGAATAACTAGTTGATATTGTGCCAGCCTTCATGACTTAATGCTATCATTACAAGAGAAAGCTGAGGATGCTGTTATTGGTTAGCTTGCCCTTCATAGCATATGCTTTTTGACAACTGCAAATGTGGGTCTGCTTCAGGGGCTGTAGATAATGTTTGATATCTGATTCCAGTTGATTGTATCATCTATTTGTCAAGGAACTAAAGATGTTTTTATTCCTGGCATAGCAATCTGTTCTGTATTCCACTTTTCTGATGCATTGGAAAAGTGTTGGTGAAAGCAATACTAAACAATAAAAGCCCCTTTCTATGTCTCTTAAGAATTAGGAAAGGGATCAATGAGAAGCTGGAAAAATGTAAGAAGTTGCAGAATCTAACTTTTCCTAAGTCAAATCTCAGTTAAATGCATGTGTTAAGGCACTGAAATAAGTGGCTTGATTTTGAGAAATGTTCAAAGTACTGCTGTGAGAACTGTCACTACTGAAAGCTACTGCAAAACAGGTTACCTGTGTCTGAGACCAGCCAAGGCTTCTACATTATGTTCTTTTGGACTGCTGGTTTTGTTGCTACTAATCAGGTGGCTATGAGTTTTTCCAAAGACCTTGCATATTGTCTAGTAAAGCTAGGGAAAATCAACCACAACAGATGAAGTTTCACGTTTAAGCATGACTATTATTACAGGGAGGAAGGTGCCAAAGTCCCACAAATTCCAAGAAAGACTGAAGCATCTAATGCTAATGTAAATGGGTCTGGAGGGACACATTTTAGACTGTTCCATCACAAGACCATTTTGTCACAGGGAGGAAGTTGAGAACTAGAAATGGTGTAGGATTTTTTGTGTCCCAGGCAAGACTAGCACTTAGATTGTGAGAAACAGTAAGCATTGCTTTCTCATTCCCTTTCTCCTTGCTCCTCCTGGTTTTGCAGACATGATTTTACTTTCCTACCCATCCCAGTCATTCATTTTTAAAACTGAAAAACTCTAGCATGCTTGGTTTCTCTCTACACATAAGAATTACGCAACCAAACACATTTATAAGTATCTTTCATTCAGGCTTTTTTGCCAAGAAGAAAACAGCAAACCAAAACAAATATAATCTGAGGAGAGTACAAGGAAGTTAAGGACTTGCTAAAATGAGGGAAATATTCCTTACACATGTTCCCATGACAACCCTGCCTGTAGCACTGCTGAGACAAATCACTGGGTGTGAAGATGCCGTGCCATTCCAACTGCAGTTCAGCCTTCTCTTTCATTTTCTCTGCATTTTTTCTTTCTTGGGTTTCTTCAAGTCCATCCAGCCAGGCTCCAAAATCTCAGTGTTCCAATTCAGAATGTCATGGAAACATGCTTCCTCAAACCTCTCATGGCACAGCTGTTACAGTAAAACAATGGAGATGAAGCAAGGAACTCAATATTTGGAAATTCACACTCAAAATTGCACAAAGTTCAGTGTCAGTTTGTTCATAATTATAATCCGAACAGAAGTCTAAAGGACAAGAAGCAGGAGGTTGTTTTCCAGCCAGGCTTTGCTTCTCCCTGAAACCTCAGCTAGAGCAAACATGAAGAGAAAATAGTGAATCAGGTAATTTTATACCATCTCCCTGCAATTTAAAAAATATTCCCTAAGGTCTTCTCTAGGCTGCTTTGCACAGCAAAGGGAAGTACAACTGAATGTACTAACTTTCCCATAGTTTTGTGCTGAAGCCATACAAAGCCTCAGTTGAAAATAAGTGAGGTAAGGGCCAGGCATATGTTGAGCTATGCACATTCTGTGTGCAGCTCTTGGCTGTAGTTGTTAGAAATAAAACATACCTGGCATTATTCATCAGGATGAACTTGTATAACACTATTTGTGCAGTAAGTCTAATGCATGCTACCCTGTTTCATGGGATGATTATTTCATACCTTCGTCTGCTGGAATGCCATGTGTGGTATGACTTCTGTCAGAAAACATCTTATTTTTGTCTTTCCCTTGTCAAAACATTGGAGCAGTACATTAATCATTAAAGGATTGTCAGTACTTTAACAGATTGCATTTGTGATGCTCCAAAAGAAAACAAAACATGCACAAGAAGATAAAACCTTGAGGAGAATTAAACAAACGGAAAGGTAAATTCTGGGGGCAGGCAGGTGATCAGGGTTGGGGTTTGCCACAGAAGTAGCATGGTTAGAAATATTCCTGTTATTTTCTCTTCAGGATCAGTTCACCGCATGAGAAAGCTGCTTTATAGGTATGAAGTTAATTGGTAATTAGTTAACTGTGCTCTTAAAATGCTGGAAAGCCACTAACCTTTTATTAGAATTTCTTCTCCTTTTACCAGACCTTAAATTCTTCTAGCATGTAAAGCATTACCATTTTCCTTTACTCCTGTGAGTTAATGAAACAGCAGGCTCTCCATTTTACAGGCAGAGATTTTCATATCCTTAACTCTTGTCACCTCAGCAGCATTTGTCTACCCCTGCCTCGACCCTCCCTGGAGATCCTCCAACACCTTACATGGGGAAGTTGAATTTGAGTTCAAATTCAAATGCTGTTCCCATTAACTGCAGTCAGTCTGCTCAGAGCAGGGGGCTGAAAACTTGGCCAGAGGACCAAGGGTGAAATCATCCTTGGGTAGCTGAATAGTACACTGGACTGTTTAATGTATTCAGTATCTCACAGCCTTTGTTGCATTAATAGAGGTGTTTCTTCTGTGATAAGGACTTTTTCCACCTTGGGAGAACTGGTTTTGCACTGACCTGGGTAAAAACTAACCTGCTGGAAATGTTAACTGGAAACAGTCCTCTTTTAATTTACCCCCTCTGCTCTTCTATAAGACTTATGGGCAGCTCGTGGAGGCTTACTGTGGTTTTAGTCCTGCACTTGGCACCAGGGCAAAACAGGTGTTAGGAAGAGCAGGACAAGATGGAGAATTGGGCCTTTTGAGACTCACCACAGCTTTTGTTTTGAGAGGAGACCATATAATGCAAAACTCTTTCAAACTGAGGTTTTTGGTTGATCCATCATGGCAGTGTTGGTAATGATTGGGAAGAAAAATGCTCCTAGGATTATATTGCTAATGCAGTGGGAGATAACCTCTACCGAGAAACATGTGCTAGAGCTTTCCAGTGTGATCACAGACCTGTTTTCCTCATCTCCTTTCTTTGTTTTATTTCCTGTTTCAAAAGAAGTCATCTTTCATTCCTTGATTTTGTCAGAAAGATGTTGTAACAAACAAACCAGAGTTTGCCAGAAGAGAATGTTGGGAGTGCAAGGATTCAGCAAAACCCAGGACGTTGTGGGCATTGCTGTTTGACCTTTCAAGCATTATAAAAGGTGACAAAAGGCCAGTTGGCCATTGTCACCCTGACACAATGATAGCAGCCTTAGAGATGTAATCACAACATCAGAAAACCCTAGGAGTCGAAGTATTTGATAAATCACCCTCAGGATCAGCATTGTTTATATCCTTTGCTTAAATACCTCACGCCAAAAATTTCCCTGTGTTATGAAATAGATCATTTAGAATGTAATTGGATACATACCTTGCCCTGCTTCAGCTCCAGGCACTTTGAGTTACCACATCAATCCAAGGTACTCTTGGGACAATTGAAGCATGTCGGTACAGGGAGGTTGAACCAATTTCACTGCAGTTTTGTCTGATCTGAGTAAGCAGAATCAGCACAGACTTCACAGGGTTCCAAACCACTCTATGGGCACAGTTGCTTGAGCTGCATTTTGTAGAGAAATAGTCTGTTCTGGGGAGCAAACCATCGGTAGGAAACAGAGTGAAAATCTCAAGTTGCTTTGTATCCAATGCTAATTTATCCAGACAAAAATGATGTGCTTTTGCCAGAACCGTTTTGTGTATGTTTTTAATTTGATTTTTTTTTTTTTTTTTTTTACATTTCACATTTATAGTTTAACAGCACCCGTTCGCCCTCCCCAATTGAGTGTTGCCACATGACCCCCTGGAGTAGAAAGGTACTGGAAAAACAAGCAATCCTCAACTAACAGCCCTGTCTCACTCTTCTCCCTTCCAGATCCTGACCCTTCCTCTTGCTTGCTTTTCACTTGCTAACTTTACTGCGCTAAGAAGCCTCTTCTGTTTTTCTCATGTCAGTAAGACACAATAATGACTTTTATTTTTCTCCCCCTTTCATTCTTTACCGTGGATGGGTTTCTGGAGCTCGTGGCCACGAGGCCGCCTCCTTCTGTCACCTCCTTTAAAAGGCCTGAAGCAGGACAGACTCGACAGCATTAGCATTTCATTCTCTTGCAATGTTTTTACCAAACTGCCCCTTTTCTTCTTTATTTCCTGAATGGTAAGACATTGTTTGGGCAATGCCAGCACAACAGTGGGTATTTATTCTCTGGGAATTTGGTGATGCCACAGTTTGGAGAGGAGGAGCTCTGGCAGCTAGGGTCATTTCGCCTGCTTTGTCCAGTGCTTCATTGTCATCCAGGGAAGAAATCAGCAACAAATGCAGCCTGTGTGTCCGTATGTGTGTCTGTGCGTGTGTGCAAGGGTTGGGGGTTTTTTTTGCATGCATGCAGCAAACTTTTGGGGGGGAGAAGTTACCTAGGAAACAAAGTCTTTTGTGCTTGAAGTTTATATGAGCTATTCACGTCTGCCGGGGATTGGCACAAAAGCTGCAGGCAGAAAGAAGGCTACGATGTTTGACTGAAATCCTACGTGGGAAAAGAGGGGTTTCTGCGGGCGGGAGGAGGAGGAAGAGTGCGTTTTCTCGGGTCTGGGGGTGCCGCAGGAGGTGACGCTGGTGAGGTAAGTGCGTGCCCTCTAACACTTTAAATAGTAGCTGCCGAGTTATTATCTTAAATGCTTTTGGGGCCGAGGTGTAAATGCTGTTTGGCAAGCCTGAGATGGTTAATTCACCCGGGATTTGAGAGGAGCCTGGGCGGAGGAATGGCAGAAGTACAATGGCAGTCTGGGCGTGATCTTGTAGTATTCAACACCCTCCTGCTCAACGCTCTGCCGAGGAGCTGGAGAGCAATATTTTATCTTCACTGTGTTTGCTGCTGAAACTAGAATTGGCAAATGAAGTGTAAACAGCAGGCGTAAGGGGGAAGGTTGGTAGTTAAGCATCTGGGAATTCAGAACTGAGGAAAAAGCCAGCCTGAAAGGGATTGCACTTCATTTTTTAAAATGAGAGGCAGATGGACGTCCTGGGCTGGTCGAAGGGTTCTTACAGCTTCTAGAAGAAGGTATTAATGAAAAAAACCAAGGGAAATTAGGCAGAAAAGGTAAGTGTTTCTCCTCTCCATCCCTTCTGAACAAAAAAACTTTTTCGTGCAAACAAAGAGAACCCTAAAATCGAGTTGATAGCTAGGACATGAAAACGCACTTTATTTTTTTCTTTTACTAGATGGAATTATAGGGGACTTGCAAGACAGGGTGGTGGTGGGGGATTTGTTATTTCTTCTAGAAGAAAACAAACCGTCTGTGTTTCTTCCATGCAGTTTACTTTTCTCTCCATTTCCCTATCTTCCGTATCTAGCACTTCTTGCCTCACACTGTAAAAATGAGCATGTTGTAAATAATTTTTTGAAATTCCTCTGGTGGTGCCTACTCCTCACTTTGGCCACTGTCCCCTGCCTTAGCACTGTTAACACCTGCTGCTTCCTACTGCATAGCTGCTGGGTGGCTCTAACTTTGGTCTGCTCCTGATCCGAGTTTGTAAAAAAGAAATGCAAAAGGTTTTCTGAAGTATGGAGGGGTCCTCCCTAAAACTTTGGGTCTTCTGATGCTTGTCCTTAAATGACTGGTAATATGGAGCCAGTCCTTGCTAGCAATCAGCAGAGTCGGGTGTTCAGGAGGTTGTGGGTGCAAATGAGGGCCCACATGTCTGACACTGATGGTAATTGAGGGCATGCTTGCAGTGGCTACCCATGAATGCAGAATGTGGCTCTTCTGATGGAGGTGATGTCCTGTAAGTGTCACTATAAATACACTGAACTCCAGTATGTTAAGGTATTTTTCTCCTATTAGCAGGATGTTATTTTTCCATTGGCGAATAGCTTATGCTGTATGACTTAGTTAGAAGGATTCCTCCTTGCATCCCTGTAATTGATTTCTGATCTGTATGTCTGCTTTGTTTCAAAATTAGCCTTGTGTGCCTGAGTGGGAGACACTGATTTTGAATGTATTCATTTGCAGTCCCATCCACCAGAGGACGAAGATACAGATGTCATGTTAGGGCAGAGGCCGAAAAATCCAATACATAATGTCCCTTCTACACTGGATAAACAAACCAATTGGAGTAAAGCACTACCTCTCCCAACTCCAGAGGAGAAAATGAAACAAGATGCCCAAGTGATTTCTTCTTGCATTATCCCCATCAATGTCACTGGTACAAATCTCTTCTATTTCTTCTTGTATTTATTGCATGGTTCAAGGGAGGTCAAGTACTTATTTTGTTTAATTTATTTGAAGTCATGGGATTGTGCAGTCTAGGGGCCAAAGACCCTAGCTTGAGGATTTAGTTTCTGGAAGACAGTGGGCTAAATTCATCCCTCATGCGTGACCGCAGGAATCTGTGAAGCCGCATCTAGGATTAATTTGGTCCATATTTTCAGAGTCATGCTATACAGTTTAACAGAACACTGGTTCCCTGTGTAAACAACGTTCTTTTGTTGTGTATATAGCCTACAGTCTGTATTTACAAAGACCTCAAATAACTTTTTGAATGTAGCCGACTGAAATAATGCAGAAAGCTACCGAAATTAATCATATGATTATCATGTGTAGCAGGAGAAGAGAAACTAGAGAATATAGGCTATTATTTGCAGTGCTTTAAACATGCGAGGCATGACAGTAGCATGCAAACCATCGCTCTGAGGTATCTTTACATGCAGCTATGCTGAAGGTATAGTAATGGCATTTTCTTGTATTTCTGTAACATTTGGATACATTTGGCTAGATTTATTTGAAGGAGAATTTGTTTATAGAAGCAGTAGGTATATAACTTATTAAATGTGATAGATTACTTATTTCCAGAATTAAAAATCAGGCTGTTTTTCTCTTTCTCTTTTTCTCTCCTTCCAGAGGGCTATGGTAAACATAAAGTTGATCTGAGTTTTCCTCAATAGTATTTCACACCAAGTTCTGATTAATGTAAGAGCATTGGCTGGACTGACTTCCACAGTTATAGAGTCGAATATAAACAGCTAGGAAAAAAGTGGGGAGCCTTCAGTTAGCTTTCGTTCCTCAGAGAAAATATTTGTATTTAATTCTGTTTTTCCAGTAATTAGGGGGCTGGATGGGACATCACAGCCCCTCACATCCCATTGCTCTTTCCTGTGTCTTACCAGTGATGGCCGACCTTCCTGCAAGATAGGCTATGGGGTCACCATGGTGCTGGGGAGAGCTGTATGTCCATGGTCTAGCTTTAGCCCCGAACCGAGCAGCTCTGGGCTTTTGGGCTTGCAGCACATCTGTCCTACAGTGTCACAGTGACAAAGCCCCGTCTACTCAACCATCAGCTGCACGAGTCCTGGTGATGGGCAACGCAGTCGTGGTTCACCTCTGCCCCAGCAACAGAGGTGACACTACACAGTGCTGCCAGCTCTGCCCACTCAGGGAAGTGGCAGCCAGGAAACGATGTCCCCAGCACCGGGATGGTGCTTCTGGCTAACTGGTGCCCCACATGAGGAAAGGCAGCCAGCTGGCAGAGCTTCCTGCATTTACCTTGCTGGGCTGGAGGTTAGGAGCCAGCTGGTGAAGGTCACAGGTTGGGTGCTGCCAATAAAAATCTTTGCAGAAAGTCATAATGTAGCACTTTTCCATGAGGTAAAGCTGGTTTTAAAATTATGCTCTTTCTGGGTTCAATATAAGACCCTAATTGGTGTAGGCTTTCTAACATGGCTAATGTCACCTAATGCAGTTCAGAGGAGAGTTAGGTCTGGGACCAATGTTAACATTTCCAGTAATAGCCATTTTTGCCTAGACTCCACCTGCCATACATTGGAACCAAATTTCCACTGATCAGTTTTACAGATCAAGAATGGTATGTAATCTTCTGGATGTTTATGTGTATCATTCTCATTACCACTAATGGGAATAATTTGTATGCATCACGGGAAGGATATACCCTCTTCCACTTTCCTCTCGGAGATGACCCCCATGCATCTGGCACACAGAGCATGTTTGGCTAACTCACAGTTGCTGGAAAACCAGCAGTGATGCTGATTGATTTTTTTGTTTCAAAGAGTTTGCTTTCAGTTCTCTGTTTTTGTTTTTTAAGCTTCTCCCAACCCTAAGAAATGTTCACTTTTTTGAAAATGACTGTTGTTGGAGTTTACAGCACTTTCATTCCATGTTAAAGAAAGTTCTTCCTCTGCTTATTCCAGGGGCATTGGTGGTTACAGGACATCTGTCTGAAGCCTCTATTTCACTGTAGTAGATTTCAAGAAGAACTTTTACAAGAAAGTTACTTTTTAATGTTTTACATTGTTATGTAGTGTAATATGTATGTGTATGTCTGTGTATAATTATGTTTTCTATAATTATACGCTATTAAAATAGAGTTTCTTATCAGGATTTCTTTTTCCCTTTGTTTGGTTTAGTTTGTTCGTTTTTCTTAAGATTACAAACCACTGTACCAGCGATCCTTATGTTAGTGTTTTTATGGACCTGGCACATTTTTCTGACCTGTCCCACATCAACTTTAGAGAGCATGGGTGTACAGTTGTGCAAAAAGCCAGTGCAGGTGAGCACTCTTCTTTTGGTGGGCCTCCTTTTTAACTCTCTTTTGACAACACAGTGTGAAAAAAAAAAAGTGAAAGACACTTCCCTGTGTTAATGTCATGGAAACATAAAGAAAATGAGAATTTCTCACCTATTCTACAGGACTGTGATCATAAATAAACATGCCTTGGGCTTCTAAATCCAGCCTGAGGATCTTGACTATTCAAGTCGACTCCCAGAGAGAATTCCATGCATCCCACTGTTTGCTGAGCACTTATGAAAATCAGGCCACTTACAGATGTACGCAAAGAAATAGCAGCTGCCCATTTATGTCGCCCTTGATCATGTGTCATCATCATGAAGAATGCTCTCTAAACTTGCATGGGGACTTGGCCCCATTTAGCTGTCTCCTCCTTTTTGAAATGTTGGCCCCCTTGGCATATTGGTCTCCTAAGAAGCGCCCAACTTCTGCAATATAGCATGATAACCTTAACTTGTTTTCTTGTGCTTAGTTGCTTAGAGTAAGTCAGGCTATAGCTGAACAGATTACTATTTTCAGTCAAGTTACTGTCATTGTCCCTGTGACAGATGCATAGATAGATGTAAGAAAGATGCCCTGTTACCAAGAGCTCTCAACTCTTCTTTTCCTTTTTGTTTTTTTAATTGTATTTATTTTATTTTTTGTTTTATTACCCCTTCTGTTATTTTTGGCAGACCAGGCTGCTGAGGGGGAGCTGGAATTAGATGTAAAGTTGTGATATACTGTGATATAATTTACATAAGAGCTACATAAGGGCTCCCTTATGTTTATTCACAGGCTTAATCCAAGCTCACATACCTCCACTGTGTTCCAGCCATGAAAATTTGTTTACTATTTCTAAAGGCTAATGAGACCTATTTATGGGTTGCAGGAGTTGGTTTTGACAGAGAGGCTAGTATACGCTGCTCTCTTGTTCATTCACAATCTGTACTACAACGGAGACGAAAGTTGAGGAGGAGGAAAACCATCTCTGGCATCCCCAGAAGAGTGCAACAAGAAATAGGTGTAGTATAAATACAAATCTTCCGTAGATAGCTTTCTAACCAACTTAAATTGCAGGGATATGAGCTGGTAGCCAGCCTTCCAAGGAAACAAAACCTCGAAAGTGTAAATGCTTGTGGAGTATGGGAATGTTGTGGTTTGTTTTTTTGATTTACTACAGTAAGCAAAGCTATATTACTCCATATGGCCTTGAAGGACTGGAGGCCTTACCAAGTAATATAGATGTACGTGTTCAGCTCTTATTGTGTAAATGTTAATCAGCTTTTTTTTTCTTCCATTTTATTTCTGTTATGAACTCATAGTTTTGTGCATAAAAAGTAACTAGATTAAGTGAAAGTTTTTTCTTGTGTGAGGGGAGCTTAAGGTAAAGAACTGACAGATGTTGCTCAGCAAAGTGATGATGAGCTGTCACAACAGCCAGATAATAGTCAGATGAGCAGCTGGATATCTGCCTTGAAGACAGCTGCTGGTACTCTATGGGAAACTTTGCTAAATGTTCCTTTTATCTATCACACTCTTCCTTTCTTTATTACCAAGAATATTTCCTGAAAATTGTGTAGCTTATCTCACTTTTTGTCCCAGGTAAATTAGGAGCAACTCTGTTGAGGGCAAATCCAGTGTAAAATTGTATTAACCCAAAGCAAAACTAATGAGACTTATTTCTTAATGTACCTCTGCACCTGAAGATGGCTGTAGTACCTTGGTCTGTTGCTTTGAAAATCAATGGGAGATAGAAGGAATGTGTTTTATCATAGGGAATAAGCAACCAGAGGACCTATGAAAGAAAGATCCTGTGGCCTTGCAAATATTCTTGGTAGTAAAGAAGCAGATAACAGAAATTCTGAACAGACAAGTTGTCAGAATTATTTTTAGAAGCTCATAGAGTGTTTTGTCCAGCAGCCACTCTGGAAACTGTCTTTAAATAGTTGAAATAGAATGATAAAACCTGAAAACTTTATAATTATCTTAATATTTACCACAGCAAGATCAGCTCTGTGTGAGATCACATTGCAGAAATAGGAGAGCCAAGATCATGTTGCAGGACTAGGAGAATGTCCCTACCTCACCAGGATGAGGTCTGCCTTATATACTCTCTATAGCAAAGTCAAATTTGGTCCAATGCTCAGCAAGATTAAAAAGGAAAGAATACAGCAGATAATGCTTCTTGGGTTGCTCCGCGGGTCGTGTTGTGCCAGGAAATGTGGAGCAGTCTCCCACTCACCCAGCTTTCCATGTGTCCTAGATTCAGATGAGTCGCCAGTGGCAAGAGAGCGCAATGTGATTGTGCACGCAAACCCGGACTTCTCTGGCTCTGGCAGTAGGAGGTCTGGGACCCGGGACTCAGAGTGCCAGACAGAAGAAATTCTGATAGCTGCTCCCTCCCGGCGCCGGATCCGTGCCCAGAGGGGGCAGAGCGTTGTTGCCTCCCTCTCCCACTCTGCCGGCAACATCTTGGTGCTGGCAGACAACGGGGATGCTGTCTTTGCTGCTGCTGTAAGCAACCGCATCCGCTCACGGAGTCTTCCTCGTGAGGGTGCCCGGGCCAGTGAGTGCCATCAGGATGCCACCAAGAATGCAGGGTATGAAGCGGAACATTTCCTAGCTGGCCAGGAGAGGATCCCAAAAAAGGGAAAGGAGGTATTGATCAAGCAGGGTTCACAAGAGCACCAGCCCGTTGGTTTAACTTGTCCTCAGCATCTGCACAGTCCTGAACACAGCATCACTGAGAGGGGAAGATCACGACTGTCAAGGATGGCTGATTCGGGCAGCTGTGAGATTTCATCCAACTCAGACACTTTTGGGAGCCCCATTCACTCTATCTCCACAGCAGGAGTTCTGCTCAGCAGCCACATGGACCAGAAAGATGACCACCAATCCTCCAGTGGCAACTGGAGCGGGAGCAGCTCCACATGTCCCTCACAGACATCCGAAACCATTCCTCCTGCCGCCTCTCCTCCTCTGACGGGCTCTTCTCACTGTGACTCTGAGCTGTCGCTCAACACTGCTCCAAATGCCAATGAGGACTCCAGCATCTTCATCACAGAGCAGTTTGGTGACCACATGGACAAGGTCAGGGGCCACAGGACAAGCTCCTTCACCTCCACCATGGCAGATTTACTGGATGACCCCAATAACAGCAACACGAGTGACAGTGAGTGGAACTACCTGCACCATCGCCATGACGCCTCCTGTCGCCAGGACTTCAGCCCCGAGCGCCCAAAGGCTGACAGTCTGGGATGCCCCAGCTTCACCAGCATGGCCACTTACGACAGCTTTCTTGAAAAGTCTCCCTCTGACAAGGCAGATACTAGCTCACACTTTTCCGTGGATACTGAAGGATACTATACCTCCATGCACTTTGACTGTGGTCTCAAGGGTAATAAAAACTATATTTGCAACTATGCAGGCCCAGGCTCTGAGAGTGGCCAGACCAGCAGTGTGACCTCCAGCCTGGCTGACTGTGCCTGGCAGGAGTGCGTGAGCCACAGGAGGCAGGGACGGCAGAGCATCTCACTGAAGAAACCAAAGGCAAAGCCAGCCCCACCAAAACGCAGCTCATCTTTGAGGAAATCTGAGGGCAGCACTGACCTTCCTGACAAGAAAGAACCAAAGATTGCCAGTGGGCAGCATGTCTGTCACACCACCAGGGAGATGAAGCTGTCCCTTGAGTTTGCAAACACACCTTCCCGAGTGGAAGGCCCTAACCTGCCTGCCAAGCAGGAGCTCTCCTGGGCGAGCCAGGGTGACAGTGGGTTAAAGGACACTCCATTTGAGACCACAGATATCCCCTCCTTTAAAGATGAAGGTGCTGAACAACCTCACTATGCAGACCTCTGGCTTCTGAATGACTTGAAATCCAGTGATCCTTATAGGTCCTTGTCCAATTCGAGCACTGCTACGGGTACTACAGTCATAGAGTGCATCAAGTCACCAGAGAGCTCCGAATCCCAGACTTCCCAGTCTGGGTCACGAGCCACTACCCCATCCCTCCCCTCTGTTGATAATGAGTTTAAACTGGCCTCCCCTGAGAAGCTGGCAGGGCTAGCCTCACCCTCCAGCGGGTACTCCAGCCAATCAGAGACACCCACCTCTTCTTTTCCAACGGCTTTCTTTTCGGGACCCTTGTCTCCAGGGGGGAGCAAGAGGAAGCCAAAAGTACCGGAGAGGAAGTCATCACTGCAGCAGCCACTTTCAAAAGATAGCACCGCCTCAGTGAGCAAAGACCTTGAACTTCCAATTATACCTCCTACTCACCTCGACCTAAGTGCTCTTCACAACGTCTTGAGCAAGCCCTTCGCTCACAGGCACCAGCTGCATGCCTTCAGCCACAGCAAGCAGAATGCGGTCGGGGAAGCCCTGAACCCCAGCCCTCCCTCCGCCCTTGCCATCACACCCTCCGTTCTCAAGTCTGTCCATCTCCGTGCGGTCAACAAGCCTGAAGGAGGGAAACAGAAATGCAGTGCTCCAGACCTGCTCTGCATACAGGAGAGCACCTTGATGGCAACTGATGTGTCTCCAGGCAAAATGAGGCCACTCTTAGCTAAGAAACCAGTATCACACCAGTACTCCACAGAAGAGGCTATAATGTCGTACATTGACACTTCTCCAGCAGAAGTGGACTCTGGAAAGCCACCTTTAGAGAAAAGCTCCTCTTTCAGCAGGCAGAATAGCTGTGAGCAAGAAGCTGGAATTTCAGCAAGTGTGGGTCTAGTTGAAATCAAACCTGAGAAGGACCAAATGCACCTGGCTGCTGAGTGCTTGCCAGAAAGCACTCTGAATCAGGCATGTGCCATCTCCATGGACGGGTTTCAGAAGGGCTCAGCTGTCCTTACAGGTGATGGCGAAACAAAGAAACCTGGCCAAGGAGCAGAAACTGAGCACAACCTTAGGCAAGCACAGGCTCAGCAAGAGCTCCCTTCAAGTGAGGAGAGGAGGCTGGAAACTGGGCCTGCAGGTGAAAGCCCAGCTGAGGCTGAGGGAATGGCCATCATGCTTAATTATCAATCTGAAGTAAGCCACCATGTGCCTGGAAATATCGGCTATGAAGCAGAGACAGCAGCAGTGAATTCACTTGGCGAACTGAGTTGCAAGCAGGAAAATGATATCACATCAGGTATCCCAACCAAAAGTGCCTCTGACGATGGCAGGATGGATGAGACAACAGGCAGTGCTGATGAGCCTTTGCTAAAAGGTCAGTCATGGACTCTTTCTATGTTATACCAGATCATGCAGCTTTAGATGTGACTGGTAGTGGAATCAAAAAGCAGGCAGAAGTTGCAAAACAGCTTGCCTATCCGTAGTTTTAAGCACAGAGCCCCCTGATCTGTTGAACAGCCAGACAACCCAAAGATATTTTACACTTCTTCAATGTATTCAGAGCGTATTTCTCTGATTATTTTAATTTCCTCCTTTGTGATGCACTGAGAAAAGGGAGGAGCACTAACCCTGGGTACAGAGGAGCCTTAGTATCATAGCTGTACAGCAACTGGGAGATCCCAGTTTTGGTCCCTAGCCCCCTTTATGGTCTCCAACATGCAACATAGATGATATTTAGATTAGATGAAATCTGTGTGGTGGTATTGGCCTCTTAGTTGTGAACTGAGCTGCCTCGAATTGGTGGTGCTGTTGCAAAGCACAACGAGGTCTTGACTCATAGTGTGGCCTCTCTCCTTGTTTAAGAGTCTTCTCCAAGCGATGAGTCCATCATATCTCCGCTGAGTGAGGAGTCGCAGACTGATGCTGAGGACGTCTTTGTGTCTCCAAACAAACCCCGCACTACTGAGGACCTCTTTGCAGTCATTCACAGGTGACCTAACTTTGTGGCAATGGGAAATAGTAACATTTAGTCACCCACTAATGGTAGCTGCATGATGGTTACCTGATAGTTGTCTTGTCCTGAAATTACCTTGTTTAGTTTTTTGAGTTTAGTCTTCAAAAGGGCACCTTGTAAAAGATGCTTTATTATGGTCTGGTGTGCACTCATGGCCTGTGTAGGATGCTTTGCAGGTAAAAACATCAGGCTGTTCTCTCTAATAAACATGCACATATCCAAAGTAAAGTACCTGCAGTGGTTCCTGCCTTTTGCCCACCAGCTCTGCTCTCATGGGTGAGTTGAGTTGTTGTAGTAAGAATGATGAGACATGATCTCTTCAACTCTATTTTGTACTCAGCTGAAATTTGCAGTCACAACTGAACTTACAGATTTCTGATATTGAATAGGTTACGCCGAGTTTTAGTATTATGTAAGACTCTGTATGCACTGTCATCTTTATAAAAGAGCTGGTTGTGCATACATTGTTTTGGAAGAGCTGGGTGATGTTTTGAGGGACTCTGTGGCTCAGTGCCTCATTCCTTGCACAAGGTCTATCATGGGTCAAAATGCCATGAGTCACTGCTAGCCTCCACTATTGACAGAGGGATTATGTGAACCCTAGCTAGTATGAAAGCATAGTTGATCTGTGAAACTCTAGACCAGCCTTAAGCATTGTTCTCCAAATATAATGCATGAAAGAGTGTTCCTTTGTGTCTTTTACAGATCAAAAAGGAAAGTTCTTGGAAGAAAGGATTCTGGGGAGCTTTCTGTAAGAAATAGATTGAGAGCCTCGTCTGGGAGTAGCAGCCAGCCCCCTACCAGCAGCACACTGCCCACCAACAACATGCCACCGGCTGGCAACGTGGGCACTCCCATTAGCAGTCAGAGGTCCCCTGGGCTCATATATAGGAGTGCCAAGAAGTCCAACACATCCAATGAGGAGTTTAAACTACTGCTCCTTAAAAAGGGCAGTCGATCCGATTCCAGCTACAGGATGTCTGCCACAGAAATTCTGAAAAGTCCTATTTTGCCCAAGTCTCCTGGAGAGCTGACAGCAGATGCCCCCCAAAGCCTGGAGGAGTCTCCCCCTGCAGCAAGCCCTGATGCATTGTCCCCACTCTCTCCCTGCTCCCCCAGGGTCAACACAGAAGGCTTCTCCTCCAAAAGCTTTCCCATGTCAGCATCTTCAAGAGTGGGGCGGTCACGGGCACCTCCGGCAGCCAGCAGCAGCCGGTACAGTGTGCGCTGCAGGCTGTACAACACACCAATGCAGGCCATTTCTGAAGGAGAGACAGAGAACTCAGATGGCAGTCCCCACGACGATCGGTCTTCTCAGAGCTCAACGTAGACAGCATGGGCTCCAAGGCCAGGCTGCTGATGTCACTTGGGCTCTGCAAGGATGTGAAGAGGCAAATGCTGTAGCAGTCAAAAAAAAGAAAAAAAAAAGAAAAAAAAAAAGAAAGGCAATATCAGTGCTTAAATGTGTTTGTGTTTGTAAGATGCTGGGGAAACAGAGGACTACAGCTGTAACTATTTATTATGTTTGCTTTTCTAAAAGGAGGAAGATGCCCATGTCTGTTCTATTTTCTTTTGGAGTCATTTGGTTTATCCCACTTTCATTTCTGTTGTCAGTGTAGATTTCAAGGCTATACACTTTCCATAAAGTTTAAAGTGGTTTTGGGGTTGTTTTATTTCCAGAAGGTGCCCATCTAGAAACAAATCCTTCACTGTAGTACTTTCCTAGAGAGGAGAAGAAAAAAAAAAAGCTCTTGAGAATTGGTATTTTTCTACACTAAAATGAGCTGAAACAAAATTTAGAAGAAATTAACAAAACATATGTAAATACCATATTTTTGATAAGAATTTGTAAATAGAATTATCAAAAAGTGGACGTGGCAAACAATTTACTGCATAACAACTTTGTTTATAGAAGACAAAATAAGTCAAATGTACTAACTGTATTCTGTGAATACCATTTTCATATCAACATAAAAAATTCACATGGCCACCGATAACCACTTTCAGTGCGACAAGCCTGAAGGGTGACATTGAGCAGTGGAAAGGAGGAATTCTCTGCCTTAGCTAAGGAAATGGACAGGCTGACTGTGGTGGGATTAAAGTAACCATTTGTCTTTCTAAGGCAGGTCCGAAGAAGCTAACTGGAATGTGCAGCTGGGAGGGTTACCATGAGGATCGGTGGGGAAGGCAAGCATGCTTCTGGCAGAACAAAGTTGTGTCTAGTGCAAAGCCTCAAAGGGTCCCAATCCCACAGCCTCCCCTGGGCCTGTATTCTTGCAGGGATCACTTCAGAGAAGGTAGATGTGAGAAGAAGCAGTACTTAACTTTCATATACCTATTAGGCTATTGGGATACATAACACGGTCATAACCTGGTAACTATAATCTTTAAACATGATTAGTTTCTGGTTCGTAAAGGAAACAAATAAATTATAAGCATGCAAGAAGCGCTTTCGATTTATCAGTAAATATCTGCGATGAGTTTTCAGTGAAGCTTTCTCTTTGTGCTGATGAGATTCATGCTACCTAACTATTTACAAAAATGACACTGTGAAAACATAGCTGGGAAATAGGTATGTGTATGCATTATTTATATTTATCGCTGAGCTGGGAAGGGGAAAGCTCTGGTTCATTGTGCCAGCCACGTACAGTTGGGATCTTGCCTGGGTTTACCAGAAACGCAGAACAGGGTGGGGGAATGGGGGGGGGGTTGGGAATGGAGACAAATCAAAGTAGCTGCTTTGATACAAATGAAGGCAGGGAAATAAAAGCTGAATTACTTGAAGTTACTTGAATTTTCTTGTCATAAAACTGCAAGAACATGTACTTTTAAAACTTAACCCATGAGTCGCTTTATACTTTTCATGTTTAAACAGAACAAAACCAACAGGCCTGACTCTCCTTGGGGCCACCACAGTTTCCATCAATGTAGCCCCATTCGTACTACTTGGAGAACAAGGCCTTCTTTGTCCAAAATTGGTAGAGATGGTGTTGGTTGCTGTAGGATATGGTTTGGAATAGAGGAAGGGTTACTGCAGAGAAAATAGTGCAAGGAGGAATGTGGTGTGCATTAGGACAGGTCAAATAGGATGGCAGAAAGAGTGTATGTTGGTACTAAAGAAATCAACTAAAAGCTGGCTTTACGCATAAGTAAATGACAGGGAAGCGGTATGTGTGAAATGGGGTTTTACCTTATATTTTGCTTTTAATCATGTAATGCATAAAGCTAAGAGTTTTTAAAAGCAGGAAGAGCATGTTTAAAAGAAGGTTCTACGATTTTAAAGAGTCTGAGCAAATGAGAATGGCTTAACAAACCCCAAACGTTAGTCCCCGTAAGGTTCATGTATGATTTAGTTTACTCTTTACCAGAAGAAATGTGTTATTCAGTTTCCTCCCATCCTCCTGTGTAGCCTGGTTGTGTTTGGTGTGCAAGATAGAGTCACTGTGCATGTGGTACATGCATTGGGAAGAAGGGTGGTCCTTCAGCTGAGGGCTGCAAAATCAGCAAGTCTAAATAATCTAAAGTCTAAAATAGTTTTTAAAAAGGTAATGGGAGCAAGGTTTTGGAAACAAAAAGCTAGTCACATTAAATGGCTTAGTTAAGAAAATTAGTCTGAACACAAGTGAAGTGAATGAATGGGAATGTTTTTAAGAGGAAACATTTAGCATATAACAAACCACTTTTTAGAGAACATGAGCAATGGAAGTTTAGATGTTGGACAGAAAATACTTAAGTTTGTCATCTTCATTTTCCTAAAAAACTTTACCAGGAGCACTTTTACAACATGTTTAATAGTCCTGAGTTAAACAGCCATTCAAAACTGTAAAGAGAATACTGCTGAATTGACCTTGATGGTACCACTTTTTATTAGCAATCAGTATTTTCATAGAGATCATAAATATATATATATGGTTTTGTCTGGAATGTTGAGGCAATACCTCATGTACAAAACAGCCACAGAACAATCCCATTAAAACATAGCCTTAGTTCTTCTGTTCATTTCCTAGTTTATTTAGCAGATTGGAACCCAAATAAAGATATATTCTAAATCCACTGTGAAGAAAAGATTTGTAACACATGTGGGAGCCAGAGGAAGACGAATGGCAGAGACCCCTGTAGTGTTGCAAACGTGCCATTAAGGCACCATTGGACAAGTGGCAGAGCGAAGAGAACATCACTCACCTCTTGAGACAGGGTACACTACATGCATCAGGCAACTGCTGAACCATCATTTCAACCTACTGTTCTGTTGTTTGCACTGATGTTATGGAAATGATTTCTGAGGATGTACAGCTGTGTGTTCAGCAAAATAACATTTTCCCTCCATTTTTTTTTCCCTTTTTTTCTTTATTTTTGTTGTGGCAGCATAGAGGAGCATAGAGGATATGGAATAGTTGTAGCAAATAAAGCATATGTTTGCTTTTGCCAAAGGTCAGTGATTGAGTGCATTTGCTGCAATGGTGGCAGATAGAGAAATACTGTAGGTTATGACTTAAAGAATTAAAAAAAAAAAATTAAGAAGGTTACAGTGTAACTATTTTGGTACTAGCACCAGTTCATGCTGGCAGAAAAGACAATGGTTTATGGACTTGCATCCATTTTGTATTTTTGTAATATTTGTAAATACGAACTTTTTAAATTGTTGCAAAGATGGTTTCTTTTGTAAAATGTTTTCAAAGTTTACATTAAATCCAAGCCTTTGTATATTTTAGAGCTGTGCAACACTTTAAGTCTTGTATTTATTTTTAGTAAAACCGGTGACAGTTTCATTGTGAACCCCTCTCAGAAAATGTGTCGGAGAAGTTTGATTACCTAGGAAGTGTGTATAGAAACTGCAAATAAACGTGACTGCAATTAAATCACACTTTCTCTTTACTTTCTTGTAATGAGACGTGAAGTCTGATCTACAGACTACAAATATGCCATTTCCAAGTCTCAGTGCATTACCCCTTCCAAACCATTTTACCATCTTTTCTCTTAATCTTATTTTTTTTATAAACTGAGTTAAGACGAAATCTATGTCTAAACTATCATGGACTTAAAGTGGCATTTCATCCACAAGTACAAGTTTGCCAGAATGCAAAGGCTGCCGAATTTGACCAGTGCCTTTTACAGGTGAGAAAAAGGTCAGAGAAAGGAACCTGGGGTGAAAAACAGTGGAAAGACACAAATTGCAACACTTCAAGCCCAAGGCATAGAGAATCCAGTGACTGAACCTCCTCTTTCTTTTGTGGGTGTGCAGACCAGCTTTTAGTGAATATTTGGTTATGAGACAGATGATACAACCAGAGAGGATCATGCCATCCTTTCTGCTTGCACAGTGGTACCTAGACATCTCTTCCACCAGGGCTCTCAGCTGGACTTGCAGGGATTGCCCTTCTGTTACCCTGCTCTAGTTATGTCCATGGTGCTGCTTTGGTCTTGCAGGTCCTCCTACCATGGCACTTTGTTGCTCCAGGCCATGAGCAGATCAGGTTCCATGACCATCCTGGATCTTCTTTCAAACCTTCCCCAAACATGTTCCCCCAGATAGGTCCTTGTGCCTCCAGATTGGAGTGTGAGCACATCCAAGGGATGTACGGGCAGGGTGTCCTGGCCTTGCCAACCCCCCTATCCTCAGCCTTGAATTAGTAAAAAAGGGGGTTGGCATATAGAGGAGGAGGAGGTAGGGCAAAATGTAGTAGGGTAGGGCAAAAAGCACAGTATTGCTAATATAGGTAGGTGTGGCTGAAATGTCTACATTTTGTCCCTCCCTAAGGCCCAAAGTATTCCTGCATAAACTGCAGCCCTGGTGTCTGATTTTGTACAGTTAGAAATTGAAGACAATCTTTTGCAGCCGTTAATACCCCTTTGCAACTGGATTCCTCTCATTCCAATTAGTAGTGTGCAAAGAACCAACATGGTATCTGATGGTGTGGTAAGATATCCAGGTATTACTGTATGCTGAAAGCTGGGGCTGCCAATGGCACGTACAAGATGCTCTGCAGTTTGAGAACTGTGGACCTGAGCTGTCCCACAGCTTTGTCCTTCTGCAGGGACTGAGGGAGAGGCTCTCGGCTTTCTGGGGATGGAAGACGCTGCACGAAGCCGAACTGCCAGGCCTCGGTTAGCAGGGAACCTGAAGGCACCATGGAACTAAGCCGAGCAGAAAAAGCCAGATCACTTCCCATCAGGCAAGAGCTGGCCCTCGGCATCGCACCTCCGCTGCCAAGTTAAAGGAGGCGACACGGGGGGGCGGAGTGCCCGAGAGATAAAAGATGGCACCACCCCCACACCACCACCGGCGGCTCCCGTTTGCCAGACGCGCTGCCGTGTTCAGCGCGCAGTCTCACTGCTTCGAGACAGTTTGTTTCTCACGTCGGAGAAGCCGCTTCCGTTTCAACGCTGTATTCCGGCCACACCTGCCTGTGTCGGAGCCCCGGCCCGCTCCGCCGCCCTACGCGACAGAGAAGGACTCCGCGCCCCGCCGGCCCCGCAAGCCATGTCCGCCGAGGGTAAGGCTCCTGGCCGGTCCCGCCATGCTGTTTTCTCGGGGGAAGGCAGACGGGACGCGGAAAGTCGCCGGAGCGCCGCGAGTGCTCCGCTATCCTTCGCGACGGCCCCAGCGTTCCGTCCCGAGCCGGCCGAGCCACGCCCATCGCGCCCAGCGCTATTGGTCGGTTCCGACATGGCCAGTCGCCACCATTGGTTGTCGTTGCTGCCCGTCGCCGTCGCGTCAGTGGCGGCTCGAGGCGCCGGGGTCGCGCACCCGAGGGGGG
>VWZX01001684.1:600000-773522 GCA_013399015.1 Galbula dea | reverse complement strand
AGGGGGGATGAGGAGCCACCCGTGCGTTGCCGGGGCGGGGGAGTCGTGCTTTCCCCTCTGGGCGATCAGGGCTGTTCGTACGTGCCCAAGCTGCTCCCGGTCGTCCGTGTCCCTCGGGTTTTCCCCGGGAGACCCTGCAACATCGCTCCTTCCGCAGCGAAGCCAAGGGCGGGGCTCGGGGCAGCCGTGCGCGGCTGCGTAGTGGTAGTGCTGGAGGCAGGACTTGCACGGTGAAAGAAGTTACCGCTCGGAAGAGGTAATGTGGTCCAGCTGTAGCTTGATTATACCATGGTGTAGGAGCAGAGGGTGATAGCGGCAGTTACGTGGTTTGTGGTGTGGAAAAAGTTTCCTCAAATGGTGGGTGAGTGTAGTGACGAAATGCTGGGAAGACTTAGCTGTGAAACAGGAGTGCCTTGGCCCTGGCAGGTCCCCGAGTGCTGCAGTTACTCAGGTACAAAACCTCAGTACCTCCAGAGATATGTAATGCTCCTAAAGTGAGATGCCTGAACTAATCTTTCCATTCAAAGACATAATGCATAGTGCAACTTCTGTGTCTCGGAGGTGTATGGGTTTAATTTACTTTGGATCCAAACAGATGCACTTCTGTCAGTTGCATAGAATCATTAAGGTTGGAAAAGAGCTCTAAGATCATCAAGTCCAACTGTCAACCCAGCACTACTATGCCCACTAAACCATGATACCAATTGCCACGGCTATGTGGTTTTTGAACACTTACAGGAATGGTATTCAGGCACGTCCCTGGGCAGCCTGTTCTAATGCTTAACCAGTCTAAGTGAAGAAATTTTTCCTAATATCCAACCTGAACATGCCTTGGAACAAATTGAGGCCATTTCCTCTTGTCCTGTCACTGGTCATCTGGGAGAAGAGACTCACCCATGCCTTGCTACAGCCTCCTTTCAGGTAGTTGTAGAGAGATGAGGTCTCCCCTGAGCTCCCTCTTTTCCAGACTAAACAACTCCCAGTTCCCTTAGATGCTTCTCATAAGACTTGTGCTTAGACCCTTCACCAGCTTCGGTGCTGTTCTTTGGACACACTCCAGGAGCTCAGTGTCTTTCTTGTAGTGAGTGGCCCAACGCTGAGCACAGGACAAATGTAGTCTCATCAGTGCCAAGTATAGGGATTACTTCCTTAGCACTGCTGGTCACACTATTTTTAATACAAGCCAGGATGCTGTTGGCCTTCTTGGCACACTGCTGGCTTATGTTCAGGCAGCTGTCGACCAGCACCTCCAGGTCCTTTTCCACTAGGCGCCTTTCTAGCCACTCTGCCCCAAAGCTGTAGCATTGCATAGAGTTGTTGTGACCCAGGTGCAGGACCTGCCACTTGACCTTGTTGAACCTCATCCTGTTGGCCTTGGACCATCAATCCAGCCTGTCCAGGTTTCTCTGCAAACTCTCCCTACCCTTGAGCAGATCAGCAGTCCTGCCCAACTTGGTGTTGTCTGCAGTCTTACTGAGGACACGTTCCGTGCCCTTGCCCAGCTCATCAATAATGATATTAAACAGGAGTGGCCCCAAAACTGAGCCCTGGGGAGCACCACTTCTGGCTGATTGCCAACTGAATTAATTCGCCACAGCTTTCTGGGCTTGGCCATCCAGATGGTTCTTACCCAGCAAACAGTACATCTGTCTAAGCTATGAGCTGTTAGTTTGTCCAAAAGAATTCTGTGGGAGATGGTGTGAAAGGCTTCACTGAAGTCTAGGTAGGTTACATCCACTGCATTTACCTCATCCACTAGGCAGGACACTTGGTCATAGAAGATCATACTTCACCTTGCACTTTCAAGGGGTAATGTTTATACAGTCTCACATTAGTTTAAGCTCATTGAACTTGTCATCACTGTCACAGACCTTTAGCCTTTCAAGAGGCTCCAGTTGTCTCTTCCTGAGATGCTCAATTTTGTTGTGTGACTTTATGGTTCAGGGAGCTTTTCTGGCTGAAAAATAATGTTATTTTTGGTGCGGTTAGGCTTCCACCAATTTACAGTGCAATTATGCAAGTGTCAGCATGAAGCAAAGGGGTGGGCTTGAGAAGCAGGAGGGTAGGAGCATAGCTATCCTGATACACTCCTGATGAAGCAAATCTACATGGTATTGCTGGTAATGCATTGGGTGTCTGTTCCGTCTCTTTTGTCCTCACTTTTTTTGTCTCCTGATTTGTTTTGTCTATAACTCGGTAATCTTAAATATTGACTGTTCTGAATTCCTTGAGAATAAAAAATTTCAATTCTGCAAATTCTGACTGCAGCATTCTAAATGAACTATTGTTTCAGTGTTCAGAGCCTCTTGATAGCTGTTTTATTTCTAGTAAAGTATTTGTTGTCTCTGACCTATGGTAACCTGTCTAGATTGAGAGAATTATCAGAAGTATGCTAAATTCAAGGGTGCAACTTGCTGTGGATGGTACCCTGTTTTTCTGAGTACAGTGTTTAATCATCTTCATAAAATCTAGTTCATGTTACAGAGTTTCCATAGTTATTTGTTTCCCCTTGGAGATCGTGTTTGCAGAAATACAGAGATACATCCAGCTGAACTCTGAAAAACTGAAGCAAGGCTGGATTTCTGTGGAGAGTTTGATTTAGTTTTAATGATTTTTGTTAGCAGCCCCCACAAACTCTGTAGTAGAAGCTGGGTTACAAGTTAGTACTACTCAGAGCTTTCAGCTTTCATTCACCTTCCTTTATCACTCCATTCCTCATGGTTAATTACATTTCTGTTTCTGCAGTAGGTGAAAGCATTCATAAAGCGAAACCATTCTGTCTGACTCAGTACAAGTCCTTCCTTATTCCACTGGCTTATGTGGTGTATTTAGTTAGTGTCATACTTGGGAAACGAAAAGTAGTCTGTCAGGTTGTCTCTAGATTTCAGCTGATGCATCAGATCTGCTTGTATTTTTGTGCTTGTAGCTTTGATTGTCATAGTATGCATAAATCTGCTTTAAACTGCTGGTTATATCTGCAATGAGACTAATTAATATGCAAATGATGACTTGAAGCTGGGATGATAAAACCCCTGAAAAGCATGACATGGATGTCCCTGTATTCTCTCTTGTGTTAATTCCTTTCTTGGTGCATGTTAACATAAATGTCAGGCCATAAGTAAAGCTTGACCTAGTTATGGTCCAAGCTAATGCTAGCTGGCTCTCCTTTAGTGACTTAGTTTAAACCCAGGTGAGTTCCTTGTTTTATCTTTCATTTGTTTGAGTAGGGTTGCTTTGCTTGATTTACTTTGGACTGTAATTCGTGGTTGCTACAGAGGGGTTTTTTTTTGCTTTTATTTTTGTCTTTTTAACCCTAGCTCTGAAAGTGTTCATGTTTGCTTTGGGGTTTTATGGTTTGTTTGGGGTTTTTTTGTTTTCTTGTTTTGGGTGTTTGTTGATGTTAAATATCAATGTCTTTTCATCTCTTGGTGGTCTGTCAGTGTTGTGTCCCCTTCAAGTTTTCTTTATGCTGCAGTTTAGTCCTAGTCATCTTTCATGCTTATGTTTCACATTTTCTTCTATTTTCAGTTCTTTTTCACCAAAGCCTATACTACTACACTATTTGGGATAGGTGACTGAGCAGTAGTAAAAGCAGTCATTTGCTTACTGGAGTGTTTTGATCAAATGAGAGAGTTCATTGTTTCAATAATTGGCTAAACAAGCCTATTTAGTAAGTCTTAATATAATGTGCAATTCAATTCACAGTGAAAGCCTTGTTAGAAATGCATAAGCCTAAAATATTTTCTTAATCACACTTTTAATTTGTAATTTTCTTTGAAGACTTACTGGAAACATCTAAATGTTTATTGTGATGTTTTGTGTGAGTGGACTTAATTAATGCAATGAAATTATTAACTTGGCACAAGAAATGCAGTTGCATTGTCTTTTCAAGTCACAAGAAAAAAATATCTTAGTGGCTTTTTATTTTTTCAGGAGGATAAATTAATCAGAGACTCTTAGAGTTTGTGGCTTCTACTTGAGAGAGAGAGCTGTATTTCATATTGCTCTGTATCTGTGGTATTACTCCATATTGCTAGCATTTGTAAGAAGCATCAGAACTATTTAGACTCCCTTGCAAAACTAAGTTACAGTTTCTTTAAGGTTGTAAGTAAGTAGCTGGAATTGTTTTGTCACAAGTTTTTGGAGATGTGAAGAATGTAGTCGAATGAACAAAGTTGTCCTCACATGTGGATTGACTACAGCTGTCACACTGAGTTGTTTTCCCTTGCTTGAGTAAAATATGTGTAAGACTGTAAGACAACTACTTCTCTTCCTTTTTTTTTTTTTATTAACTAGCTAGTATTTGTTGCCAGTTCTATTAAACAAAATATTTTTGAGCACAGAGGTTCTCTTGGTGATGAAGGTAGTCAATCTACAGCAAAGATTTAAATTTGTCCACTGTCTTGTTTAAATTTCTTGGAGCAGCTTTCCTTATTGTTGCAGTGATCAGTCATGTTGATAAAACTTTATGGAAATGGGTCATGTATTCTAAACTCAGAATTTCCTGGCTGTTCATGTGAGTGTGCCTTTCTGAAGTGGGAATAAATTTCCTTTCCCTGTATGAGAGCAGCCATGTTCATCAATGGATGCTGGAAGTTAAAAGGCCTTGGAGATGAGGAAGATCCTGGCCACCACCTTAGAGGTTAAAGGTTTTGAGAGACTAGTGCTCTAGTTGTTGCATTGCTTCTACATCATCATTAAAATGTGTGGTGATTAATTAGATATGTTTTGGAAGTGAGGTGTTTTCCCTTCTGAATATTCCTGTTTGGTTTATCCTCCAGCTGTGAGCTGCTGTAGCTACAGACTTTGGAAACACTTTCTGCCACTGCACTATTGAAATTCTGATTTTGAAATTATTTAAAGGAGTGTGGTGAAGTGCCAGTGTCCCAATTCCCTGACACAGCTCTCTAACTAGGACTTTTGGTCCCTAGCTGTCTATAGGTTTTGGTGGTAGGAAGAGACAGGTCGACTATATCACAAAGATAGGGTCTTTATTCTTCAGTCCTCTTTGTCTACAGGAGTAAAAAGGAAGTGGATAGAAGCATGAGAAATGGCAGAAATGGCCACTTCTGAGAGATTTTTTTTACATTAACTACTTTTATCACACCAGACGCAGGGATTTTTTTAACCTACAGGGCAAGGAGCATGCAGGGAACTAATTAACACACTTTTAAAAACTTTTTCTATACTTAAACACACTCTTCTAACCTTTTAATACTATCTACTTATAAGTCCATATTTTATCTTGGGGTAAAGTTGTCCTTAACAGTCCTTTCTTCTTCTTTTTCATCTTGGACTTCAGGTGCCCACTGCAAGGTGTTCTTCCTCAGTGTAACTGCAGCATATTAACAGCCTCTTCTTCCATTCTCATAGAACATCCAAGGTCGTTTACTGAATTCCAGAGTTATCTTCAAGGCCTCTCACTGTGCCTCTGCTGCACCTGCTTTCCCAGGCTGGCTGTCTGATGTTGAAGACTGAGCTTTTCTTTCAGTATCAACCAGTTGTAGAAACTCCACTGGCTTTTGAATCATACTGGCCTTCCTGTAGTCCAGATGGAGCTCCTTTGTCTGTTCTATGTGCTAATTCCACAGAATTTTCTCCTCTTCTGTACCTGTTGCTCTGTCTGCTCTAGATCTGACAGTTGCTGGTAAAGTAGGCTTGATTTGTCTGTCTTATTTCCCATGGGCCAAAGTGAGACATGAGATTTGTAGTGAAAATTCTGATTATACAGGTAAATAGGGTTGCACAGGTAATGTACAGTTTGTGTCACTTCCTCTAGTTAGAGATAGAAAGATATTTGCAGGGCAGCAGAGGCTGAGCTGTACCTAGGGCATTTTTAAGGCCATACAGTAACCTGGCATACTGCTTGGAAAAATTGCCAGAGAAGATTCTGTTCCTACCTGCTTGCAAATCCACTTTTCCTGACTTCTCTCTCTCCCAAAGTCAGTAGAATACTAAAAGGTTGTCAACAACAACAACAACCCACCAAACAAAACAAACAAACAAAACCACCACAAAAACAAACGAACAAACAGGTGCTCCTGGGGCATTTAAATAATTCAAGAGATGCAAATAACTGATGTTAGCCTGTGATGAACTTCAGTCAGTGAACATCACTGAAGTGTTTTGCTGCACCTAAATTAAGTTCCTGAGTAGTCCTGTTGTTTAATTCTATACAGCTAATTAAAACTGGTCAAAAACTGTTCTCTGACTTTGAACCTAAAAGTGGCATTCATGTCCACTCAGGTAAACTCCTTTTTGTAGGACAGCTGTGCCCAATCTAGCTTTTTTGCTTCATTTACTACTATAAATATAGATATTGACTGGATGTCAGTATTAATTGAGGGTGTTTCTGAGCACACCCTCAACTTGAAGTCTTTACTTACCCGATGACAGCCAAATCCAAACCTTGTTCTGTTGTTTCTTCTGGATTTGGTGGGAGTACTAGCCAGAGGGAAAACTTTATGACCTGTGGAATTCAGCTTCCTTCCCACCTTTTGGTCTCTTAAGAAACAGGAAGAGAGCAGGATTTGAAGCAAATTGTTTATATAAGAGCAAAGGAGTAGACAGCCCTGATTCATTCCTGGAGCTCAGTCCATCCTGTGCACTGAGCAGGGTAGAGATCCTGTGTTCGTTTCAAGTGTATTGACCATTTCTTATTTATGAAAGAAAAATTTCAAAGCCAAACGAATATGTCTTGTCATGTGCTTTAATGTAAATAGTGGAGTTCTCAGAGGTGCTCATTAACAGCTTAGAACTGTTCCTGCTGAAGCCTGACACTTCAGGAGGAGTTGGGTACTGAATAGTTTCAGGAATCCCACCAAGTAAACAATAATAAGATGCTTCCCTTCTAGTGCATGTTAAAATCTCAATGCCTGTGTTTAAAAGTGACTTCAAAAGTTGCCAAATTGAAACAGGCTTTAGATTAGCCTGTGGTACTAGTCAGATGATGCTGGATGTGATGCAAGCACTGCAGTTGTCATCTGATATACAAAATGATGTCTAGTCTTACCTGTTTTTCTTTCTGCATATGCTATTAGATTTTGTATCTCTGAATGTTGAGGATGGTGTTGGAACAGTGATCATTGACCATGGAGAAAACTCTGAAGTAAACAGTGGTGGTCACCATGTGGCTCAACTTGCCTATGGTAATTACTGTTCATTTTCATTGTGATCTAATAGTTAATGGCTGGTTTTAGTGCTGTGTGTTTAGAGCTGCTGTCATTAATACTTTCTGTATTGCCCATCTCTTTAAAACATATATTATCAGAAGCCTACTTTATAGAAATTACTTGGCAATGCATTTAAAAAGTTGGACTTTTTTACTCATTACTTAGGGGGGTTTTATAAATAGTGAACTTGCTGAAATATTATGCTTTATAAAGGCAGTTTTTTACTTATACAGTAAGTATATCTAGGAATGAATTAGCAAACAATCTGGAAAATAAACATCATGGAAGAACCTCACCCAAAAAAGGAGATTTTTTACCTAAACTGTCCAGTGCAGTTTGGTGGAGCACTGGGGATACTGATGTGTAATGATAGTAAGATGGTTGTTGAAGGTGATAATTTATTAGCTGTAAGTAGCCTTTGGTGATTGCCTTTTTTCAGTGTATTTATTTTAACATGCAAGATCAAAGTCTTTCAGAAGTCTTACCCAATTCTCCATTGGCTCAGACAAAAATTAATCATAGCTGTTACAAATGTTTAGTAAGTCCAGTAGCTGTATTACCAAGTGAGCAAGGAGAAAGACAATGACTAAGTGATGACACTTAATAGGCTTTCTTATTCAGCTAGTTGACTTTATAGAGAAACTTATCATTATGTCTCTTCAGCAGAGTGAATTACATCTCTTGTTTTGTAGTCTTGTTGGGTGCTTCTGAGAACTTCTAATATTTTTGGTCTTCTTCTTGACAGTAGAGTATACTATAACTTTTTGTACATTTATTTCTAAAAACATTTTCTAGAATCATTAAGGTTGGAAAAGACCTCTAAGATCAAGTCCATTGGCTGACCCAACACCACCATGCCCACTAAACCATTTGGGGGAAAAGGATGATTTGGATGGATACCTGGGGGTTTGTCTCTGATGGTTGTTTTTGGTTGGGTTTGGTTTTTTTTTTTTTGTAATAAATACAGAAATAAAAATTCCTGCCCAAGAAACTGTCTTAGGCAGTTGCTGACCTTGTTTTCAGGACATGAGTAATTATTTCATTATCAATAAAGGAATTGTGACGAATGGGTGTGATTTCTTTTTTTTTAAAAGGTGAAAGATGGTTTTGTCATCTTTGGGCCTGCAGTTGTTTTGTTGTTTTAGAACCTTTTACTTAGGAGGAACTTACTGTAGGTATCCACAAAACTTCCTCACCATACATTTTCAGCTTGGCCTAAGCTCCAGAAAGCTCTTCACAGCTGATAGTATGGTGGAGACTTGGTATTGCCTTTTTATGCCACCTAAGTGTTTCTCCTTATTTCTCAGAAGCCTTCCAAGGCCTGTCTGTAGCCACAATAGATGGAACTCAAGGGGCAATCATTACTTCCCACCTCCCTCTTTTCTTCAGACTATTTTTCCTTCTTTTTTAAAAGAGCTACCACAGCCCTTTCCTGAAAGTTTGAGGTAGAAGCCTGTGAATGATGGACAGGCAGATTTGGCAGTAGAGGTGTGCCTTTTCTCTTAGCTGTGAAAATCCTTTAACATGCTTCAAAAGGGAGGTCTGACAATCGTGTGGGCTTTGAAAATACTAGGATTTAGCAGTGATAAACGGTGGTAATGACTCTAACTGTATGCCAGGCCCACATGTGAAGGAGATGGAGGCATTTTGTGTACCACTTGTGGATATTTTGTGTTTGGTAGTCCCTGACCCGCACTGCCTCAACAAAGGAGATAACTGGAGCAGATCTTTTTTGATGCACCAGACTTCAGTGATAAAACTGGGGGAACCTGTAGGTGGGCACAGCTGAGGACTAAACAAATGGGATGTGTGTTTTTTTTACATTGTGGGTGGATTTCCTGGATTTGACTTCACTGGTTTTGCTGGGGGTTTGAATTCTGTGATTTGGTACAATTGGACGTGGAAACAAGAAGAGAGAATCACCAGTGAAAATCGAGGCAAATGAAATGGAAGCTGGAGAGAATTTGGAAGAAAGAATATTAAATTGCACTTGTAATTTCAGATCTAAATAAGTTGTCTTAATTGTTTAATAATATGCTGGTAAACAAATTTCAGATAACCAAGCAATTTGAAAGTAAAAAAAAAAAAAAAAAAAAACAAAAACCAAAAAGTGGGTCTCCATAGGTGTGGTAGTGAAATGTTTAATGCAATGGGGAAATTGCTGATACCTTTGCTGTCTCTTCACTTTTCCAGGAAGTGAGAGCTTATCAGTGCTGTCTGATCAAGTGGCATCACAAATGAGCCATTCTGCAAGTATGCAGAGAGGAAATGGTTACGGCCCTGAAAAAATGGATTTTGTGCTTTCACATAATAAAAGAAAACGACTTGCCCCTACTCTAGTGGCAGAGAATGTGGTATGTTGCACCAAACAGTAGCCCTTTGTTTTGAGCCCTGTTTCAGTGTTACTGGGAATGTCATTTTTCCTTCACATTTGAATGCTCATTTGATAGATATCTTACCCACAGTTCTTCACTGGGATGTCATGGAAACTTATAGCAAGGGTAAAACCTCGCTGTGCTGGATACTGTCCATGTATATAACATCAGCTAGTGTACAACTGAGAGTAACTTAAGTGCATCTACATGAGAAATTAGTTTATGTTTTCCAACAAAAATAATTCTGTGTCATTCAGGATTGTAAGAGTTTAAACCTAATGTTGAATAAGGATTTGCCTCTCTGAGCAATTCTGTCAAAAGACAGGCTTCATATATTTTTAGCTTGAGGCAGCCTGAAGTTTGGTTCATGGCACTATATTGAATTCTTAAATTCCAGCTGTTGGTGTGTCCATAATGCTATAAAAACACTTTCACTCTGAATTTTGCCTGCTGTAAAACAAATAAAACCCCTCACACCTCCAACCTTCATTTTTTTAAAAATAAGACCTGATTAAATATGATTTAGTTTAAACCAGAAACAAACCAACCCAGCCAACGAAAACCAAACACAACAGACTTAGGAAATCCCTCCTGTATGGTGGACTGGAACTGTTCCCATCCAGTAAAAGAAAAATGCCAGCATTGTCCAGGTGGTGGCACTGTTGATTCCTGTTTAAAAGCTGGTTTCAAGCAGTAGAATTGGGTCTTTTAGACGCTTAACAGCTTCAGTGTGCAGAGTTATACTCAATGAAATAAATACACTTTTTTTTTCAAATTGATTTCTTTAAATTGGTGTAAAAATCTACAAGGAGTCTCATAGTTAAGTTCTGTGTACATATAGTTAGATGAGACAGTTCTAGGCATAGGATAACCTAATAAAAATACATATAATTATATAAATTTACAAGAGGTTTTTGTTAAATCAGAATTAGATACTCTTAAAACAAGAGGCAGGTATTCACTTGACCTAACCACAAGCACATAGATAAGATGACTGTTATGTGTCACTTTCTTGAGCCCTTGTGTAGACAGGGGAGGGAATATAGCTTCAACTGCAAGTGTCCAGGTTGGATTCCTAGCAGGTTCTTTCTGTAGTTTCTATTTTGAATTCTTTCACTATTCAAAACATTAAAGGTTCTTCATGTTATTTCCCAGATGAGAACCAGGGAAGGAGAATATGGAGATAATGGCAGTGTCATTTTTGAGTATGAACCAGACTATGAATGTGTAAGTTAATTTTCTTTTGTTTGACTGACTTTGAGAAGCTGCACTGAGGATGTGTGGTTTGGGATAGACTAAAATAACACATGAAGTTTGGAGTTGTAATTTATTGGCTTAATGTGATATCCTAAGAATGTGTGTGTATTACTACCTTAAACTCTTTCTTTATTGTTTTAATGGAAAAGGGGAGTATTGTATCTGAAGCTTCCTACAGTGGAGATCAGCAGAAGACTCTTATGGAGGTCCTTGGTTATTGCCAGGTAGGGTTTTTTTTTTCTTTCCCTCTGAAATAGCATTTAAACTATTTTAGTTAATACAGAATGCAAATCTTCCTGAAATTTTATAACCTATGACTTCATTCTTTTTGGTTGTTCATTCGTTAGTTGCTCACTTACCTTCAATATTTTCAATGAAGTAAGTAATAGAGAGCAACTGTCAGTTAGTTAGTGGCTGGCCCAGCCCTGACCCTTGACAGCCATTGAATCTCTCAGCTGTTTCCATGTCCTGTGTCACCAGGTCCCTCGTCTTATTCAGCAGTGGGTCCACATTTCATATTTTCCCTAGCCTTCCTTTTGTCTCCCATGTACTTACAGAAGCACTTTGGCATCTGTGGCCACATGTAATTCCTTTTTGTGACTTTTGCATTACAGATGGTATTTTTCTAAATATATTTCCCATTGGTGATACAGAAACCAATCTTTCAGTGGCTACCTGTAAGCCTTTTACTTCTGTACTTGGAAACTTATTATGACTTAAAATAGCTTATCATAACACCTAACTTGCTTTAGAGCTCACCAGTTTTCAATGTAAAACAAAATGTACCAAATAGGTAAGAATAAAACATCTGCTGGAGGCAGGAAGAAAAACCTGTAAGTATTAGCCACATTAAAGTCATGAGAGTAAGCTTCTCTGAGAATTCCTTTTACTGTGATATTTACCATTGTTATTTACTTTCTGTATCAAAGTTACAGAATATCTATAATGTACAGAACTTACCCAGTTTTAGGGAGAGAATTTTACCCTCACTTGAAATTCTGCAATTTCTTCAGGTTTTGTTTCTTGTGAAAGAATACTGGTTTCTCTCTTACATTTGTTGCCAGGCCATGTATGATGCCATTCAGAAGCTGGATAAAAAGTTTGACCTGCTTCATCAGAAGGTCTCTGAAATGCAGCATACTCGTGTAAAGCCTCTCTTCCTTAAACCTGTGAGTAGCAGAGACCTAAGACATGTATTTTTCCTTTCATTCTCTTACTGTCTCTCATTCTTTTTTAAGAAAAATAATCCTTTCCTTTCACTAAGGTTAAAATTAGTGGCAAAGTAGGAGACTTAAAATCCATTTCAATCAAATTATTCTAGCCTTCTTACTATATGCCATCTTCAGCCTCCTTTGTTGTTTTTGACTGTGGTCACAGAATGGCCAGTGGCCCCCATCAAGTTCAGAGTGCTGTGATAGATGCTGTAAAATTCTATCTGTGTTGGAATGAACAAAAATTGTGTAGGTTAGGTATTAAACTTGGGTATATTGGTGTATATATACATACATATACAAGTATATATACAAGTATATATACAAGTGTACTGTCTCTTTGGTTGCTGCAGTCAGAAGAAAGTTTATGCATCACTCAGGTTGTTTCTGTTGAGTAACTGATTTTTAGATCTCAGCAGTGTGTTGTCATGTCCATTGTGGTGTAGAATTGCATTTTTGAAGAATTTTAAACACTTGTTTTGAAAGTCTTTAAGAAGGTTTGACACTGAGTGCACACAATCCATGTTGTTCCTACATGGTCAATCCACTGTTAACTAAGGAGAAAGAATATTGCTGCTTATAGCAATGCTTTTTAAAAAGAGAACATCAGGGAAGATGATTTTATTGAAGGTCATAAAATCCATAATGACCTTTCTTTGTCAACAATACTGCTAAGCTTTTAACGTGGCAGAGGCTATCCTGCTGTCAGGTGTCAAGACATCAGAAAGGCCATTTGCTTTAAGGGTGGGTAAAAGCAGTGACATTTTTGTGTGTTGGTTATCAATAGAATATTAGGGTTTATTTTGGAATGCATTATTGTTGACAACTCCAAGCTTTTACTTGTCCCCTGAGATTCAGGGAACAAACTGATTTTGTCAGCTATGTTTGGACTTTGCAATTTCTGTGCTCCTACCCTTCCCTCTGATCATGTGGGATGGTAGCTGCTTTAATGTTCAAATTAAAAGTGACCTGCACTGGTTGGTTGTTTTGGGGTTTGTTTTTTTTTTTTTTTGGAGAAGGCTTTTATCACAGCAAGATTTAAAGTGGAAGCCTGCAAATGCAACCTGCCAACGATTTCCTTAGGTTCTAGTATCCCTTTATCTTCAAAATCATCAGGAATACTGTAGATTTTTTTATAGCTGTACCATTGTTGTATCTGTGATGGGCTAAAGATAAAAATTAAGGAAAGGTTGGGAATAAAAGTACTTTTTTATCAGATCAACTCCAGTAGCTAAAGGAATGGACAAACTTTCAGACATGTAAGCCTTTCTTTAGATCATAGATTTGGAGAGGTTACAGGAGTGCAATATAATCAGATTTTTGTAAACAAACAAAAATACAGCAAACAAACAAAAAACCAAATGCAAACCCACATGTGTCAGCTACACTTGCTAGCTCCTGCTTGGTGACTTGCATTGTGAACTAGAACATGTGCTCTAGGGTGCTTATGTTTCTGAACAAAAGTACTCGGAGTGCTGGAAAGCATAGCCTGTCTCTCAGTTTGCCTGTCTTAGTCTCTTTGGCATCTTCCATTGTAGATGAGATCTGAATCTTTAATGTTTTCAGCTGGCAAGGAAAGAAAGAAGAGGCAGCCAGGAGAGAAAGTGAATTCTTTTTTTCTTGTTTAAAAGGAAGCTAACACGACAGTGGAGACATCCCTTGAAAACTCAGCAGGCTAAGTCAATGACTGACTGACAAATTTTATTTTGCCTACTTTTTTTTAATAGAAGGGGGTTTTTTAAGAGCTGTACAAAGCTGCCTTTCTCATTAAATATTTCTCTGGATTTTTAAAAAGCAATTGTGCCAGTACCCCAGCTGGAAAAAAACTTGAAGCATTGAAGCTGACCAGATAAGCTCTGAGTGTTAGAACTGCAATTGAGAATAAAAGAAAGTAGAGGGAAGGCAAAAAAGTAATAGCACTGGCTTCATGACAACAACTACTTCAATGAAGAGTCTGTTACAAATAGCATAATTACTAAAATCTAGTCTTCCTTGTTTGTAAAGGGGGAAAAAAAATGACCAGATATGTCTAACTTCATCTTTTATTTCTTTATGAATCACATTTGCAGAAGCCAGTTGGATTTACATACAGAAGTTCCAGTCATTTGCCCCAAGGAAGAATAAGAGTACAAAAATCCAACGAAAGGGAATCGAGTCTCCACATCTCTTCACCAGGCCAGGGAATTCATAGCCCAGTCATAAGGGTTGCTTTGCAAAATGGCCATGTTCAGGTCAATTCCACAATAAAACATGCTCCACAGAGTCTTCAGCTGGAATCACAGCAGCCTGTTCATAGGCAGAGCCCACCACTTCCCACGATAGTTTCTACACATTCGTTGCATTCATCATACACAGAGACTGACAGGATGCCTGACCTTTCTCCACGACCAAATCTTGTAGACAGTGTTGTGGAAAGTGCTGTCAATACTGCATCATCATCAGTGCCAGCACCATCTGGGACCAGTGTGGGAGATAACACTGTGGGGGTCAACTACAGGAGTGCATCTGGGAGTGCTGGTGAAGAACTACCATCTTCAGACTCCATCAGTCCTGGCTTTGGTGAGTTCCTTTGTAATACATACTTGGAAATGAAGGCTAAAAAACTACTGCTAGTATAAAAAAATATGCCTGAAGAAATCTATTAATATTATTTAGCAAAAGTAAAGAAGCAGAACTGGCTGCCTTACAAGCATTTCTCTACTGGAATACCATTTAAAACCTTTGAAATAAAGGTCATTGGAATGTTTACTATGCTGGGATCACTAAAAAAAACCTCTGCAGTGTACATACAGTTGTATAGACTACCACAAGCCTTTGACTTACAGGATGTGCTTGGGTTCTTTTAAGACTAGGCCCTCCTTCTCCCTCTTGATAACATGTGAGGTAACCTGTTTTTAACCTGTGTATGTGTCATAAGTAATGCATGCATGCTATACATACCTTTAGAAGGACAAAAGAGATTGCCAGTAAAGCGAAGTGAGATGTAAGCCTGAATATGTGCTTTGCATTGAAGAAAGTAACTTCCCTGATTTGTGTGAAATAAATAACCTGTTTTCTTCTTGTGGAGGATTTTATCAGTCTTTTCTATCCTCAAATCCTCCAGTGTTTGGTTTTTATCAAAATACTGAATTCCACAGAAAACAATTAATTCCATAAATAATTGCATTATAACAAGCACTTATACAATAGCACCATGTCTTAAAAACTAATGCATTTCTTTCTAAAGTGTGAGTGCCCTGAGTTATATGGAAGTCTCAGCTATGAGTTTTTGATTGCTTTTGGTCTAATGAAAGTAAGTTCACATAGCTGAAGAGCTGCATGGATAGTAGGTGTAATACTCTGGTATCTACCTGTGAATTTGTAACCAGTCTGTGATTTAGCAGTGTTATGTATGGATGTGCCATTCTTCATGTGTCACAGTCTTGAAAACATACATAGCATCTGCATGTGTGTAAAATAGGCCAGCCTGAACAGTTTGGACTCCTACGTGTCTATTTTCCTGGGTGGTGTTTGGGTTAGTTATGTTGGTAGTTAACATGAAACCAAAAGGTATTTTTGTTACATTTGTGTCAATGTAAAGCTGGCTTTGTAAAAGCAAAGTAACACATAGTAGAATTAGCTGGAGTAGAGAACATACTCTGAGAGTCCTGTAGACACGAAGAGAGAGTTTGACCAAGTGTCCTGTTCTTTTAACAACTTGCTTGGTTTGTTTATTTTTTTTTATTGTTTTCTTTAATTATTTTTGTTTCACAAAAGAGTTTGTTGGTGACCCAGTGAGAAATGTAAAAGTTCCTGGCAACTATTTGATGAAAGCTCGGCAAAAGACTAAACCCAAGTACGCAGCGCGCTACTTAGTTCGTGTCTTGTTTCCCAAAGAGACGTTGTTGTGCAGCATTATGGGAGTGGGTGCACGAGGGCGCAGAACGCTGGACCCAAACAAAATTGCTGCCGTAAGAGGTACGACACCTTTCAAGATGCACACAATTCCTTCTTTAATACTGAACAGCATTTTTCAATTACAAGAAGTCCTTTTATGCATGTTTCTGCCAATCATTGTCCAGCAACTGGCCAACTGATAAATGCAGTAGCGGATGTGCTCCACTCTGCTGTGTCTCTTGGTTTTGAAACTTCTGCTTTCTAATTCTCAATGTATGTTTTCTTCAATGTGGATAAAACAGGTCTGACTTCTCCTAGTTTTGTGTCCTCCATGTTCATCAGTTAGGCAGACTTTCTAAATTACACCTTGCTTTTTCCTCTTTAAAGGGTAGGAGATTACTTAAGCTATATGAAGTAGTTACAGTGTCAGCATTATCCTGTCTCTTGTGGTTTTGTTTATTTTTTGAGGTTGGGTGGGGGTTTTGAGGGGTTTTCTCGTTTTGCTTTAGTTTGGCTTTAAAGTTAGTATGACAACTCTTTCCCCTCATTCTACCAGGAAATGCTTAATAATAAAACCATTGTTCACATCACCTCAAAGTATCACTGCACATCTTAAATTCATAGTGCTTCCTAGCTTCAGAACATGGCTTTACTATCTTTCTTTAATTAAAGCTGGAAATCTAAAGCTTTTAAATGGAGAACAGTAAATGTGAAGCATTTCCTACCTTTCTCTTTCTTTCTAAATCAGAACACTTTAAAATATGCTTTTTGTCACAAAGCTTTAAAAGATTTTCTATGTTTGTTATGCAGAATTTCTTGCAGCTCACTTTCCAAACTATGACTTGAGTGAGCATGGAAAAGACTGGAAAACCTGCATCACAAATGTCAATGCCATGATCCGCTGCTTACGCTCGGAAACAAAGAAAAATGCAGTAAGTTTCTAAAGGTGTTAATTTATTAAGTACTTATGTTTGCACTTCTTTCTGAAATTAATTATTTGAATTCCTCATTGTACATGTGCTCTAACTGGACTTTCCTTGAGTTCTGTCTTTGCATGCCACAGCATAGGCCTGCTGACAGCAGCACTAGTTCCGTATGGGGAATACTGGAAGCATATCCCTTTCTCTTGCTCTGCCTCTTCCTACTCTTGTGTCTAGCATTCAGTTAAGAGCTGTATAAGCACAGGATACTAAAAGGAAAGTGCTGTAAATGTTGCCCAGAAGTAGTGTCAAATCTGATTTTAAGCTTAAACATGTAGCTGCTGGCACTGTTTTCAGACTTTCCTTCAGATCAGTCATGCATTTCAATTTTTTATTGCCTGAAACTCCCAAAACACCTGTAACTCCATTTACCTCTGCTTCTAAAAAGCTTTGTGCAAATCTGTGAACATTTAGTATCTATTTCACATGTGGTTTTTATAATTGAAATTCAGGAATAACTGTATTGTAAATATCTGGAATCTAGTTTGTACTAAATGGGAAATGAACTGGAGCACTAATTAAAAAACTGGTAGGCTTCTCCCAGTGCATGTGCTAACCTCATTCCATGTTTCAGGAGACAGCTGAAGGGAAAGAAGAAGTGCCTGATGCTTCAGATGCATCTGATTGTGTAGATTTAAATTATAACAAAGTGAGTGAAGGCAGTTCTCAAAACTCTCAGAAAATGACCAGCTCCACAGCTGACACATTGCAGAATTCAGGACTGGATAAGTTTCCAGAAGCTTTTCACACATCTTCAGTCAAGAAACCACAGTGTTTGGAACCTATGGGTAAGCTAAAAAATTTTTATCTTCTGGATTTGTGTGTTACATTTTAAATGGTCAGTGAGAGGCAGAAGATGCTTCTCTAGATGAAATTGAATAATCAAGGATTTGCTGAACTGTGACTCTCCTTTTCCTCCAAAGACAGACACTTGGTCTATATATAATAAGTCTTCATGGGAGCAAACAAGAACATTGTCTGGCTAACAGAGGATGCATTTGCATCTGCCATTTTCCCATAATGCTTACCTACTGAAAGATTGGAGAGTTCAACTGTAAGATACTCTGTTCAGTTTCTCTGAGTAATTATTTTTCAAGAATTATTTCACAGTTGCCCTGTTTTATTTGGTAGATACTCTACCTTAGTAGAGTAAACTAGCTAAGAATATCTACTGACTGGTATTCCAGTTTCAGAAGAAAAGCACACCTTTCCATGAAACTGACCACTTAGGACAACAAAAACCTTAAAGCAACCTTTCTACTTTTTTTTTTTTTTTTTAATTAAAAATGGGCAATATACAAATGCATTGAAAAGAATTCCATGTACAGCATGTGATGTCTCCAGAGAACTTCAAGGAAAATGAGCTGAGATTAGTTGCCCTTGGAAATAATTTATTACGTTAGAATCAGTTTGGGGCTCTATCAGATCTTCTCCTGCACCCAAGATTCGTTACTCTGATGCCACAGACCTCTTGATTTACTACACATTTCGCTTTGTTTGAGTTGAGTCAGGTTGTAGTAGCTAAAAAATATTCACTCTCCTTTTGGGTTTCCATTTAGAGGATCTAGCACCATTGAAACAGCAGAACTTTTATTTACTTATGTAACTGGAGTAGCATCATCTTTTCACATGAGATGAAAGCAGCTTAGAAAGCAATCATTAATATTGCAGGTTACATGGCTAGCATTGCTGAAAGCATGTCACAAGTGCTGTTTCATTGTTGTAAAGCAGACAGGGGTTTTCAGGTGCTTGGATGTTGTCTGTAGTATGTTGCATTTTATATTGGCTGTAGTGTCATGGTTTTGCTCTGAGCTTTCCACGCAAGTGTGGTAGTTAGGGGGAGAACTGTTTGTGTCCTAGTTTTAGTGTAATACAGCCACTTGGAAGCATGTTCAGTATTGGATAAGAATATTTCTCTCCCTCTCACATGCTTTCTAGAATTTCTTGGCAGTCCATGGCGCAATGTTCAGTTGCCTTTCTCAGTCATCTATGTAGCTAAGGGGAAGTCTCGCCCAGAGTTGTCAGCTCGCTACCTAATTCGTCAAATGTTCACTGAAGATGTGCTGATCAAAAGCAATGTATATGGTAATCTTGAACGTGGCATGAGCCCACTGGACTGCAACAGAATTAGTGCTCTCAGAGGTAAGAGAAAAATCTCTGTTCAGATTGGTAATGGGGGGAAAATAACAAGCGTGAACAACTTTGTATCCTGTGAGCAAACCATGGACCTTCAGAAATAAGCCTGTGAAACTTTCCTGACAGGTGTTAGTTAAAGCAGTGGAACAAGTTGGGAGAATGTAGTTTTCTGTCACTGTTGTTCCTCTAGACCTTTGTTATTTTATTTTGGGGAATATAGCTGTTAAAGATCCTCTGAAGGATGGCTTGGTCTTGCCAGATACAGGTCATACTGAAATGGAGCATGAGATTTCTATCACAGAATATTAGGAGTTGGAAGGGGCCTCAAAAGATAATCTAGTCCAACCCCCCTGCTGCAGCAGGATTCCCTAGACCAGGTCACACTTTGCTCTGGTTGACATCTTTAGAAGCTGAAGTTACTCACTTCAAGGGATCAAGCCCACATGTATGCTTTCTCTGCATATTTTGCTTTTATGGTTAGACCTTTTGTTACTCATTTTCAGATTAAACAGAGAGGGAAAATATCTGCCTTCCAACTTTGCTCATCAAGCTTCATAATACTCATAGCTGTCCTGTTTTGGTAGCATGCACTTGTTTTGGGTTAATTGCATCCAAAAAGAATATATAGCTTGCATAAATAATTGATAACTCACTGTTCTATGCTTGTTTATTTTTAGATTTTCTTCAAGAGAACTACCCATCCTTTGATCTGAAGGAAACTGGCTATGACTGGAAGGCATGTGTGGCTGCCATCAACAGCACCATCCGCAGTCTGAGACACGACCATAAAAAGGCTGCGGTTGGAATCCGCCGGAAGGTCTTGGCAGTGCCACAGTTGAGTGCAAAGACTCCTCCACAGAGTCCCACTTCAGTAAAGCCATTTGAAAATGACACTATCAACCTCACAGACTGACACTTTCTACCATCTGTCTCACATGTTAATTATAGAGGTTTTTATAAATCCTACACAGAAGCCTATTACACTGAGTTGTCTTACACTGAGTTGTCAGCAGCACTAAATAGTATTATTTCATGAGACCAAAGTTAACAGAAGAACTGTGATCCCTAAATCCAAGTATAAGTAGCATTTGTGCTCCTCAGAAATTACAGCCACTCTTTCCTGTAGCATTTGCAATGTACTGTCTCCTTAAAGCACCTTGTTCATTCACTCTGAAAGATTAATCTGATTAGAAAAGATGCACTGCGCATCAAGTCAGCAGAAGCAGATAGAAACGTGGAGAGGAACAAATAGTGGCACCCTGACAATGCCTGAGCTTGTCTGATCTTGGAAGCTAAGCAGGGTTGGGCCCGGTTAGTACTTGGATGGGAGACCGCCTGGGAAAATCAGGTGCTGTAGGCTTTCCTGCTCTGGCAGGGGGGTTGGACTAGATGATCTTTCGAGGTCCCTTCCAACTCCTAACACTCTGTGATTCTTCTTGGAGGGAGACTTGTAGCTAGCTAAAATATCTCATCATGTGTGAGGGATAAAATTTCCTTTGACAGTTGGGTATTTTAAGGAAGAAAACCAATTTTAGCCAACTTACTTGGCCTTGTCTTCTCTCCAGGGCCCTGATGCCATGCATAGAACTCTTCCTTTCTCCCTAGCAGATCTTTTGAGAAGACCAAAGTCTGTTCTCCTGAAGTCCAGGTCTTTGAGCCTGCTTTTCACCCTCTTCCCTCACCTCAGGATCCTGAATGCCACCATCTTATGATCACTGCAGCTAAGGCTGCTTCTGACCTTCACATTCTCAACAAGCCCGTCATTGTGGGTAGTAAGTTTGAGGTCCAGCAAAGCACCTCTACTCATTGTCTTCTCTGTCACTTGGAGGAAGAAGTCACTGTCAGTAATAAGTATTCATTCCCTTGCCTTTCATTTCTATCCACACAGCAGTAAGATTTATTAGTTATTTATTAGTGTACTAAATTAAATATTAAAAAAAACGCTTTGAAAATTACTTTGATGTTGAAATCATTGTAATAAATAAAGAGGAATAATTCTATATATTCAATTTCACACACCCTTCAGTTTCATTTGTAAGTTGAAATTCAACAGCAGTGACTGTGCAGAAGTTAATGGCTGTTTTGTTGGGTTGGTTTTGTTGTTTGGGTTTTTTTGGTTATGTTTTGGGGTTTTGTTTTGTTTATTTTCAACAGAGGAGGTATTCAGTATATGCCTTTCTCTTAGTTTTTTTTTTTTTTCCAACATCAGACACACAGTCTTCTCACTGTCTGTTGGCTAACTGGTGCATGAACTTGCCTTGCCACTTGCATTATATCTGAGTGTAGTCTCAGATATCCAATTTCTTCACAGAAAGAAGCTTCTCAGAAGGCTGGCATAGGGAACCAGTTTCACCTCTGGAAGTTGATACAACTGTGGCTTCCAAAACTATGCCTCTGTGCATAGCAGAATAAGATTTAACTAAATCATTATTCTCCAAGGCAAAGGGGGTTTCATTCTTTGGGTTTTCTTGTTAGCAGTAGGATAAACCAGTGAAGTTACTTGTTCTCACTTTACCTTCTATTCATAAAAAGCAGGCACAGTATAGGGTCAGCTTTGTTTATTGCAAGTTAGGATACATAATAACCTCATCAGATACTAAATTAGTAATTCCAGTTTCCATCTCCTTGCAGAATTCTTCTGTAGGATTTCTCTGATTTTTTTTTTTTTTTTTTTTTACCAGAAATGTTGTACTGCAAATTTTATTTTCCTGGTTTAGTGCTAACAATTTCTGCTGTTACTGTTTTATACAATAAGAATTTTGTTGTGCGTAGATACTACTAGTTCCAAACCTCAGAAAAAGCCAAAAATGCCTTTTTTCTTTTTTTTTCAGTAGTTTTATGGAACTTTTTCATTATGCTTCACAGGTTTTAATGGTAGAATGATATATTTATTGAAGGACCTGTCCAGCACTGAAATCTGTTAGGGTGGTGCATCCCTACAGCTTCCATATTGAAAAGAGAATTGAATAAAAGTATAAATAGTTTTCTTGTTTCTGTTTCAAATGTATCAGGTTTTTGCTAACTTTTATAAAATCAAAATAACAGTATTTTGCTGTTAGGAATAAAGCATTTTACAAATAAAATTAGCTTATAGCTCCTTGACTACATACAGATGTCTCAAATATTTCTTACAACATGGCTCTACAGTTCAGGTACAGTTTCAGGTATCTGAAAAGATTCTTTTGATTTCCTTTTAAGAACCAAGGCTTTGAGGACATCTTCTGTCTGAGGTGAGATGATGTCCAATTTAGACTGCTTTCACTGATTCAGTAAACCAAGGAAAACTCCTTTGGACTTCACTTTATGTGAGCTATTTGAAATGGAGATTACTACAAAAGGGTAAGAGTTGAGTAAAATCTTTAAGAAACTCCTTTCAAGTGGCATACTTTTAGTATACTAGGCCTTATTCATGCAGTAGAATTAGTTTCTATGTTAGTCCTTATTCAAGGAATAAAACAGGGCTAGGAAGTAATCTCTTTGTAACACTGAGAATTCATCACCTGTCCTCCCTCTTTGTAGTTCTTGCCCCAGTGAGGGAGAGCAGGCCAGGGCTGAGAGCACCCATAGCACAGGCAGCACCCTGCCCTCTCTGCCAAGGCCCTCTGATCAGGGCTGGGTGGTACCTGGTAGGGACCACCAGTAGTCCCACAGCAGACAGGGTGACAAGTCATGTCTGGAGTCCAGTCAGCAGCTGCAGAGACGCTGCTGTGAAGTGGCTTTGAGGTTCCTGCAGGGCTGGGGACACTAAAGAGGATGCTGTGGTCCCCCTGCCTGGAAGGGGGAACTGCAGGGGACAGGGCTGGGCACAGCCAACCTGTGGTGTAGCCCTGCAGAGGTGAGGTCAGGGCTGTGATTGCAGGGAGCAAGTGGTCTGTGTGCAGGGGTGGCTAAGAGAGCTAAAGGCAGACTGTTCAGGGCAGGTAAATATTTATGCAGTTATTTCTGGTTTGGCTTTTTTTGGGGGGGGGGGATTTTGGTTTGTTGTTTGTTTTTTTCAGATGGGGCAATGTGATTCTTTTGTAGTTCTCTCCTAAAATCACTGATTTCTTTTGTTCAGTATATGCTATGGTATCTGTGCATGAAGTGAGATGGGAACTACTGACTTTAAATGCCTTCTGAACTATGAGCTTATGTAAGAATTTAACTTACAAGTTCAGTGTATATTTATTACTATTATTTCCTCCAAAAGTAGTGAGGTGCCATGGGTTATATTACTCCCGGAAATTCAGTCCTGCACTGGGAACAGGGCTGTCTTTACGCCTGGGTAGCTGGAAGGGCTACAGCACCACCTACCGAGAGCCTGAAGTTTTTCTGAGAAACCAAAACCCTTCCTGACTGAAAGAAATATTAAATATTCTGATGGAATGATGTAGTTCTGAGAATTTTATTTTGATGAGCAATGGGTGTTTTGCTTTTAGTTGAGCTTTACCATTTTAAGCTGAATCTTTCCATTTGAAACCGATCTAATTTGAGTTTGGATTTGTTTCTTCAGTGAGATTCTGGTTTTGGTTTAGTTACTTTTAACACCATCTATAAGTCTTTAAGACACAGAGCAATTGTTCACTTACGGTTTTGTATAAGTAATAACATGAGGAGGGTGGTGAAGCACCAGGATCATCATCCTCTTTTCTCACAGCCTCAGCAGATTCTTTAGCATTTCATCTGCTAGTGTAAATTTCTAAGGGTGACATCTGCTTTGTGAGCTTTATTGAAGAAGAGAACTCCAGAGCCATCAGCAGGTAAGTAAGTCCATGAGGCTTGGGAAGGTCCCAAAACAGTACAAAGGGAGCACAGGTTAACCAGAAGGACATCTTTCTGCTCATACTGCTAAGTTTCAGAAGGCAGTGTAACAATAGTGTAGGTCAGACAACATTTGAAAACATCACTGTGTGCCTAGTTTGAGACAGGAAAGGTTGCAGTTACATGACAGGAACAAGTCAGCTCAAACTGAGGGGATTTTTCAAATGTGGGAGGTGGCAATATCCCAAAGTACATGAACAGGTTGTCAAGGGTTAAGGCTGAGTCAACCACTAACCAAGTGACAGACACTCCCTGTTACCCCCTTTCCTTCCCATCCATAAGAACTGAATTTGATATTGATTTTGTATATATTTTATTTTACTGTTATTAGTATCTTTAAAGTAGTTTTAGTTTTCCAATCTTATTCCCTTTCCATGGAGTGGGGAGAGGGGTTCATAGAGAACATCTCTCACTCATTTAGTGCCCAGCCCAGCCCTAGCCCTTGACAAAACAAACAAAACCAGAAAACCAACACCACAACAGACACCACAGAAAAGCAACAACATAAAAAAATACCCCAACAACATTCTGCCACTTCCTCTAAGAGGTGCAAGATAACTTCTCAGTGTCTATTTTCTATTCCCTTTTTGCCATTGCTCTGAAGGAATAGTTAGTTTTCTACTTTATGGTCATTAACTTCTTGGAAATAAATTCAGTCATTTAAAGCAGCAACCTATCAAAACATTTGTTTTCCACACATTGCAGAATTCTTAAACTCCAGTAAGATAATTTTCCATGTAAAATTCTTTCCATCCTTCCTTGTACTTGGATTATAAATGAGTGGATTATTTTCTGCTGCGTGATCTCAGGGAGGTGCTAGTTGAGCACATTTTTTCCTCTCTCTTTTTTTTAAGGATGTAGTTCTCTAGAGCTACACTTTCACTGTGCCCTGGAAGCATAGATAAACAAAAGCAAGTATCTGTAACAATATTTACTCTCCTCCACGTAGCCTGTAAGATGTTTTTACATGGAGATCTTATTTTTGAATGCAGTTTCTTATAACTGTAGCAAGAGTTAAAGACATTGAAGAAAGCATATTCTTTATAAAAGGGGAAAAAACAAACCACCACAACCCAAGCACTGCAACCTTTTGTATTTTTGTGGCTTTTCTCCATTTTAAATATTCAAATAAAATTTAAAAAGGAAAATAAGTATAAGAACTCATCAAATGCTTGCAAGGAACAAATGTAGGAAATGGGTGTTGTGAGCTCTCAGACCAGTTGTGCAAATTTAGCTACTCCATCCTCTCCTGGGGGTTACTGACCTCATGGCAACTGGGTAGGTTATCCACCCCAGTTCATGATTTGGCATGGGAACTCGTAGTGCCCAGGAATGGGAGCTTGCAGGAGTACCCTGGACTCTGAACAGCAATGCCTGAAATGCCTGCCCAAAGGCTCTTCTGCTGAAAAAGGCCAAGAGTGTCAGAGCCTTGGGCTACCACAGATCTCTGTTGAGAGAATGTGAGACAAAGCCTCAACTTCCTCTCTGTTACAAGGATGTAAGAATATGGTCACAACAGCAAGGCCGAGGGAGCTGGGTCTCTTTAGCTTGGGGAAGAGGAGGCTAAGGGGTGACCTCATCTATGCTTTTAAATATATGAAGGGTGGGCGTCAGGAGGATGGGGTCAGGCTCTTCTCAGTGAAGCCCAGTGACACGACAAGAGGCAATGGCTGTAAGCTGAAGCATAGGAGATTCCGTGTGAATACACGTGGGAATGTTTTCCCAGTTGAGGTGCCAGAGCCCTGGCACAGACTGCCCAGAGAGGCTGGGGAGTCTCCTTCTGTGGAGAGATTCCAAACCCGTCTGGACGCATGGTCTAGGGAATCCTGCTGCGGCAGGGGAGTTGGACTGGATGATCTTTTCAGGTCCCTTCCAACTCCTAACATTCTGTGATTCTGTGATTAATTCTAACTGCTTTGTAAAATGCAGAAACACAATCTTCAGTGCTTTGGATCACCGAGTTGTTTCCTGTGTCTGTCTTAATTTCTCCAAAGAAAGTCCATTCAGTTAAATGTCAGGAAAATCACAGTGATCATTAACAAAAGCCACTCATTCACAGAGCAGTCATCATGACAAGTAAACTTTCTGGGCCAGGGGTCACTTTATTTTTGTTACTGTACACAATGCTTTGTGCAAAAGGGTTTCTCAGCAGACAGCACATCAGCACTTTAGTAATTAAGTAAATTCTGGCCTTTATTTGAAACATATATATATATAAAACAACTCAAACTCAAAGGAAACTGGAAGTAATCTCTGCAAATCTTACTAGAGGTGGGCAAGATAGTTTGTAGTATAGCAATGTACATTTTTAAATTTTGCATGGATTATATGTGAGTAAAAAAACCCAAAACACCTAAGCTAGAACTATTTTGAAATAGCTTTTGTAATGAATATTGGGCCTTCAGCCAGGGGAACAAATACAAATGTGTCTCATCTCCAGCTGTAGATGAGCTGAAATGTGGAGTCCTTAACCCTACATGCACACTTGGAACACTTTTTTTTCCCCCTTTCTGCTGACAGCCTTTTAGCAGCATCCCCACAGGAGCCTTATATTATCAAGTGTAATCTATCTTCTGTTTGGTGAGTTCTAGGATATTTAAAGAAAAAGTGCTGAAAGAAGCACCCTGTCCTGAATTGATTTCTGAGTCCTGTGTGCCTGTTTACTAATGAAGCCCTGCTTGTCCTTAGTTTAGTATCCTACATGCTAGAATGTAGGTATTTTCTTTATCTAGTGCCTCCTTGGTCTGCCTCCCCCTTTTCTGTCTACACCCTGTAGTAGCCTTCAGCCACCCTTCTCTATCTCCACTTTCCTGCAGAGCAAACCCCTCCAAATCAGCTCCAACTGAGGCAGTTCTCCACTGGGACACCTGTCTGGATTCCTTCTTTCCCAGCTCCACAGCATACCTGGCTACATAAAAGCCCTTGGGTTTTCCAACACTGAGCACTTCTTTGCCTTTATATACTTTCTGCTAACTTGGAAAGGTCAGTGGGGAGAGCTGTTGTTTAAGCAAATACATCTTAGACTCCATAAATTGTGTTGCCTGGTATCTCCTGGCTTGCATCAGAAATTGAAGAACAATAGCAGAGTCTGACTCCCTGGGGACTCTGTGGGTTTGGGGGTTTTTGTTTGTTTTTAATATAACCAAGAACATTTGTTGGTGATCTTAGGATATTACACTGAGATCATGTATTTTAGCTGAGCTTTAGTAAGCCTTCTAACTGGAAGAATTGTACAAAAAAAGAATTGTTTTGTGCAAAAAGAAAAACATCTTTTATGTCTACAAAAGGCATTGCATTTTGTGTGTGATCTCATGTTCTGAAGAGCAACTGTGAATGTAACTGAAAAGATACTGCAAAGGACTGTGTAGAAAGAGAGAACCTCAAATAAGCTATGTAAGAGAATCTTCTTCAAGAGAGAAAATTTTATGAAAGGGAAAATAAAATACCTTCAAGCTTCTGTCTTGAAAGCAATGCAAATGTTAGACTTCATTTCATTTTTGCATATTCTAGCCATCCCTTCCACTGAAAAGAAAAAATGATCCAAACATTTTCTGCTGTTAAAAAACGTTTCAACCATCTGTAATAGGTATCCTCCTGATTTCAGCCTTCTTGTAACCCCTTGCCAAAGTCTGTATTCTGATGTGCTGTAAAAGGGAATTAATCTCCTTTTTCCTTCCTACATTCATATGATGTTTCCTGTGAGACTGTGAATCTTCCTATCTGTGTGCACCATAAACCAAATATTGGAATTGTAGGTCATTTTAAAGAAAGCCTTTCGAAGAAAAGTGCTTTAATTAACATTTACTTTTATTTGCCAAGGAACCTTGAAGATCTTTTCTATCAGAATATAGGTCACAGCTCCCAAAGAATACCAATGATGTACTGTAAACTATGATATTGATAGATTAGTGTCAGACTCCCAGGCATATTAAATCTGCATGATTATGAAGCATTAATTATTTCTATTCATTTCGATTACAGTGACTACAGCAGAGGTCTGAGCCTGCTCTAGAAGGTGAGGACACACAGAAGAGCCAGTTCTCACCAGGCAGCACTCACAACTCACCGGGTAAGGAGCAGGTGCCGGGCAGCGTTGCTGTCCTGCCTGTGGAGGGGGCCCTGAAGTGCAGGCACCGTGCCTCGCCCGAGGTCACTCTGAAGCTTGCTGCAAGCCTTCGCCTGGAACCCCAGGAGTCTGCATCCCGTGTGCTCGTAGGGGAAATGTGCCAGAATGTCTCGATTGCTTTTGTAGCCATGATAATTGGCAAGTCATTAAAATCAGTATGAAAGGGACAGGCAGGGCTGAGGGAGAATCTGGAGTGTCCCCGAAATGCAGCTTTCTCTGCTACTAGGTAGCCAGGGAGGTCACTGCTAGAAGCAGGCTCTGCTCGGGCATAAAGCCATGCACGCCTGCTTGCTCCTGCACTGGCAGTGTGGGGCGTGGGAGAGTCCACAGTGGGAGCCCCAGCTTCCTCCCCCATTGCCTTCACGGAGCAGAAATACTGCGAGGACTTTTTCTAGTGTTTACACTCAAGACCTGAAGCTGTAGGGGTTTCTTTCCTCAGGTGTGGGAGATAGAAAGGGTAAAAGTAATGAAAATCTGTTAAAGACTGAAAAGAATAGAATTCCTCATATTCTTCCCATCTTCCCTAACCCCCTGGAGCATATGAATTCATTGGCAAGATAAGCCACATACTTTATCCACTTGGCCATGCAATCTTGGGTTGTAGCCAAGGGACTTTACAGGTGTAAAATTAACCACAGGAGAGCTCTTCTATTGTTCACTGACTGCAGTGCAAACATATGGAGGACTACAAGTGAAAAATAATTAAAACAGGATTTAAGTATATGCCTGTTCTTTTATTTTATATGTACAACACATGTAACTCCATCCTCTTGTTTTGTTTCATTCTCTTAATACAGAAGTCAAACTTTCTTGTTTAAAATGTAGTTTTCCCCATGAAGTATTATCTTTTGGAGATAATGTGCATGTGCTGAGAGGTCAGTGGTGTCAGTGGCTTTTGCACACAAAAAGAAAGGTTTTATTGCCTGGCATGAGCAACAGAATACCTTGGAATGATCCTGTGAAAATACTATGGCAGACTTCTCTAACTTGGCTGCCAGTGCCTTCAATAGCATACCTCTCAAAAAATAAATCTGGAATTAACTGATACTAAAAGGTCATGGACCATCAGCTACACTAAAATGTTTTTAAACCTCTCCTAATACACATCCATCCAATAAACCAGGGAGGCTGCTTCTGAGGTTTCCTTCTGTCTGGTACAAGAAATGTATTTTAAAGTTTGCCTAGACACATGCTTACTCAAAAGACTGGAGTGGTTCCAAATTAAGTGGGATTTTAATTGAAAAAAATAATAATCTACCTAATTATATTTTTCCTCAGTAACAGGAACAGCTGTGAAGGTGCTTTTCCAATTTCTCTCATAAATAGCCTCCATTTTATTTACTTATTAAGACCACTTAGCACTCCTAAAAGGTGCCAGTTTGAAAGCTCTAAAACATTCAATTATTTTTGTTTCCTGTTTGTTTTGTTGTTTTGGGTTTGGGTTTGGTTCTTGAAATGTCCAGAATCACTATGGCACAGGCAGCTGTGTTATTGCCTTCCCCACTGTGCCTGGCAATCTCAAAAACAAAGAGAGAGGGATTCACTCAAATTTCTCCCTCAGCTGGGAAGGGTGGCAGTGTCCTTGAAACTTGACTGGGACCAAAGGGAGAACGAAACAAGCAGTAATAATAAGAGCAATATGCAGGGAGGAGAGTGTGGATGGACAAGCATTACTGAGGAAGGGAAGGATGCTGCTCCAAAAAGGAGAGGACCTCTCAACAGCTAGATTTGTTCAGTGAGATAGCAGATCTACTCCCACCTCAGCCACTAATCTGTTGTCTCAGTTTTCCCCCTCAAATCTTTTTTCCCCACCTCAATAAAAACAAGTCATGCTTTGCTTTCTGACAGCACTGTGCATTTGATTGAGGATCTACAATATCATGTTGCTGTTAAAACAGATTAATGTATCACTGTATTTGTCTGCCTAGTGACTAGGATTTCTGCCCCAGAGTTTGCTATCATAAATTACAGTGCAACTTCTCCAAACTATTAGTAATCCACTATTGGCAATTGCTGGGGGATGGGGAGGTGGGTGGGTGTGTCTTTTCATGACAATTGCATCTGCAAATATGGCATGGGTTGTGTTCCAGTACTTATTTTTTCTTCAGCAGCAAACAAAAAGAACCTCAGAGCACAAACCACTGCCTGGCTGCAAAGGTGAAATCCATTAGATCAATTAGTAGCAGAAGAAGTTGGGTCCATTATTGAATCAGCTCCTTACATTTACTACAGTCAGGTTAATTTAATGCCCCTCCTCCAGTCTATGTGTGGCTGCATGTGTGGATCAGCACAGGCACAGAAAGCACATATATCAATTATTTGCATGTAGAAATAAAACTGGTCAGCATTATTTCAAAAGCATGCAGGCACACACGAACAGGCATGTGTAAAATTTCACTTACAGAAGCTATTTTTAAACACTAGATTTGCAGATTGACCTCTCAAAACTCTTCCTTTGGCCCCACTCCCTACCATAAACATCAGCAGGAGCAGGTTTACAGCTCAGCTGCAGCTGAATACAGCAGCTTACAACTCTCCTCTAACCTGGATTTAATTTGTACTGCCAGTCCTAGGAGGATGGTGCTGGGTTATGTGAGCTAAAGCCCAGGAAGAGGTCAGGCTGGTACAACTACACAGAGCCTGAGCTGGTGCCAGCACACTTCAGCCCTGCCAGAGACCGGGTAGGTTAAAGAAAGTGGAGATCCACAGCACCATATACCTGTAACCCTGAGTATGGTACAGGCAGCACCAGCCTGGTGCTCAACTGTGTCCCCTGTCAGCTTTGGTTATCTGCCTTTTGCTCAGGGAATGAAACTGTCATTCCTTTTGGGCCTCTTGGTTTGGATGGGGACAGGACTTCCCAGGTTTTTGGTTTGGGCCCCTGTGTCTGTGCCTCCTTCCTCTGCTTAGGGCTGCTTCTGGAGGGAATCACTGTGAATTGCTTCATTTTCCTCTTCCATTGTCTGTGGTGGAGGGAGATGGCAAAATATCTTAGAGACAGTAATGTAAGAGATGATCTCAGAGTGTCAGTGGAAAACAGACAGTTGGAGGAGGAAGATGAGGGCTAGGCAGCCCTGTCCCAGCCCCAGAGCAGGAGCAGAGCATCAGACTGCAAGGGCAGACAAAAAAGCAAGTCTTACACCATCCCTCACTGGCTTCAAGGGGCTGGTGCAGAATTCAAGTCTTCTTCACAATGAAGCAGATGGGCAACACCTGCAGGCAGTTTGCTTAAGTCCTTACTGGATTATTTTGGGAGTCTGACTGGGTGCCAGGCTGGCTGCTTCTGAGGAAGTAAATACTTAAAGACAAAATGTTCAAGTGTTTTGGCTAAATTGTGTGTGCTGGCAAGAGGAAAAAAAAATTAAACAAAGCAAAGTGTGGGGTTAACAACAGCCCAGCTAGACTGGAATGTGGAGCTCATAAAAAGGAGAGAGGCCCAAAGCCTGCATGGGGCACAGGGGAGTGGAACAGCCTCTGCCCATGCAACCTTTCCAGGCTTTCCCACCACCTGTGTTTGCAGCATTCTCCTACCCTCAGCTCAGGCACCCTCCCAGCTGGCTCCACAGCACTGTGGTATGACACTCAGGCACAAAACCACCAAGCTTCTTGCCTTATCATGACAAGACATTAGTGAGCAGGGCTGGTTAGATTTTAGCAGGCCCTTTGGCAGTTCTTAGAAGACATCTTGGATATGGAGCACTCCCTTTTAACCTTGTCACAAGAGAAGAAGAGCATGTACCATCCTCCATGGAAGCAGGTTTGAAGCAATCTGAGAACAAGGACTGAGATGCATGCAGCTGAACCACTGGACAAGGAACCGGTAAGGTACTGACAGGGATGCTGCTGTGCCCAGTCTGAAGGAGAGCAGTCAGGGTTTTCTGCCTGAAGACCCAGGAAGTCACAACATTTGCTGGTGGCAGAGGGTGTGCTCAGCTCATCTGGGAAGTTTTTTGGGGCCCAGGGAAGCCATGGGACTTGCCCATGGCCTCTTAGTAAGTCAGCAGGGGAGGGATTTGACTGTGGCTGCACAGGCAGAGATGAAGCCCAGTTCAGTCCTGGCACTGCTGATACCACACTGTAAGGCAGTACAGCAGCCACTTCAGTGACCTTCCCCTTCTCATGCCATGCTTAGAAATGTTGCCATCCAGGTTCGTGATGTGGGTGGGTTTGCCTAGTTGAACAGCAAGCACTGTTAAAAATCTCAGCCTGGCTGCTTTAAAATCCTGCCTCCAGCAAGCTTTGCTCTGTCTGTTTGCTCCTCCTGGGAGCTGCACTGCTTGTGCCTGACTCAGGCAGACAGATTCTCCATCCCCTGAAAACAGATGTAGAGTCAGGAGCTGCTGCATGCTCCCTCCCTATTCCCACTCACTAGCTCATGGCAAGCTCTCCCAGAGCCCCATGATCATGGCAGCCTCCCCAGCCCTGCAGTGCATTTCTGCTTGATAAGGTGCATGTCATGTGTCCATGGAGGCATACCAATAAGCTCTGACCTATTTCCATATCACCCTCAGATCCAAGCGTAGAAAAGGTTTCCTCTGTCTCTGCTGCTGACCCTCAAATTGCTGGGTTTTTTTCATGGCACTACTGGTGCACACTTATTTGAAACAGAAAAGGGGAGGTTCCTCTTTCCCTTTTTTTTTGGCTGTTTTTTAGACTTTTCTGCTTTATTCTAGCCCAAGAGAACAAGACCACTACAGCATTCTCTCATCTGTTATGCCTCTTCTCAGCAATGTGATTTGGACAGAAAATATCTCCTGTTAAAATAAAAATTGAAGCTGGGAAAGAGTGCAGGCTGCTAAATACAGTGTTGTGAGCTTGACAACCTTACCAAGTGTTCCTAAAGCCAGGAAGCCTGCTGTAACACTTCCTGAAACACAGCTTTCCTTCCAGACCCACCAGCACAGTCAAGGCCCTTCTTCCTTATTGCAAGTGGCATCATCTGGGAATGTCACAGACCAAGGCACACAAGCACCACAGCATGGTAAGATTTTGTTCTCACAAACAGAACAATTAATCAGAGAATGTTTCATCATTCTTTTTCTGTACCAAGCCCTGTTAATATAATTGCCAAAGGACAACTGCTAGCTTTTCAGTGAGCTTCTGTGTTACTCAGTCTCCAGAGGATTTAAATTGCTTTGTCTCATGGCAGCACAGGAAGGAGTAGATGTGTGTTGGTCTCAGAGAAGAGATAGGGACACCAGCAGTGGCAGTAGGAAGCATGACAGTAACAGGGATGGCAACACGTGCATTGGAGGGACCTGTTTTACTCTACACTGCCATCAAATATAGTTTAGACAAGGACAGAAGTTTCTGTCTGGCATAGGCTGCACAGATGGCTAGAGATTCAAGACATCTAGACCCTTCTAGGCATATCCATCAGATCTAATCCTAGCCCTTTGAATGAATGGATGAATTTTCTCTGGTCCTGGCTTGGGCTTTCAGGGAGCAAAAGGACAATTTCTGCTCAGTTCCTCTGAAAGGCTGCACTGCTGAAAGCATGAGCACTACTTCTGTGGATGCCTCTGTGAGAGCTGAGCTCCATGAGTAAAGTCTTATCCTTACCATGGGCCCCATGCACTTGAAAATGTGGCTCCTTAGTGCTGCCTGAGTAAATCACCTGTGATGTGCTTGAATCCAATGCAGAATATGCAGTCACCTTGAACAAAGGAGGACTTCCCTTAAGCTTATTCTTGAAATCTGCCCTTATGAGCCTGCTTCAGCCACCCAGACACTCTGCAATGATCAGAAAATGTGTTCTGATTTAATGTCAACAGCTCTTGGTGTAACACACCTTTAGAGCAAAGCCAGGCAATAGGAAGAAGAGGCAAAGTCTACTCAGTCACAATGACTGGTGTCCTGTCATCAGCAGTTCAGTACAGCACAAAATACCCATTCTAAAATGAGGTAAGGGTGTAATGAAGATGTGGCAGGAGGAGGAAACCAAGCTGGAAGGGGGATTTCAGGTCAGATGGTAGTGCATGTCACAAATAAATCAATGTACCAGTAAGTCATTCTGACCACCACGCTCCCCCACTTCCCCACCCCCAAACCTCCTGCAACTTAAAACTTGAAGTCACATCTCTCCTCTCCAAAATTAGCACATTGTTACCTGGACAAGAGTTTAGCTTCCCATTTCACAGCATGCTTTCCTTTTTCAAGTTTGTGTTTCTCTGTTGCCCCAGCCCAGATAGTTAGGTTGCTATTGTTGCAACTTTAATAAAATGCTTTTCCATACACACAAAAATCCTGTGCTTCAGAGGCTAGGAAGAAACCCCACTGACAGATGGTGGCTTTTCTGAGACAAATGAGCAGAGTAGAAAGCATTTACAATGATAATGTCCTTCTGAGATGTGACTGTGTGTGGAAAGGTATGCAGAAGACCTTTTGTGTCCCCCATGGGCTGACACTTGGACCCTCTGTCAGTGACACCAGCTTCCTCTTCTAAGATGCCATAGTGACTGCAACATGCTAATTTAGTTGCTTTTAGTCTCTGTAAACTCAGTTTTTCCATCAAGCTGGCAATGAGTTGGCATGTCTTGCCTTTTTCCTCCATCTTAAGACAATGAAGCCACAGAGTATACAGTAGTAGGGTTTTTTTTCCTTGTGGGGACATTGTTTCCTGAGGAATCAGTGCTTTGTTTAGGAGTAGCTTTATTAAAGAAGAGATCATAGGGATTAACTCCACCTCTTGACATTTCTTAGAGCAGTATACCTAGGGTCCCACAATAAAAGAGTGGAGGTGGGATCCCTCTTCAAGTAAAAGGTGCTTAAGAACCTATCCCCTCCCTGAAATACTGCATCAGACCAAAAGTTTATCCAGTTCAAGATGTAACGTTCCACAGTGACTGGTAGTGGACACCTAGGGGGAAAAAAAATGGCTAATCCAGTGCCACCCTTGTCCTGACACACCTTTCAGTCTCCACCAGCCAGCAGTTGCAAGACTTCCTGTGCCAGAGGTTGTGCTTGTGATTCAGTTTAATAGACTACTGATAGACTGTCCCCTGGGAACTTTCCTAATCCCTTTTTCAGTTGCTTTGAGCCATTTATGGCAATGAATTGTGCAGCTGTAATTATGCACAGTATGAAACCAGCTTCTTCCCAGCTTCTTCTCTGTGTTTTCAAATCTGCTGCCTGTTTATTTAATGAGGTGCCTCCTAACTCTTGTGGTAAGAGAACAAAATTTGCTTCCTGCCCACCTTCCCCATGCCATCTGTGGTTATATAGCTCTGAGGCAAAAATCACCTGCAGCATCTCTGTTATCGCTGTAGGGGAACAGAAGCATCTTCAGCTCTTTAGTCCTCCTTCATGTAGGAGAGGTCCTGTGCTTCTGATCACCCACTTCATCCTTTTTTCTACCTTCTCTAATTCCTCTGTATCCCTTTTGGAAAAGACTGAGCAGAACTGCATATATTAACAATGATGTTTGTTCTCCATTTGATTTCTGCAACAGATTTGCTTATCCCCCTGAACATGTACAGCACAATAACAATGCTAATTATTCAGCCCTGTCTTAGAAATGTGTGTTTCTCAGGCTCCTGAAAGCTGATCTTCTGAGATAAATGGATAGTCTGTCCTCCAGTGCCTGTTCCCTCACTGAGGTCATTTATGGAAGTTGGTCCTGGATGAAGTTGCAAGTTTGTGATGTTGGTGTGCACTCCCTGAACACTTAGTTATTCTGGTAAGTCACTGAGGAGGTGATCACTTGACAATGGTTCCATATGTTAGGATACAGGCTGGCCTCAAAAGCATCATCAAAAATCAGTGGAACAGTTTTATTTCCAGCCATAGCTCAGAGGATCTCCAGGATTTACACAGTGTTTCCAAAAGCTGAAAAAATCTGACCTTTCTCAGGAAGGTGCTTGAAATTTCCTGAAGGAATTTAAAATCTGTTAAATATAGCCTGGATGCAGCCCAGTAAAATATGGAGCATTAAACATTTGCTAAACATGAAGAACTACTAGGGATGCTTTAAAAAGTGTAATCCTATTCCTGTTTGGGTCTTTATTCACTGTGGCAATTAAATATGTACATTAGTGATCTGCTGCATTAGGATCTAAGTGCCTGCATACAATTAAATGCTGTACTGAACAGGGTCCCAAAGCCAACACTGCTGTACAAGATTTTTAACCTATATTTCTGTCTGCTGTGCACCTCAGTTTAGTGCAGAGAATATTTATTACTTTAACAGGTATTTTTCTGTGAAGAGGGATTTACTCTAAAATATGGCACACATGCTATTTTAATCATTCCAGCTTGCACAATTATCTTGTGATAGGAATAATTAATAAGGTTTTTATGTGTACATATATTAAAAAATAAGGTTAATTTGTTGATTAACCACTTCAAGATCATTCAAGGCAACAGCATATTTGCAAGTTTGGCTTGCAAAACATTATGGGTCTATATATACAGTAAATTAATCAGTTCTGTATTGTTTTTTATATATATATAGGTTTTAGTCTAAAGAATATCTAAAAAACAGGACAGATGCAAATTTAAATCTCATCTAAACCTGTCCATTGCACTTGGAGCTATAAGCTTATATGACCATTAAGCTCTATGACAGTGCAGAGGCTTCAAGAGACAACACAAACACTGCTGTTCACACTGGTGCCTGTGGCTATCCTTGGTTTCTTTTGGGTTTGTACTGAGAGATTATTTAGCCAGGACTGCCTTTTCCAGCAGCAGCATCTGCAGCTTATTGAATATTGGAGCATATTGCCATCAATTCTGCTTTCACTCAGCTGAACTGCTGGAGTGACTGAGATGCAAAAAAGTCCCAGGACTTGTCCACAGCCATAGACTGAGTCACTGGCCCAGCTCTTTTAAAAAAGAGAATAATTTCCCTGTGCTTTTGCTTTATCAACTTTATTGCAAGGCATCCTTTCAACACACTGGACAATTTCAGTTCCAAACTGCTCAGAGTTAACTTGATAATCTGATAATGCCTCAAGAGACCTAAGGGTACCCAGAAACACAGTTATTGCATATGTTATTTTTTCACCAAAATTTCACTGGCTTCTTAGGATACAGGATTATTTTTTCATCTTTCTGGAGCAGCTTTTGACAAAATTCATCACTCTCAGGAGTTGAGTTCAGCTGCAGTATATGTATGTGAACTTGAAGTCTGACCCATCTTGGATTGCTCCTTCCCAGGACTAGCCCTGCTCACCATTGTCTTCACTCAATGGCAAGGTAATCTTTACTCTGTCCTTGGTTGTGTCCTCACCAACTTCCTCCTAAAGATGGTAAGAAACATGTGAAATTTAAATTGGATTTTCACTTGAAAGCATCCAGTGAAGAGGTATTAAATTATTCTGAGCTGCTTGGTCACTGCTATTTTGGGTTACACTAAGTGAACCCTCTATTTGTTAATACCAGGAGAGTTGCTTGCCACACAAGCTGTCAGAAATGGGCTCACACAATGCACTGTTTCTAACAGACATCCCACATTTCTGGTCTCTCACTGACTGCTAGGAGAATGTATGAATAAATCAGATTTAATTCTTTTTTTTTTGTTACTCCTTTTCACTCCCACCCTGTTCACCAGATATGCAAACTCATCCTGGGCTTTGGTTGCTAGCTGGGCTTCCTTTTTTTGTGTATTGACTTACCCTCAGTAATGTGGGTTTGCTCAGGACCAGATCCTAGGTTCAGTTAGAGCACTGCAGCCCTTAGCCCTCAGTGAGAGTGGAGCTGGGAATAAGTCCCCACCAGTGGGGCTCAGGCAGCATGTCCACAGTGATGCATAAAGTGGACCAGAGCCAATCACCCTCCCAGACTGTTGGGAGGACTTGGCACAGCTAGCAAAAATTAACACAACTGAGATCATATACATTTTCATTAATCATTGTGAGCCTTAAATAAAAGCAGTGCTGCTGGCAGCTCTGATTAAGAGCTTTCCATTGATCATAAAAGCCTAACACTAAAATGAATTGTTTAATGTTGAAGGGTTGAGATAACAGCCAAATAATTTGATTTATCACAAAGCCAAGACATAAGAAGAAAGAAAATATTTCAAAATAAGAAGGCTACAGTCTCTGTGACAGGCCCTGAGCTAATTTTAGGCAGGCCAGGAAAACACCTCAGCCTCCACGGCCAAGTTTGCACCACATTACAGCATTGTCACAGCCCCTTCATGCCTGGTGGGTGCTTTGTCCAGCACTAATGTGGAGGAAGGAGGCTTGAGGTTTCTTAGCTTTGAACAGTAAGACAAATCCTCTCCTCAGCAGTGTTTGTGTTTGTGTGAGAGATGCCCTCATAACAATGGATACACATTTTTATGCAAAGCAAGAGAATGAATACAGACATTATACATTGTGAGTGGAATTCATCTTGCCTGACCACTTCAGCCATCAGAAAACTGTGCAATTGGGCTGGGTATTTATATTTAATAGCCTCTATTGTTACTGGAAGGAGAGAAAGCAGCTTTTTGGTGAGTTTGAGGGGATCTGAGTCACCTTCTGGAGGCATCTGTTTCTGTTTACTACCAAGGAAGGGAGACAAGACTCTTAGGTTAGATTAGATACCTACTTTTTAGATTAAGCAAGATACTGGTACTCTTGTATGTGTGCACAGGATAATAGAAAATGTGATCAAATAACACAATATCTAATTTTTAGACCCTGATGAGCCCCAAGACCTCACAAGAAGTAATCTGCTATTCTGTTGTGTCCTGAAGGCTCCCACAGACCTTCCCATCACTGGTGCAAATACCCTATCATACTTTTGATAAAGAGTAAAATAAATAGTCCTTTTCCTTCTCCTCATCAGAAGAGTCATTCTGAATATGTTCATGCTGTGCAAAATGTGATTTTCTTTTGGGATGATGGACTCCTTGGAAGTGTTTTGGCCTTTCATCATCAGCCCTGTAGTCTCTGTGAATAGGGAGGTGGTGGACAAATTTGGAAGAAATGAGACGTAATCCAAACTTCTTTATGCCTGCTTAGCTACCAAAATGGCTGCTTTGGCTCTGTTAGCAGCTAAGCATCTGTCAAGTTGCTCTGCTGTAGCCAAAACTTACTCAGTGGCCAGCCAAATGCAGGCTGGGCAGTGGCGTTCTACCAAGGCTTAAGGAAGACATTGCCATGAACTGTGTGAGCCATGTAGAAACTTTTGGGCAAAGCCCAAACTCCACCTGGCACCTTCACTTGTCCATCAGAAGATAATACTTACCTCTGGGTGGGCAGAAGTTTGGAAAGCAAGTGTGGTGTCTAAATGTGTGTGCCAGGTGTGGGGACATATGAGCTGTGCATGAGATATGTTCAGGAAGTATGTGTCCACCTTATCCAGGCTTAGAGTACAGGGGACTCTCACCTGGGGTCTGTATGTGAGTGGCACATCCTCTTAACCTTCATTTGCATGTAGTTAAAGTTCTTTCAGTGTCCCTTTTTCATGTGTGGGTGTATGTGGGTCTGCTTGTGAGCATATGTCTTAAAAGTGAGTACACATGCTACTTTATTCCGCCACCCAAATCCTCCTCCCAGTCTCCCACCTGGTTTATTGAGGACTTGTCCTGCTTTGGTTCCCACTTCAATAGTCTCATTCCTTTTCCTTTCACCAGATTCATGAGCATGTATAGATGCCAGATAGCATCAAAGATCTCTCCAATCATTTCCTCCTGGAGTTCTGCCAGTGAAAAAATAGGGCAGACGACACCTCTGTCCATACACTATTGCAGTGGAATTAATCTGGTGCTTTGTTTTTAAGGGGTGTGCTGTGGTGTAAATCTGTCTGGCTCCTACTCACCTCTGCAGGAGGAAGAACATTCCCTGATTTCACTATTCCCATGCTGGTTGTTGAGCATCAGAGCTGAAGGTTTCTCTCTGAGTCAACGATTTTCCAGTACTGACCTTTTAAACTTCTCGGCATCACTTTAATGTCTTTGTGCTCCTTATTGCCCAGTAGATATTGACTCTTATAGAACCACAATGGTTATGGCTTTGCTTTTAATCATGGCTCTTTAAACATTTTAGCAGAGCTTAGTCACATGCAAATAAGCATAAGGGAAATTCCTGTTTAGAATAGCGTCCTTGATTTGGTGGCTGTGCCTCTTTGGTGCAGCTCACCGTGGATGAATTTGTATTTGTCAATAAATAAGTGAGTATTAAAGGACAATGGAAGTGTTCTTTCCTCTCTTTTGTTGTTTCTTTGTCTGTTTTGAAGTTTATTCTGAATTCTAACATGATATGCCTGTGTGAATAGGAACATTTCAAGCACTATCTTCTTGCTGTGATCCCAATAAACAGCACATGCAACTAACAGAGTCCCTAGCACATTTTTGGAAGAGGAATATAATGGCATATGGCACAGAAGAATATTTCCACAGTAATAAGCAGAAACTGATTATTAGCAAGACACTGCTCTGTAGCTAATGGCATTATGGATAATGAGGATGGTGGAGAACCTGTTCTGAGTGCTAGGAAATGGCCAATTCCTCCCCTTAGCAGAAACAATACCATTCCTAAAACATCATCAATCCTTTGATAGACTTCAGGGGAAGCTGTCACAATGCTCAAAGGCAGGCTGCAGCTTTGGGTCTGAGCTGTGCTGCAGCTGGCAGGAGAGCTTGCTGGCAGCTCTGCTACAAAGTTAGGCCAACCTGAGCAGCAGTACAGAACACCCTGCAGGTGGCATGGCCACGCAGCCATTGCCACTGTGCTGCCATCCCTGCAAGTTCGTGAGCAGCAAACGATCAGGCTTCTATGCACAGCAGGGAGAGCTTAGAGGCTGATTTATTTTTGGGTTTCAGGTTGTTTGGGGAAAAGGAAGGGGGGGAGGGAGTTAGGAAGGGGAAAAGGAAGGGAGGAAGGGGAAGGGAGAAAGGGGAGGGGAGGAAGGGGAAGGGGAAAAGGTGGACCAACTAAAACAAGCTGAAAACCCATACTGTTTGTGACCTAGATTTTAGGAAAGGAAAGAACTGATGCTAATTTGTGACCATGTATGATGGCAAGACTTCTCAAAAGTGACTAATGATTTCAGGTGCCTCAGTTCCCAGTGACTGAAATAAGCCAGGCCTGAAGAAAGCTATACACCCAGAGTGCCCTGATGAGCTGCAGGCTTGCCCCACCTGCAGCCATATTCCTCCCTGGACAGCCTCAGTTTACCAGCAGGCTGGGTTGATGGACCTCTATGACAGCTGCAGGGTGGTAATGCCCTTTCTGCCCCTGTCTTTACAGAGCCAACCTTGGCCTGGACCCCTGTCCCTCCAAAACAGCCCAGCCCTCGCGACGGAGGGGGAGCAGGTCTGACTTGCACCCACCCACCCAGCCTAGCAGTTCCACCCCCAGCAGGAGCCATAGTGGGCCCCTCAACTCCTTAATGCAGCACTGACAACCCCCCCACACACCAGAAATTAGAGGTTGTTTTTGTGATAAAGCCAGCAGCAGGTCACTATAGAAGCCTTCCCCACCGCAGGTCCCCATCTCAGCAGCTTCCATGCAAGGGGGACTGTGGGGGCTGGCCTCCACATACCCTGATAATGTCAGTGCCTGCCCCAGAATACTGAGGGCCATGTGAAATTATTATTAATAACAACAGGAGCAACAGCAGTGCCAGTGTCCCCCATCCCAGGTGTGCAGGCTTCATGCCCACACCAGCCTGTGAATTCTAGTGCAGTGGCAGGCACCCTCGGTGGCCATAGGAGCTGCCCTGCCACCTGCCTCAAAGGGTCTCCCCAAGGCTTCTCTCCCCACATCCCTGTATAGATACAGCGTTCCCTTGAACACCACAACACTGCCACTTCTGGAGCAGCTGTCCTGCAGCTGCTGACACCCAGAAATTTCTACACAAAGCTGTTTCCAGCAGCACATCCCTGGGGTACAAAGCCACAGCAGGGTGCCTGCTCACCCAGCCTGCACCATTTTCCTTGCTTCAAGCTACACTCAGCTGGAAGGCTGAAATGTCACTGATTAGGACTCACAGGACAGGGGTGGCAAAGAATTTCATTCCCCTCCTCCGGAAAGCACAGGCCAGGCAGTGAATGTGAGCCAGCACAGCTCAGGAAAGCCCTGGCCACTCGCCATCTTTCCCTGATGAATGAGCTGCAGCACACTCAAAAGGTGAGAAGGCCCAGCCATAACCATATCTTGCAAAGCTCAGCAAAATGGATGGTAAAAGCCTGTGAAATAGGACTTTTTCTTCCCCCCTCCCATTCTGTTTTCACTTTTTTTCTTGCTTTAGGCTCCCTGCCCTTATGCAGCATACCCAAGTGGGGTATGAATGGGCAAGAATAGGTCTGTGGCAGGGCTGGGCAGAGCCCTGAGTCTTACAGGGTGGGAAGGAAGGGGTACATGAGGCTCAAGGGCTCAAACAAATGCTATGCTTTTCCTAGAGTGATGTCAGACCACCTTTTCTGCTTTAATTGTAGTAAAAATAAATACAGCTAGAATGTATGGGCGCGGTTTGGAAAAGGATTAAGGGGACATTTTAGCATTGGTTTCACTAAAGTGGAAATGATTTCTGATAGCCAGCTGGAAGCTGGCAGAGGCACTAGGCTGAAGTTGAGAGTTGGTGCAGCTGGGGTTTCATAATACAGAATTGCTCGTCTTTCATTTATTACTTGAGTCAGATCCTAAAATCTTATTTATATGATTAGTCCCTCTGGGCCATATCCTTATTTCTCTTACACCAGACTGATTTAGAGGAGGGGACGTCTGTGAGGCAAAGCCTTCTCATTAAAAGGTCCCTCTAGAATAGAAAAATAAAAGCCAGCTATGGTAATGTCCTCTAGCCTGCAGCCAGGAGGCATGGACCAACATGGAAATAAGCTCCACAACAGGCAGCTGTCTTCAGCAGAACTAGCACAGCTCTCTTGAGTCCTCCAGCTCCTTCTTCGGATGAGAGTTCAGTTCAAGTATCCGGTAGTAATCATCCAGCTCATTAATTTTTTGGGTCCAATTTACCTCAAAACCTGCTCACCTCTCCACTGAACAACACAGCAGCCATTACTAGGGAAGCATTTGCTGCAGAGATCCTGGCTCAATAGTCTGGCTCCTTTGTCTGAACCCGCAGCCAGGTGCCCAGGACATCATGAGGTTTCTGCTAGTTTGCTGCATGACACTCTCTGGAAATGAGCCAGAACTTTCTGGAACAAAACTTGGGTAACATACTGGAGTAGTGCCACACAAACTGTGTGGACCAGACCACAGTGGGTCTGACCCTGCTGCACACTTTCCCTGTGCTATCCCAGCAGGCCTGGCACCTTATTCCTTCCCTCAGGACATACGTACATCCCTCCTCCTCATCCTTTTGGAGCCAGCCTACAGAAGCAACTCTTCTGGAAGGCTGCAAGATGATTGTCCCATTAATTCTTGCACTCCAGACTGCCTCCCACATCCCCAGAAATACCAGTAATAATGGTGAACAGGCCAACGTGTTGCATAGTATTGTTTCAGCCATCTTGCTGCAGATGAGGTGGGACCTCAAGCATGAGGGACCCCTCCAAGAGCAGAATGAGAGCCAAAGGGTGAGGAGGCACATCTACTCTGAGTGTTAGCCTGGTACAGAGATGTCTGAGATCGTGAAGACCTGAACTACTCCATCCACATGGTGAAGTACAGGTTTGCCAGCTAAGATACATGTGCTGCCCAGGCAGCTGAGCCTACTAGGCAGGACTTATTAACTTGGGGTCTGTGAGAAGACAATTCCTCCAAGCTTGATTTTGGAGTGAGTGCCCCTGTATATGCCCCTCCTGCATCTCTAACAGTAGGCTTATCTATGTTTCACACAGACAGTTTTGTGGCTCCTAATACCTGGTGGAGTAGACTCTACCATATTTTGACTCCCCAACCTGCACCTTTTTCAGCAGCCTCATGCAATAATCATTATGGAATGAAAAGGTGAGGGAGAAAAGGCAGGAGATGGAAGATGAAGCAAGTGGCCAAGTTCTCTGGAACACAACACAAACTCAAATGAAGGGAATCTGCTTTCTGGACTGTGTTCATGCTGTTTAACTACCCCAAGCAAATCAGAGACTTTAGAGAAAGAGCCTGCAGAATCAAGACTGCAGAGGCATGTATAGTGCACTTATTCAAGGATGAGAGAGGCTCCAGGATTCAGGGCAGAAATTCTCCAGCAGAAACGTTATGCTGGGGGGAATCCACCAATTACTCCTGTTAGCACCTGCAAACATATTTTTTAACAAAGCAGCATTCTCTCACTCTGTGGAAATGCAGAGCACATCCCGATGGGCTAATTAAATACCAATGCCTCCCTTACAAATAAGGGCGCTGCAGTAGTGTGTGTGAGCTCAGCCCTTACTCACAAAGGGCAACCATTCCCAGGTCAGATTCCAACAGGGAAATAAAAACTTCCAGCAACAGGGATCTGCTCTGAGCATGATGCCACAGCTCAGTTCGCTCAGCAAAGCAAACCTTCCTCTGCCTCCCACCCAGCCAGAGCAGCTGCAGGGCGTGCTGCCCCCACTAAGCCTACATCCGCCTCCCCAGGCTTCATGGGAGCAGGCGAGCTTCATTGGCTTCTTGGCTCAGCTTCCCAGGCCTTGCCTAATTGACTGCCAAGGTGCATGCAACACCATGTGCCATGGAGCAGTTATGTTTGTCAACCTGGAGGGCTTTGTGCAAGTCCTATAAAACACAGGCAATGTATATCCAGTACAACACGGTTCGGTGTGCAGCGCAGTGATGTCGTCTGCACCTGGACACCTCTGGGACCCGTTACTATTGCCAAGGGTGGGATAAAAAGTACTTTGTTTCTTGACTGCATTTTTGAAACCTGAGAAGACTGCTCAGGGATTTCTGAAGCTTGAGTTGATTAGCAGTTAATGATGTGTGTACTGAAGAAAAAGTAAGATTAAATATGATGCTCGTATTGAGCAGGTCATTTTAAGCTTGAGATTTACAGTTATTTTGTTGGTATTTCATGCAATGTTTAGGTCTGCTGAGCTTTTAGTTACACAGCCTCTCAGCATTTGAAACACTCATTTTAGGCATGTATAACTTAAACAACCAATGTGGTATGAAAGCCCTTAAGTGTATGTGTTAAAATTGCATGTTGACTCTCAGGGAACACTATTGGAAAATAGACACCCAGCAGGAAGGAAGTCACTTCCTTGGCGACACACAGATCTATACTCAAGAGATGCTGATTCATCCCAGGGCAGTCCCAGCCCCAGCTCCAACTGCCTTGCAGTACACAGGCGGTACACCTTTCACCCTGGGTAATGTGCTGCCACAAGCTTGTCCTCTTTGCTCAACACCTCAGCCCTTGCCACTCTTTCTTGACTCCTCTCAGCTGGAGTTGCCTTATACTTGCTTTTGAAGCACTACATAGCCCTGCCTTTTCCCACATGTATTTCTGAGTTATGTTGCTCACCTGTGACCTCCACCCCACAGGCATGTCCTAACTCAGCTGCCTGGGTGTCACCCTAGGACCATTTCTGTCCATGGCCCTTAAAATGTGGTGCAGCTTTCCTGTAGGAAGCTACCACACTCTTACTACGTACCTGTTTTGATGCCTCCCTTCCTAAGACTTGCTTTTGCTGTTTCCTCCATGGAATCCCATACAAATATATATACACTTAAAAATAAGGCAAAGAAGAAGGAGGTGGCATTTCCTAATCTCTTAGAAAAGAAACAAATCATACCTTTTTTCCCTTTCTAGGGGTTCGTCTCCATAAGATAAAGGTGTACTTATAAAGATGTATAAGATCAGCAAAGATGCAGTAGAACTAGCCTCAAACCTTGCTGACCAGTCTTGGGAGGACAGTTGGATTGCTGAGCCATTCTGATTCCTGTATATCATCCTTTCACTCCTCTTGTTACCCATGGTAAGTAGATTCAATGAGGCATAGATATTACCAGTCATTCTGCATTCATAATTTCATTTTGCCATAGAGACATACTGCAAGCCCAACACCTATCACCTCATGATTAGCAAAAGGCAGTATGTAAAGTGAAGACACTAATTTTTTCCATCACTCAGGGAATTTTCCCTCACACAGTACCACTTGTGCAAAAGAGCAATTATTTGCCAACATATGAAATGTAGCCAAACAGGCTAAGCTGGACAAAAGCTTCAGATCCTATGTGGCTATTAAGAGTTTTCAATTAATTGAACATTCAACTGATAAATGCACACAGCCACATCTGCATAGGTATCTTGTTAAAAACAATCTTTCTACCCTAGGCAAACCCTAGGGAAAGAATTTATAGTGCAAGCCTGTGGTGTACTTTACAATATATAAAGTGTATCCCAGGCTAAAAACCAAACCAAACCAAAACAAGGCTAAAGTTAAAATTAGCTGAAAGAAATTAAACAACACATCTCTGAAAAGTTCTGAATCTGCATATGCAAAGTCATTAGGCTTTAATCCCTGTGAATTGATAAAACTTTTGCTTCCAGTTTACTACAGATAAAGACAGGAAAAGTAACTAAGGTTCCTCAGTAGGTGCTCTGTGTTATTACTGTCATTGCTGCTATGGAGCTCATACAGATTTTATTACTAGGATAGCTGTGAAAACCCTCTGCCTCTCTCTTCTCTGCTCTCAGCTTTCCAAATGTGAAGCTGAATTTCTATTTTACAAGAGGTGCTATAGCTCACATTATAAATTGGTTCTGCTCCCTGGCCTGACTGAGACCACTCTGCAGAAGTCATCTTAAGTGATTTTTTTTTTTTTTTTTAGAGGAAACAGGATGCATTTTATGCATGTGAGCCTTTTGAAGCAGATTAGCAAAAGCACAGCAGCACTGCCAACAGAGATAATAGCACTGCAAACAGGTATGGCACATCTTCCAAATGCATTTAAAATACTGGTGGCTGCATCTCTTCTCTGCCCCCTTCTCCTCTCAAAAGGACGAACACCAATGAAACCCTACAAGATAATAATTTATTTTCACTAATACCCTCTTGAAAGAAATGTGACTTAGTCTAGAGTTATCTGCTAATTTAGGAGAGAAAAATTGTTTTAATGCATTGTAAACCAATCATTTGGATTGCCTTTTACCATTGGTTTTCAGTAAAAGTCCAAAGGTTGTGTTCCCACTTACTGTAGGACTATAGCTGGTGTGTATCCAGACTAACAAATAGCTAAAGAATAAAAATTCTTTCTTTGGCAGCTGGAACAAAGTGTCTTAAGCAAAATCATGTGTGTGAATCTATATCCAGACATGGGTCTTACTAGTACAGGTCTGGAAATTTCTACTATACTCAGACATACATTGCAAACCCTGTATTTTAAACAGAGCACTGGGGTTAATATGGATTGCTTTGTCCATACAGAAAATGTTGCAGATATGCACAAACATAACCCTTGGATCATTCCAACAATGAAGTTTGAACCTAGAGCTCTACCTCTAGAGCTAGGGATGGGACATTTCGTCAAACACCAAACTATTGTACATCTCAGAGCTTGAAAGCAAAAGAAAGTGGAATAGCTTCAAATGCTATCATAAACTCCCTTGCTTTTGGATTGTAAAAATGGTTCATGACTTACTACTGATTTACTGTGAACATGTTTATTGGCTGAGAGTTTTACCCAATATTTTGACAGAATATCAAAACTGTGGCTTCTTCTACCTGATGACTCTCTGTGTTGCACAAATTTCATGGGTCATACAGTAAGATCTTTTTTTCCTGACTGAATGAATAAAATACATAAGAAAAAAACCTAAACACCACTAGTGAATGAGGTGCTTCTGGCACAAACACTTGGAGGACTACTCATTCATTCTTAAAATTCATGCCACTTTCCCACACAAGGGTTGTCACATACTTGGCAGTGGTCCAAAAAGCATAAAACATAATCTAGGACTAAAAGCAATTGCACACAGGCCTTTTGGCTGCAAAAGGTCTACAGATCAGATTAAAAAAACATATATTTTCAGCAATTTCTATTAACAGCATTTACTGTAAAACAAAACATACTTACACAGATGGCTGTGTGTTAGCCCTCCTGGGATTATTTTCATTTTTAACCCTTAACTCCTGCATTTTATCTTCTTTTGTGGGTTTGAGTCAGACCATCAATGTTATTTTCATAGAGCTCTTTGTGCTCTAATTAAGCAATAAGGAGCAGAGGCTGTGCTGGGGATTAGGAGTGACTTGGAGTGGTGATGCAAAGCTGAGAGCCATTAGTGACACCTGGCCACTAATTCCCCAGGAGATACTAGTGCCAAACTCATCAGGGCTGTTTCTAACAATCTTTGCTGCTTTTTCAATGGGATACAATGTATTTTTGACTTTTGGAAAATACCAAAGGGCAGGTGAGTTTACTACAGTTTGCCATCAAGGAGATGAGAAGGATAAAGGCAATATGGATGACTGTTAACAGACTACAATGCTGTCTATAGGTATTTTCCTATTTGTCTTTATTTCTTGTTTGTCAGCTCCCACACACATTCCCACAGCAAGTAGATATTCAAAACACAAATGTGAGAGAAGAGGTGGGAGATATTATCAGAGCTACCAACTTCCAATAAATCAAATATCATTAGATGAACCAAGCTGGCTTACAATGGGCACAGCACTTGCTGCTTGTCAGTTTTGAAACCACTCCCATTACAGTTGCTTGATAACAATATAGAATAATGATATGAAAAGCTTATCCAATTAACATATTTATGCTTTACTTGGCAGAGAGGAAATGGTGGGTGTACCCATCTAAGCACTTTTGCATTCCAGCTGGAAATATATTAACCATTCTCACCCCTCCACCTCTCTCTCCTCCATGCTATTACAGCACCTTCCTATAAGACAGCCTTACATTGCTTCTGGGAGAACACTTTCACTATATTCTTAAAGGATATTAATGGACATTCATGTATAGTATTGCCATATGAGTGTTTCAATGACCTAGATTAATGTGCATAATTTCCTTTGTGTGTAATGGGCATGAGTGTTTAATTATGACAAGTTGTGACTTTTGTAGTTTATCTCAGCCCCCCAGGGAGCCCTTGAAAATGAAATTTCCTATTCCCTGGTATGCAGCGAGTGCAATTTTACAATAACCCTATGCTAGGATATCATAATCCGTGTTGCTTCCTCCCTTTTCCTCCACTTACTGAACACAGAGGAATACAAACACTGAAACTGGAGTTTGTGTGAGATGGCACAGAAAGCAGAAGGTTACAAATGAAAAGAAAGATTTAATGGGAAATGGGCTGCAAGACAGCAATCGGGATGATTTTTTTTTTTACGAGTCACTTAAATTACTGACCACACATAAATTCTGAGGTTAACTCCATTGGTTAAACTAATCACTATTAATGAGGGAAGCTGTTAATCAAATTGCTGAGAGCACAGGACCAAGTAAAATGGACAGTCAGATAATCTCTTGGGTTGACCAAAGATATAGAAAAGTTTGTGTCCCCCTCAGAAAAATGAGCAATGAGCTAACTAGTTTGCACGCTGTCTGCAAATGATGTATGTTCACAACAGTATTAAACCCTCCTATGCCTTGATTTTTGGGGGTTTCTTTACCCATCTCCTGCCTTTCTCCCAGATGCAGGCTTTTATCCCACATTTGCCCATTCTTTCTCTTGCATATACCCATGCAAGCAAGGATGGAGAAGGCTTGCAATGCAGAGGTTTGAAGTGGAGGATTAATGGCCGATGATCATGAAGCCAAATCACTCGCTATCCTTGCTTTGCACTACATGATTTCCTGCTGTTGTTTCTAGTTACAGTAGATAATAAAAACTGTTACAAAACCCTCTTAACAAGAAAATAAAACACAGATGGCATGTTGAATGTAAAGCATCTGTGGATGGCAATCAACTCTGGCCTCAAAAGCTATTTTGTTCCATCACAGTTTTCTTGAAGAAGTGGGAAAGAGACGGCAGGAAATACTGCACAAGTTGCTGAAGCAAACTTTGCCAGCTACCAAGAACCTCACCCTATGCTGGGAAGTGACTGGGTCTGGGAGGGGGGGGGGAATCATGGCTTTCAGGAATGGTGAAGGCTAATGCATAGTGTTATTACTCCCTTATCTCTTGAGGCCTTGGCTGGAAGAGCCATCTCTAAGATGTTCGTTCCTCAGATGGATAGCCAACTATTTGAGGACCTGAATAAATAGTTCTAAAAGAAAGAAAATGTGGTTACTATTTGTGCTATAAATTTTCAAAATGGAATAATAGTCAAGGCTTAAAGAGCAGATGATGTCTTACAGAAAACTTTTAAAAATATCCCATTGAGAAATATTTGTATCTTGCATCATATTTTAAGTCTTTCTCCTCCTTTGTTCTTTGGTAATACAGATAGCAAACCAAATCTGGAAATCAATTACACAGCCTATGTTTGGCATAACTTCACCACCCCCTTTTGTGTTCATTAGCCTGTCTTTACAGCCCAGTGCCACAGAGATCAGCCAGGTTCGGTTCCAATGCAAAGGTCCCCTCAATGAATGCATTTGTCTATTCCCAGAGGTCAGCCTTGGAGAGTGCTACCTGCTGGGGGAATATTACCCATTTGTTTGCGAGTACATGAAAACAGATAACGACAGATAACAAACCAGCTATGTTTGCATCGTTGTTGGCAAGCAAAAAGCAATGGAGCGTATCTCAGAGAAGATTTACACCAAGATGCTTTGCTCTTATTCCCTGGTGTGAAATGATGCAGGCCACACAGGCTGCTGCAATTTATGCTGACTGCTGAGGTCTCCTTTTCCATCAGACATGAACTTCACTGAGCAAGAGAGTGGCTTCCACATTTACTGTGCTGGGTGTCTTTAGGCCTCCGGGGTCTGGACAGAAGTGATTTACTGAGAATAGATGTCAGCATCTGCATTTGACCACATATTTACATGGCTCTTTCTGGCTCTTTTCCTCCATGGAGGCTGCCAGAATTAGCCTCGGGTGGCCCAGAGTCTGCTCAGCAAAAGCAATAACATGCAGAGTGAACTGAAATCTGAGAGACAAACAAGAGGCTTGACATCACACATTTCTTTGTTCCTTCTGACAGAGGCTATTCCTCTCTCACTAGACATGTCCTAAATGCACTGCCATGTCTACAAACAGCTTGCCATGCAACAGGGGACAACAATGATGCAGTTTAATGCTAATTTTTATGTCTTTCTAAACCTGGGGTATTTTATGTTCTTTGAGGTGAACACAAGGTTCATTCTTGACTTTGCTTTTAAAACCTTTGCATGTGCATGTGTTTGATGAGGATAGCAGCATAGGCCAAGGAAGAAAATGATAGTGTGTGAACATGCATTACCCTCCCTGCAGGGAAATGGCTTGCCCCTGAGGATCATGTTGGCCTTACACATTTAGAGAGTGAGAGACCTGGAATTTTGCATTGGAGGGCTACAGAGACCAGGAGGGATAACTGGAAGGGGCTGGATGGCTAGACAGTGAAGGAGTAGCACTAGACAGACCTGTCTGCTGCAGAAGGGGTAAAGCACATGCAGAGGCACCTCTCCTCCCCCACCTTCAGCAGGCTGTGATTGACTCTGTAAGAAGTTATCTGCTCAAGCGCACTGAATATTTTGCTGGGGACTACATTTTTCTTAATTGAGCAGAAACTGAAAATTACATGGACTTGGAGGGTTTATAACAATGCAGAGATGAGGGACACATGCTTCTTAAAAAATAAAAGCCAGCAGTTCCATTGCTACATCCAGTACTTAGGGTGTAAAATATTGGCACATGTTGCAATGGCTGGAGCTAGGCACATCAGTGTGACTTTGAAGGTCTGTTTGGTTCCCTTATGAAGTATTTATGCCAGTTCTGGCTGAAAGCTAATTCATTTTCCTAAATTGCTTCTTAGATAACAGGATGCCAAAGTATAACCAAAGAATAGCATAACAGGTTCTGTGGTAGAAATAGACCATATCTTCCTCCAGAGATGACTGGACTAGGGGTCTGATGTGCTCTGTTGACACAGAAATAGTGGCATTTGGACAGCAAAGCTGTAGGACCTATTTCACAGCAAGACTGTGCACTTCTTCACAAGATAATGAGATGAGGTTCAACAGCACCTCTGGAGTTTGTCTAACCCAACCTTCTTGTTCGAATGTTTTTTTAGATACTAAGTGTGTATTTCTCACCTTGCAGTATTTGAATCTTTAGCAATATACAAGCTAAGAGAGGAAAAAAAAAAAAGACACCCCCTTCAATTTGCAAAATACATTAATTTTTCAGTCTTTCTACCAGAAGGATGAGAAGCAGACAGAGCACATTTTGTTTTCTGAAAAACTTGTTATATCCTAAAGATTCCCCTGAGGGTAAAATTCTAGCCATTCCTTAGAATGTTGCAAACTGTACATACTCCTAAGGAACTGTAGGCAGAGAATTGTATTCAATGAATGAAAGACCAGAGCAGTGCTGCACTCAAGACAGGGGCAGACTGCTCCAGAGTCTTTTGTACAGGCTTTCCTCTCTATTATCCAGGAAAGAACTGAAAAAATGTTCTACATAAGTGGATTCTTAAGGTGCTTCTACATCTATTCTCAAGTAATAAGCCCACATTATACATTGTCTGTCTGAGAGCTAACATAAGGGAAAGACCACCCAGACCATTGGTGGTGTGGCTCTGCAAGGATGCCACATTAGTATTGCTGAGGGGCTCAGAGTGCTTCAATCCCTGACTGCTGTGATCTTCAACTAAACACGTTGGTGCTGTATTAAGAGAACTCTGGAATTTTTACATTTCATTTACCTTATCTATTTGAATGCAAAATATACCTTTCATCACACCCTCTTGCACTCAGGCTGTAGTGATCCTTTTTCCACTGTGTGCATCTAGATGGCTTTCACAGGTTAGATTTCTCCCACTCATTTTTTTGCAGTACAAAGATGTCACTGTTTGCTTTAGGCTCTAAAAGTGTTTAGCTGGGATATTATTTTTCTGCTGAAAATTTTACTTTCCCAATCATGGTTGAGTGACTTTCACAGACACATCCCCACCCACTGAATTGTGGCTCTACAGTTTGGCAGTTGCCTCTACCCCTCCAAAATATGCAGCCTGCCATGGCTGCTCATGGACACTTCATGATCCCTCTGGGATGCTAGCAGACCCCAGCCCTCCTTGTCTGAAACATCATATAGGCAAGGGATGACACCTCTTGGCATAGAGACCAAGCTCCTCATTGCATATTCTTGGTACCATAGAGCCCACCAACTGCTACCAGGTCATGTCTCTATCAAAATCTGCAGAATTTGGTGATGTGCTGCAGGTGGTGTGGGAAGCTTGACAGCTCTTCTCACTGTAAGAAATCCCACTGGCTGAAACCCATCAGGAAGCACGTCAGAGGAAAGGGTGTTTTCTAGTTATGTCCCCCTGTTCCAGTAAGGAATTGAAATGTATGATGCATTCAGCTTTTTTCATATTACACTCCATAATTGTATTAATAAAAGGTATTTACCCTTCACTGTTTTCATTCTCCAGAGGATTACTGAAGACAGGATATAATTAATCCAGATGCTCATATGAATCCAGTGAGGTTGCGTGCAACAACCTCTGTCTTTACTAAAGGTAATTGCACACATTCACCACAGTCCAACCTCTGTGGCATTTTAAGAGGAGCATGTCTAATTCATGAAAGGGGAGAATTGGTTATTATCTGCATTATCTGTAGCACTCCAGCTTAATTAAGAGTGTTAAAGAAAGAGAAAAGGTGGGAGAGAATTTCAGGAAGATGAAATGATTTGCCAAAGGTCACAGAATGGAGATTAGCACCTGGGTCTTTCCTGTCCCAGTCTAGTGCCCAGTCTAGATCAGATGGCCTCCCAAATCACCCTTCCTGAAGACAAATATCCTGAAGATCCATGTAAGCCTCTCAAGGAGAAAACAAAAAATGTTTCAGCATAGTCTGATAAAGTTGCAGCAATGCACAAGACATCACTGAATTTCAATAAAAAGAATATTTACTGAGAAGCAATGTTAAAAATGAAACATCCACGCTTTAAAGCAGCCAAGGTAATGAAAACTTCTACCTTACTTTCATTTGGAACTCATTTTTGTAAAACTAATAAATTAGATCAAGCTCCTAAATTAGAGCACTGATGCTTTCAGCTACATTTCTGAGCTAGGAACAGGCTTTCTAGGATTCCCAGTTTCTGAAATAAAAATAATTGGTTTCTGAGAAATGCAGAGTGCTAAGGAAGTAACCACTTACCGACCTATTCATCTGGGAGCAGTTTAAGAAGCAGCTTTGTATCTCAGGGCATCTGCAAGTTTAAAAAAATGTACAGTTCATTAGCAAACAACAAGGTTGTCATTCAGGTTACAGCTGAAAGGAAAAAAATAGCAAACTTCTTGCCCTTGTTGCTCTTCATTATGTTCCCCTCTGAACAACTCTGCAGCCTGTCCAGGTCTCACTGAATGGCAGTGCAACCTTAGGGTGTGCCAGCCACTCCTGCCAGTTTTGTATCAGTAAACTTGCTGAGAGTACACTGTCCCTTCATCCAGGTCATTGATGAAGATGTTGAACAAGATTGGATCCAGTACAGACCTCTGTGGAACACCACTAGCTACATGTGTCCACCTAGACTTTGCACCACTGATCACAACCCTCTGAGCTCTGTCAATGGAGTATGATGGAGTGAGCTACAAAGTGTACCAAAGCCAGCCTAAAGGGGTTTATCCAGAGTACCTGTAGAGACAGTAGGTGTGATTTGGTTTGAAATTGTCACATAGACCTATGTGAGCTGGATATTTAAGCCCTCATTTGCACTCAGTGGTGCTTTGTACAGTTGTCTAATCATACGTGTCTAAAGCAGTTTGTGATATTTTTAAGTTGCCCGAGACATCCATGTGAGACTGGCAGGCATAGCAACACATCTGTGGGTCACCTGTGCCCTTCTAGACCACCAGCTGGGGTCCTGCTGTCCCTATGGCATTTCAGCTTATAATAATCATTAATGTTTAGATAAGAGCAGAGCCTTTTGCTGCCTTTTAGACACTTTGATGAGGACACTTCAAGGCAGACCATATCAGTCTGCAACACCACCATGGGCACACCTTCCTCTCAAACACAAGCCTGTTTGATGTGCCTACCTTGGCAAGCCCCACCACCCAGCAGAGCCAGCAGTTTGGGTGCAGCTTTCTATTGACACAGCTGTAAAACTTACCTGTTCTGGCAGCAAGGTAGATCCTGTTGGGCTGGGGCTTTCTGTCCTACTTTTCACAGCACAGACGTGTCCTTTGTTTCAAGCCTCTTGTTTGAGTCAAGTAAAGCAAGGCCCTGGACTTTGGGCTCTCTTATCCCTGGCACTACCCACGCTCTCACATTTCTGCTTCTGCACACTCTTTGGAGAGGGAAGTCACCTCTAACACTCAGGATGGAAGATCCTAACCCCCTCTGTCCACTTCCACAATGAACAGCTGTCTGGTGGCTCCATCCCAAGGTGCTGTGTGCCATCTCATTGGGAGGGATCAGTAAGGCTGGTCAAACATGACTTCCCCCTGGTAAACCCATGCTGACTGCTCCTAATGACCCCCTTATCCTTGATATGCCTAGAGACAAAGTTGAGGACAGTGTTCCATCAGCTTTCCAGGGATGGAGGTCCATTAAAATTTTTCAGGCTGTGGAATTCCATTGGGTTTTTAGTTGGAAATGCAAAGGAAAACAAAGGATAGGATTCATGTCACCTGACTTTAGTGGGTGTCTAGCACAAGTGACTGTCAAGGCTCTTTACACCACATGAGAAGACGAGTGCCTCCAGGACCTAAATGGCAGTGTTTCTCTCTTGCTTCTTTTTTATGCTTAAATGCCTTCTATTTCAGGGGAGAGGAAGAAGGAAGGGGATGAAGTTTTGTTTGAGACAGATATCTAATGGGTTAGGTAGGTTAACTCCCTATCCTGCTACACCAACAAGCCAATGGCTTTTACGTCTAATGCCTCACCACTGCAGTGCAAGCAAAGGCTGCCCTTGAGCCTGCTAAAGCCAAACTGCTTGGCAACACTGAGCAGCCCACACTTCACAATCCCTCTTTGTATGATCTGGATTCAATTCTCACTTGACTTTAATAGGAGACAGATTTGAGTCCTACAAGACTGCAATACAAAACTGTACTTCTGATCTTGCCTCTGTTTTCTAGTATTTGGTGAACGTCTTCTTACTAAGAAAGAGGATTTTAAAATCCCAAACAAAGGAAGATTAATTAGAAATTTAATGAGTCAAGCTGAAGACCCTGGCATTACACTGGCCAGGTTCCAGACACTTTCTGCAAGAGGAATGGAGATCAAAGGATCCTAAAGAGAAATACTTCAGAGCTGCATAGTGGGAAGCCAGACATGCACAGAACACAAAGAAAAAAAAAATGGACCTACAGGTTTCTTCCAGCCAGCACACAGGGAAGATGGTTGACCTCACTGCACTTTGCTCAGTCCTGACCTTTTTGTTAAGAGTGGAGTCAGGTGTGCATACTGAATCAGACCACCTGACTCTGGAGGAAAACTGCAGTCAGCCTCCCCTACAAAATAGCCAAGAGGTTTAATGTGGGAGCATCTAGCATGGGTGTAGGAAAACAGCAGCAAAAATCTCAATCTTGGTGATCAAGAGCAAGAACTTAATAGACTCAGCATTTCATCAGCAGTCATGAGTGCCCTTAAAGCCAACACACAGATAGGTTCCCTCTGAAGAAAACTTTCCTCAATTCTAGCATCATGAAGATATGCTAGACTAGAGGAAAACTAGGAGATGAAAGGCAAACCATAATACCTCTCTTAAAAATTAAACACATAAAACCACCTGGTGGCTTTCTCTGGCAGGGTGACTGGCAAAGCAGATGCACAATAGCTGTAGTAGGTGTGGAGCTTGCAGTTTTTCCTGCTACACTCATAAGAATACTAGGGATACATGAGCAAAATGGTGCCTTTGAAAAGAGGGTGCATATCTGGCTAGTAAATTACTTCAGATCAGTAGATAACACTGAATCTAGACAATGAAAAATACCACACCTGCAGGAAAAACATGCAGTTTCTATATCAACTGAAAACAAATGAAATTTTTGATAAGTTATCTGTGCATTAGCAAATGATGCTTGAAATTCAGCACGGATGGGTTGAAGGAGTGGAGGAAAGGAATGAAAAAGACATGGAGAACAGAAGAGAGGGACTGAGTTGTTTGCCTCCTGAAAGTGAATACTGAGGGGAAGACAGAGGGATCTCAAGAGTGCCTTAAAATGTGTATAAACTTGCTACAAGTAGGACATCACTCATTTCTTCATCATGACCAAAGGCAAAACAAGAAATTACCAGCTTAACCTAAATCTCTCATGTTGCAATTTAAGTGCCATGATTGTTAAGATTTGGCACATGCTACTGAGACTGATTGTGATGTGTTTTAGGGCTACACAAGACATCTCTCAGTAATGGATGTTCTCTCCTGCCTGAGGACAGGAGGATGGATTAAAATTAGCTGACCTCCTGAGGTTTAAGCTAAGCCTACATTTTTATGATTCTATAAAATAAACACTTTGCAAAAGAGATGTCATCTCAAACCAGTATCTCAGGAATGCTGCTATTCCACTGTTGCTATTGGTTAGAAATATTTTAGGTCAATTAGCTGCATCTGCAATTATTGACACAAGTTAAACAGATATACAAAGCAGCAAATGAAGGGGATTTTTTTATCCTGTGTAGTCTGCTTTAAGCCAAGCAGTTAATTTGGCATCTAATCTCTGTTCTCCTTCTTCCCTGGGATTAGTTTAAATATCTGAACATGTTAATAAAGAATTTGAAATAAAGGCTAGAACACACATTTCATTATAAATCTGTTTTGCAGAAACAAATTTTGATTTTTTGTTGTACTTTACCTACTGCATTTTTAAGGGCAAGCTTTTGCTGAAGTAAAAATTTACACAGAAGCATGATACCCACTTCTGCATTTCAGGATAAATCTCTTGCCTCAGTATGGAATTCAAAATTTTATTTCAGAAATATATGTTGCTTTTTTCTTGAACAGTAAAACCTATTTCTTCTGTAGCCCTGGGAGTGGGGGGGATTTTTCCAGAAGGGTTTATAGAAATACTTAGAGGATAGTATTTTTAACTATTTTTGTTCAGTCTTTGAAGTTGGGGGTTTCTCAGGTTCAAGAACTCTGCAGCTCACATAATAAAAAGTAATTAAATCATAATCCACTACCTGATAACCATAATCTCAATCTGTAGGAAATACAAAAATGCATTCAATGTTTTCACATGGCTGTTCCTGGAGAGTTCTAGATCTAGATGCAGCATTCTTCCTAAAATAAAAGAAATAAAAATCCACAATCCCTACAAGGTGCAATGAAATGATATTGACTTCAAATTCACTGGAAAATATATAATCATAGAATGATTGAATACCTTCTACTGGAATTGAAGGCACTGCTTGCAAACCCAGCAATATTCTCAGTAATCACTGTTCCATTGTGTCTCATCAGTGCCCCTATTCTGTAAGCACCAAGTGCTTAAGTGTCAGGCTATTATGACTACCTACTTGGACCTCAAGCCATCATGAGCATTTGCAATTTAGATATTCCTTGTCCTTTCCTGCTAGTAGAACCCTTCATTTACAATCTTCTGAGGTCATTCTAACAGTGCTGAGGGACAGAAGGTATTTTAAGTCAAACAGCAGTGAACTGTAGGTGTGCATACCTTGGTGTCTACATGGACATGAAGTTCCTGCACTCTTATTGCACATGGGAGGGATCCAGGCTGGGAGGGAGTTCAGTAAACACAGGTGTCTCACACCCCCAAGATGCCTGTGGTCCAGCCCTGGCCTCCAGCTGCCACTCCAGAAAGGCACCTTTGGCCATATCTCATGTATGAGGTCCATCTGACCAACCTATGGTGTTCCAAATGGCACAAAGTATCCAACTTTATACCATGGTGTATAATCTGAATCATAATTCAGCTGACCTGCCCGTTGGTTTCTACACTTGGATGAAGCACATTGATCCCCACCCTCCTTTGACAGTGTCTTCACTGTTGAAAATGGAAATTTAGGCACCAGCTCTACCTACTACAGTTAGAAACATTAATCTAGACCCGAATCTTAGCTGCACCTCCAAAATGAATCTGCTCCTGTGTGAGCAAACATAATTATTATTGCTTCTGAGATTACCCCAGCAACTCCCTTCTGCACTTCAAGCAACACTCATTAGACCCTGCTGCTCTGCTGACTAGAGGACATCTGAGTGATCTACATGTTCTTCAGCATTTTTTTTTCCCCAATAAAGGCAGAAATTGCTTTGCTGATTGTCTTCCAGAGAAGCAAGAGCCTGGTTATGACTGGCACACAAGTAACAAAAGGAAGCCTTTTGAAATGAAAATGAAAGCCAAGACAGTTACATATCCACAGGTTTTTTTTCTTTTCCAAATGAATTCTAGCTAAGTTTCTAGGATGTCTTTCCACACTCCTCCAGCCATTTGTTTTTGCTTCCTAAAAAGCTCTATGTTGTTTCTCTTCATTATTGAGCAGTTGCTGTTTTTCAGAACAGAATGGCTGCACTTCAGGTTTTGGCAGGAACAGTTCCTTTCTCTCCACTTCGTGCTGTTTGTGAAATGCTTTGGGAAACTTTCCCCTGCAAAGCATTGTGCAAATGCAAGCTTATTATTCTTGTGGAAGAGAATAACAGGTTGGGCTGTTGACTCGCTCTGTGAGCAGGTGCCAAAATCCTGCTGGGAAATACTGATGGATTTTGCTGATTCACTGCAGCAGATGGGACATATTAGCCAGGCTCTGCATAGAGGGGGGGGTGAGTGGGTGTGCAGGGGGCTGCTTCAGCTCTGCTCAGGGGTCTTGGCCTGGAAGCAGGAAAGTGAGCAAGTCCAAGATTCATGCTACAGTAGCACATTAACTGCAGGTTTTAGAAGCCCAGTCTCCAGGGAAGTGGATGGGTTTTGGCCATCTTCTGCCCCATGGAGCTCAGTTTTGAAGCAAGCTGAGAGAGACATCTGCTTGCTGACTGTTACAGAGCTGAGTGGTGCTTGTCTCTCCTCTGCCTCTCTGTAATTGTTTGTGACATGCTGAGCTCAGCCCACCTCTCTGCAGGAGTGCAAGGGCTCAAGGCCAAAGTTTAAAAGACTTGCAGGTGATGTGCTTCACAAGGCCTGAGTGCCTCTCTGCCTGGTGTCCTTGGCATGGGACAGTGGGCTGCTTGTCTTGAGTGGGCAAAGGACACTGAATGGGATAGGGGGCAGGGTCTGATATCTGGAGTTTTGAATGTGATAGAGACTTACAGTCTGCGTGACCTCTGCAAGGCCAGTGTTAGAAAGCAAGAGTGGTTCTGGTAAGTGCTGCTGGCAGTGCCCAATGCCAAACATAGCTGTTTCTGTGAAGGCAGGAACCATATACAGTGCTGTGGGAGCTGGCTGTTTGCTGATAATGATTCCTGGGCACTGTGCAGCTCTCTTTGTTTGACTGGGCTACCAGGAGGCTTTGGGCTGAGGAAATGCCTCGGAAGTTGGAAGGCACCCCTGCTCCAGATGCATAGTTCAGACCTGATGGCAATGCCCTCAGCCACAGCACCTGGGACCCCATAGAAATGCCTCCAGAGGGACTCTATGGAAATGCCTCTGGAGGGCACCTCGGTGGCTCAGGTGACAATTGAATAGCAGATCTAGAAAAGTCACTGTGCTCCCAGAATGATGCTAAATACTATCAACATGTTTCCTAAGGCACAGAGAGGGAAGAGACAGAATCATGTTTCTTTTTCCCCCAAGTTATTGAACTGCCAGTGAAACTGGTGTTTTGGCCCTCATTCATACCTTTACTTCTCTTGGTTTCCCAGCCAGACATCCAGAGAAACTGAACAGCCTAGGTAACTCCTGCTGCCACCTGAACTGTCCCAGGAGTGCTCCTCCCTTGGCTTCAGCGGCAGCCAGCCTTCCCTTGCCAGTGTCCCTCTGTGCACAGAGAGTGAGTTGTCAAGGGCTGCTCCACTGCAAAGCAGATAAGCCTTGGGAATGGTTTGAGATGCCCACCACAGAGCTGGAAACACTTCTTGAAACTTGCCACTTAACAGGTTAGCACATAACAAGGAAAACAAGAGGCAGAGAGCTGCAAGCAAATAAGAGTCGACAGCAGTAAATACAAGTGTTGTGATAACACTAGGAATTGAACTTGCTAGTCAGCATTGTTTGAAACTACTTTAAAATGAATACATAACAGGAGGGAAAAAAACATGCAGAAAGCAGTTTAAAGGATCTCCCTCAGTGTGAGGTTCCTGGATTTAAGCCACTCTTTCCAGGAGAAGTTGCTACAGTATAAAAAAACTCCTTTGATTTTAGCACTAAGTTTTTTGCCTCCATCTCTCAGTTCATTCTGAAGACAGAATCTGCATTATTAATATTAATGTAACCAGACAGAAATAAACCTAGAAAACACAATAAGCATTCAGTGGCAAGTAAGAAAATCCTACAAAAATGGTTTTCTCTCTTATATAAGAGGTCAGTTCTGAGTTTTTCCAAAGGAAAAAACTGTAATACAGAAACATCCAGTAACCTCCCCAAAGAGTCCTGTACATGTCTCAACTGCCCCCTTACTATTCACAGAATCATTAAGGTTGGAAGAGGCTTATAAGATCATCGAGTCCAACTACCAACCTATCACCACCACACCACTAAACCACATCCCTAAATACCACATCTATATGCTTTTTAAACACCTCCAGGGATGGTGACTCCTCTACTGCCCTAGGCAGTCTATTCCAATAACCAGCAACTCTTTCAGTGAATAAATTTTTCCTGATATCCAACCTGAACCTGCTGTGGTACAACTTAAGGCCATTTCCTCCTGTCCTCCCATTGTTAACCCAGGAGAGGAGACCAAGTCCCATCTCACTACAATTTCCTTTTAGGTAGTTGTTTTGCATGTACACATATCCTGTCACATTACATTTTGGGAAGAATCTTCTGGTGTCTGTGACAGTTAAAGAAACAAGGTTTGGAACACTAGAGCAACAACATTAAAGCTAGAGATTGATGTCACTTACCTGTACCAATGGCCATAGAAGAATCACTTTCTCTCAGCCTTGAAGAGCAACCTTGCTAAATACCCATGCCCATCCCACTGCCCCCAACAGATGACACTCCACACACCTAAAAGAAGTCTCTCAAAAGCTCCTATGCTTAAATAGTGGAACTGGGCTTCTATAGTATCCAGTGATTGGCTGTCAGTCAGATGTCAATAAGCTACACCTGTGCCAGCTTAACAGCCTCACCTCCACAGCTTTAGGTAAGTCATTAGTGCTAATTACTTTGTCACATGACAATGACTTTAGGTATCCTCCAGACTTTTGACTTTGGAATCTGTGGAGTGAGTCTGGTTTCAGCATCCTTCAACACCAATACCAGCTTCACTTTCCTTTCTCCACCACTCTTAACATTCACAGGTTGAGCTGTTAACCCCCACCTAGGCAGAGCATCCTGCTACAATGATCACCAGAGATCCCTCCAACTCCCATCACCCAGTGATTCTGTGCTCTTGTTTTAGGAATATAATCCAGCAAATATTTAACTTGAAGTACATATCAAGATGTACACAGACAACTATAGATTTCAGTATTTTCAGCAGAACAGAGAAGATGTAGAGCTCTAGTCAACAAGGTCTAATCTGAAGATGGTTCTTCTAGGAACTACAGAGTAAAGTGATATGAGCATAATTTGACTGTGACAATGAAGATAATTGATCTTTGTTCATTAGACAGAAGGGTAATGAGTCTGGTGTGTGTCAGTTTGTTAGGACTGAAAGGTGTTTTGACTAAGTAGAATAAAGTACATTACAGAATCACAGAATCAGAGACACCACTGGGATTCAAGTCTCCTTCACCTGGCAGTTCACTCTCCCCTGACTCTGCCTCCCAGTCCTTCAAACAGATGGAGGAGCCAGCAACATTTCCACATCCTTGACTATTCCACTTTTAACAGCTATTTGCTCATTTTTCTTCATAAGGAAGCACTTTTCTTGCTCTGTACTTCCATTAAGAAAATGTACAAGCCTAATAGTTACTAAAAAGAAAGTGACTAAAGCTATGCTAATGTTTTTATGGACTCATTAAAGGTCTTATTAATTTTTCTCTGTATTGGAAAAAATCTAATTTTTTACTTGTGACATAATCAAGAGTGGTACCCAGGTTTTCAGGGGTGAAGCATTCATACTTTAACCTTTCCTTCTGCTTCAAGCAATCATTCTTGTGAACTTGCTGAACTGCAAATCAAACCAGCGCTTTTAAAAGAGATTCTTCTCCTCCTGATGTCTTTTGTACCCTTCCTTTGTGCTTTGAACTGTTTCTCTGTGCAGAAGAGCTGGGATCAAGGTGACTTGTGGAGAAGTGCCAGGCTAACAGCACTTTAGTCCATCTGTCCCTGGGCTCCCCCATGCCACTGTGGGACTTCCCTATGGGTCCATGGCTCCACTTACCAGGGATCTTTGGGGATCATTTCCAGTTGCTGCTCCTCATTTTCTTGCTGTGCATTGCCTCCTGCTTGCTCTGGTGAGGTGGCAGGACCTACAAAGGGGTTCCAGGTTGTATTCAGGGCCCAGGGTAACCACAAGGACTCCATGTTCCAGCACAGCACCTTGGTAGGAGAGGCACAAGTGAGGATGCTCTTGGCCCTGCTGATGGGATGGGGCTGAGAGGTGCTACCCACAGCTGGTCCTACGTCCCAGCTTTAGAGAGGGAAAGAAGTACCCACATGTTCCCTACTTAAGGGTGGTACGTGAGAAGTAAACTTTTAATTGATTCAGTTACAACAGCTAGCAGCTAAAGTAAAGCAATAAAACTACAAAAGCATAAAATCAAGGATACAGTGAGTGTTTTACAGCTTGCTCTATCTGCTTGCCTTTTACCAAGCCTCCAGCACTAGCAGGTGATATTTAGTGATGCAGCAGTGGCAGTCTGAATGTTAAGCATGATGTTTCACAAAGTGCCCCAACCCTCCTGACAGCCAGGAATGAGTTATTTCAGAAACACATGGCATGTCTGTCTGATCCTGATGCATCTCTTAACTATGATACTTCATAAATCCCTGGTTTCTAAACTTACTGCCAATGGAGGAAAAAAGCGTCAGTCTATAATCTGTTGTCATGGAAATAGTTGGCAAGTTCAATATGCAAAGGGACAGGAAAATACAAGTATGTTCCTCTTGATTTTGCCTTTTGGAATTTTCTAATCTGGAAATAAAGGTAAAGGCTACACTGAAGCCTAAGGAAAATGCATTTACTTTCTGGACAGATGCATTTGACTAGCCAAGAAAACTACATCCAACCTATTTCCAGGCATCCCCATGAATCCGCTGTAGTGCAGCACTGCATTTTCTCTTGGATGTCATCTCTCACCTGCTGATCATTAAAGTCTTGTGCTTTCTGTCCTGGGAATAAAATATCTTTTACAAAAAAATCCCACACAAGATGAAAAGTGAGACAAGGACAAGCAGAGATAAAATGAAGAACAAACAGTAGAGGAGGCAAGTGCAGAGAAGCATATTCCACTTAGGCTTTTATGGAGGTTTTTAATTTCCTGCAAACATTTTATTTAGGCCAGGCAGGGACAGAAGTGGAAGGCAATCACATTATCAAGCCTCTTATCAGTGTTGATTTTGCTTGGTCTTGCCAGAATGGATTATTTTTTCAATAATTCTGTAACTAAATTAAAAAAAAATTTTAAAAATTGCACTTTAGTTCAGGATAATACATGATGTGTTGTTTCAGTGTTTCTTAATTCAGGTGAATTTTAAAATAAAAACATCAAAACAGTGTGCTGAAACAATTTATTCTGAAACTGCCAACACAAAATATAAAGGAAATAATCAAGGAACTTCTCACTCTTCCATTTTTCTCCATTTATCCATTTAATCTACCTCCAGTCAGTGCATAGTTCTCACTGGAAACTGAATTTTTCATTTGTTCTACTTACCATTAATCACAACAAACCCTGTTTACTTCTACTGTAGTTATTTAATACTCACTGCACTGCCGTTCTGCCACTGCAGTTGTAAATATTTCATCTCCTTTTATGGTGACTCCTTAGGGGCTAGAAAGATACAAAGCCCCTTTTTTTTTTTTGAGGAGTGCTATGAGGTGAACTTCTTGAACTGGATCAAGGTCTGACTGGGGTCACTTAGGTGATGTTCACCCAGGTGTGCTGGTCTGTAGCAGTGACCCTGGCACAGTGTCACTGGTGGGACCAGCAGCATCAGCTGCCTGCTTCTCTTGGCATCCTTAATGGCAGGGCTGGAGGGGAAGATTTATTGCACTGAGGAGGGGTTTGCAGTGTGGAACAAGTGGAAGTGATATCCCAGGCACTAGCTGAGGCATGGCCCCTCAGCCTGCTGATGACAGCAGGGAGCCAGGAGGAACAGCCCGAAAGGACCCTGAGTCACAGCCACAGGAGTAGGGATACAGGTGGTGCCAGTTTGATTGTCTGCAAATCTGGTGTGTCAATATGACTTGGCTTGATTTTTAGCTACCCTCAGGACCAGTACCCTGTTTGCTATCACAGAGGCTCTACAGTATGCCACTGAAAGGTTTCCCCTCCAAAATATGGTTAAGTGGCTCTGCTAGATCAGATCACCCAAGAAGGAGGCAATGAGAATCACATGCCTTCAGCCCCTGATCACCTGCCTCCCTGGCAAGGTTTGGCAGTGACACAGACCCAGGAGCATGGCTTGCCCACAGTTTCTGCTAAATAGTTAAGCTTTTCCACAGAGAGCTTTCACATTGTTCTAAAACCCACCTGGGTTTCTTTGCAGACAGTATTTTTGTATAAGGCTTAAGATATAGTTTCCACCAACACTTTTTCATATCCTTCTTTTTTTCCCCTCTCCCCAGCCATTGCTGTGCCATTACCAACTAACTGCCTAACTGATTGTGCTCCCTTTGGCTGTGTTTGATGTCTGGGAGCAAACATGGGAAGAGAACTGCTCTTGAAAAGCTGCCCTTGAAGTCCTGCTCTACAATAGTTTTTCCTTTTTTTTTTTTTTAAGCAGGGATCAGAAAAACATAAATTGCAGTATATCTTCAAAGTGTCCAATGAAGTTGTTTGCCACATGATTCATATTGACTTTAATGGGAGTCACATGCTAAACTCCCATGCAACACTAGGAAAGTTTTAAAGTGCCACCTCTTTGCGCAAGAGCCCGGAATGAAAAGCTACTTTTGTTTTCCTGCTTCACAGCACTGGCATTGTCCAAATCCTAACCCTTCAGTGGGAACGTGCCAGAGTAGGGCAGGAAAAACCCAGCCAGAGAACTGGTGGTGCTGCCAGGCACCTCTGCCTCCTGCCTGCCAGCTCTCCCACCTGCTAGTGTAGCAAACAGGTGAAATCAATGCCTAGGAAGCCCTGAAGCCCTGCCAGAGCCCCTCAAAAAACAGGGGCAGGGTGAAGATAGGTCTGGCACTGAGATATTTACATTCCTTCTCCTGTTACTAATGCCTGCTAGTTACCTTCCCCCTGTTTCACAGGGTTACATGCGTTCCCAGTGGCATTTCTCTCTTCCCTGATAGTTTCCACTAATGCTTCTCATTATTGTGCCTTAAAGTCATTGTGATTATCTTGGCATCTTAAAATATAGATACCATTTGGAAAGAGTGGAGCAAAAATAAAGACAATTTCCCCACAAAACCCCCCAAGTGCTTGCCTGACAAGATACAGGCAGGGTTTTTCTGTTTTGAACAAGAAAAAAGCAAAATCTGCCCTTCCCCTCTTCCCCCGAAAGAGGTCATGTATTAGCCTGCTGTCAGGTCAAATGGTTGAGTGTGATTTACAGGGATAAAAACCATGTTAAAGCAAACTAAGAGCAGATTGTTCCAAGTGTGTATGTGGCTAATCCTTGCCTAGGACCAGGCAGCCTGGACACTGCAGATATGAGAATCTCTCTGGGTTTCTTTGAAGTATGAGCAAGTATATTAAAGTGGGAGGAAAGCACCAACTCCTTCAGGTGGTGATTTGTGTTTATTGGCTGTGATTTTTATGACTTGGGGAAAGAGGTACAAACGCTGGCATATGCTAATTGAAATGTACGGGGTTGGTGTAAGAGACCAGTTCACGATCAAGGGAAGATGACAAAGCCCTTTCAGAGGAGTGTTTTTCAGCCTTTGCTAATGTTGCTGCATAAAGGGTTCTGCTGCTAATGCTACCTTTAATGGTGTAAGTGTGAAGCCGTGAATCATCCACCCAACGATTATAAATAGCAATACATCCTTGGCCACTCAGAGCTGGGACCCCATAACATTTTAAAACACTTGCTTTAAAAAGCCTTTCAGTGCTGCCAGTGGGATGAGGGATCTGTATAGCCACCACTGCCTGGTATAGCTCCCCCAGATTGCTTTGTTACCTTATGGTGTTGCTTCGTTCCAATTAGAAAGGGAAGCAGAGGCCCTGCTGAATAACAGCTGGCCCATAGCCGTTTCTTCTGTCTGCTGTTGTCAAACCACTTTTGCTAGTAAGTTATGCATGCCTTGAGCTGGGAAAGAAAAAACGTATGGGATGTAAATCCAGTAGTGAGGGACCCCAGTGAGGTTCTTCAGCAGTCTCAGCAAGCCATTTATGCAAGCAGGAACTGCTGCAGCAGTTCCCCACAATACACCCTCAAATGACAGCAGTACTGCAGTGGCTTCTCATGCACATGGCTATTTTTCTGCCTGGAAATGTTGCCTAGATAGGATCAAGGATTTTGGATATTTTTCTGGCAGCCCAACTGACATTATGTCTCTGCTGGACAGCTAGAAATTCTGGACAAAAGGCCACTGCCTGCAGATAAATCATCCCTGTGGTACACGTGCAGTGAGCCCAGCGTGGTTGGGGTGTTTATCACACAGGCACTCTCCTCTACCTTACAGATGGCCTGTACAGATGCAGTAAATCAGCCCCATCCTGACATGCCCGATGTAACACATCTGGGTAGCTCATGCTGGGAAACCCAGCCCAGAAGCACTCCCTGCCCAGGGGCTGCACACACACAGCCCCCACATGCTGCTGGCCTCACTGTCTGTGTTCAGAGTCTCATCCTGCAGGGAAGCTGAGAGGAGACTGGAAATCTCTTCCTCAGTCTTATCTTCTCGCAAAAGTTTCTCCATCCTCTTCCCCTCTCTTAACAAAATGGGAAAGCAAGGGAGGTGTTGTTAAAGGCTGGGAGTACCCCTGTGCTCAACGTGGTTCCCACACAGCATCCCCTCAGTGGTATCACGCATCTCCTCCTCTGCTTTCCCCTTCCTCACCTCCCTAAAGTTCAGAGACAAAAGGTAGAGTTTAATTTCTGTGATGCAAGGGGATCTCCTCATGACCCTGTGTGGAATAAGCACACAAAAGCTGTCCCATTTTGAGATGACTACCTCAAATTCAAGACTGAGGAGGGGTTTCACAGCACCCACCTTTTAATGCACTTGTGGAGTATGGCAAATGCTGAAGCATGAGCAGTGTGGTGGGTGGCAAAGGCTGGAGGTGAGATGGGTGCATTCCCCTTGGAGCTCCTCTGCACAAGGACCCAAGGCAGCATCCTGAAGCCAGGCAGAGCAGCTGCCAGCTTTCACCACCATGTGATGACACAAATTACAGTAAACCCCTGAAATTTCTTCAGCATATACCAGTAGGCCAGAAAGCCCCTTGCTGCACCAGAAGCCCAGAGAGAGCATAAGGATGTCTTTTCAGTCCTATGGCCAAATATTCTGAAGGGACAGCTCAGTACAGGAAGCATTTGTTTGCATGCTTGTTTTCTGGGAAGTAGTCTGCCTGACCTTGACAGCTGGCTGAAAAATTTGATTGCATGGTTTCTTGGCACAACATGCAGATTTTGTCTAAAGCAGAGTGTTTCGTAGGAAACATTGACTATCGCCACTAATTTTTTCAACAGGGAAGTGTTGAGACATTATATTTTTAAGAAATGTGACCATTTGTGGTGAATTGTCAGTCCTTTTGCTGTGCTAAGGCCTCCTCCTACAAGGTGCTTACTTTTAATACTAACATATGCAAAATATGTAGATAGTCCAAACAAAATCATTAGTGGTCTGAAAGGAAAGTGGTTTGAATGTTTAAAAAATTGATATAGGACATTTACAATATTCATTTATTAGTTTTTAAAAGTAAAATGTTATGTCAAAATTTGTGCTTGAATAAAAACTGTCAGCATAACACCTCAGTGAAGTCAAACAAAATCAGATGGTGGAGGACTTCTGTATGCCAATATAAACAGGCACTGTAATTCTATAGGACTTGATTTCAGGGCATCCAGTGTATCACTGTCTACATCTGAGAAGAGTACAGGCATAGCTCTGTATGTACATTATCTCATCAGATATATAGCCAAATTTAGGAAAAGAGATTCTGTGAAAGGGAATTCAGCTCTGAGAAGAGAAACACAGGCACCCTGTATTGTTCATTTTGTTGAATAACTGGAAGAAACAAATGTATTAAAGCAGTGGAAGCCAGTAACAGTTTCATCAGCAAATAGATTATTTTTAACGGAGGACCAGCCTCCTGGCCAACCTGCTAGGGGTTTCTCCTTCACAGAGAGGCCTAACCAATGGGTTAGGAAGTTCTTAGTTTTCTGGACTGGTGATTATTTATGTCACCAAGGAAAAATAACATTAGCAGAAAAGGCTGAGCTCATCCTGGGACACGCTGGGGCTCCATAGTTGGACCATGGTCCTAAATGAATCCTCTCAGGCAGAAGGTGGATGTGAGGCTGAGTTGCTAATATATATTGGCTGCTCTCTGAGCTGAACTGGGCACAAGGAAATTTTGCAAGCAGTTTTGTGAATTCAGCCTTCATTCCCTTGGCTTTTATGGTATGAACAAATATCCACATATTATGTTTTAGGTTGTTTGACTTAAATGGGAAATTACCTTTTCTTGGTTTTACTCTGGTGAGAGAAAACAAATAAAAATCATTTTATGTTGATCTGCCTCTATGTTCAGCTGTTTCTTCAGGTCATCTGATGAACCAAAAGGCAGCTACTCGTAGTGCTACCCTAAGCCCTTCCCTTTAAAGGTGCTAACTGGTTTCTTCTCCCATTGACAGGCTGTTTTACTGTCCAGCTACAAACTGGGAATCTATCACATCCAAGCCTACATTTTGATGACCAGTTATTTCATTAACACTGAATAACTGAAGAAAAAAAAGTCATTACTCTCCTGTTGATCATACCTAGTATCCTCCAAGGAGGTATTTATGTGTGAAGGAAGAAGTTCTTTGGCTTAGCTAGGATGTTTTTTACTGTCCTTTGTATAATAAAGCCATCAGTCAGGATAGAAAGGGGTAAAGGAGAACCAAAACACTGGAGAGAATTTATGTGTAGATAGTTGTATGTAGGTTTTCTTTTATTTCTAAAAGTTGATTAGAGTGTAAGGTCCAATAAGATATACAGCCCTATAGCCATACACATGTGCTGTTATAATGCAGCTATTCATTCAAAAAGGCTGGCAATGGTTAGGGTGGCAGATTTATTGTGTGTACCACAGGTTAAGGATCATAGGTCATTTTGCAAATATCCTTTTCAGGTGTCTGTAAATTCCTGTAAAAACACACACAAAGTGCAAGAACACTCAGAAGAGTTGTTTTTTTATTACCTTCCTGACTCAGAGCCCACAAGAAAACAAGATAAACATGTCCTTGCTGGGAACACTAAGAGCGAACTAACCACTCAAGGTGGGAGTCCTGTGCTAGCCTAGATGGCTGCAACACCTGAAGTTATATCTTCCCTGCATGTAGGCTTCTATTTCATTTCACAAAATGCCATAGCAGACCTTAAACTTCCTTGCCATTGAGCAAAGTCTGCTTTTAACTCCTGCTCAGAATATGTACACTCACCAAGGGGTGACATAACCAACCCAACCACCTTTTAAAAGGCCATCTTGACCCCACTCCCGCTCATATAGTGCTTAATGTGAGGCTTCACAGTAGCTCAAGTGGGGTCACACATGCAGGGCTGTCTGTGAACATCACCCCAACAAGGGCTGCAAGTCCCCATGAAGGGGCAGCACCACCTGCCCTCCTACTCCTGCAGGGTCCCCACCCAGGGGGCTTTGCTGGTGCTGTACAAAGCCATTCCGTTGCCTTACCAGCACTGGTAATAATGGGTGATCATCACGGTACCTGCTACCCTACATTTCATGAACTCAGGACCAAAGATGCTGCAATAAGTCATACACTACCCCCTTCCCTGAGAGGACAAAGGCTCAGAGCCATGCTAATGAATTTTATGGGCTCCCTAGAGGTTCCTGAATAAAGATTAAAACACTCAAGCCCCTCACCTCCCACTGACAAGAAGCATTGTGGAGGCGTCCAGATGGGATGTAGTGGTGTATCTGAGCCTGCCAACCCTTGTGCCGCAACAGGAACAGCAGCAATTCCCAGTGCAATTCCCACTGGGATTCCCAATGTAATTCCCACTGCAAGCCTCAGCAGTACCTCAGGGCTGGCCCCACTGGCCCATCACTGAGCATGGAGTTTGTCTCAGACTCCGCAGGGCCCATGGCAGTGGCCAATCCTGAGAGATGAAAGGGACCTGAAGACTTTTTTTATTTTAACATAAGATTTGGCAGACAAGCTACCCAGAGGCACTAGTGGTGTAACATGAATAATAGGTTCTGACAGAAGGAGGTCACACAGCCCATTTCAGCCTGTCCACCTACGTGGAGGAAAGAAGCATGACGAAGCAGGAACACTAAGTTCTTGTCTGAGTTTTCCAACTGTTCACTGTGCTACTGTAGCTGCTTTGGCAGTCTTTCCAGCGTCATTGCATGTTAATTAAGTAGCTGGTAAAACCTTTTTTTTCACCAAAAAAATGAGTATTTTGCTGACAAGGTGTCTCAGCTCCCTTCCAATATAGGTATTGGCTGTAATTGTGGAAAGTTTCCTTTTCTGCAAAGACAATGTCATCTTAACAGCTTAGTTTACCTCATCCATATTCACCAGTAGCAATGGCTTGGTCAATGAATTACATTAACCATCAGTTCGATGAAATCATTCACACACTGAAAAAAAGCCAGATCTTTTGAGCATTCACCACCAAATCATGCATTCTGCAAATGACTGGGATTTAGTTTCTCAGCTACTCCTTGTAATTACTCTACATGGCATGACTTTTCCTTGATGTTCATGTCTTAACTAGCTCATCAAACTCCATAAGGAAACCTTACCTGATCCTTTGTTACATCCTGATGAAGATGACCCCAAGGTGCTATCAGGTATTTGCAGCCAGGAGCTGCAGACCTCTCTGCACTGACACTGGTGATTTGGAAATTAACATTTTAGTTAGCAGAATCAATATCTTGGACAGGTGCCCAGACATGGTGTTTTTGCCTTGACCCATAGCTCCAGTAGATGCAGTGCAGCCAAGGCTGGCTCTGCACTTCAAAATGCCTGCCCTGGTCATGAGGTAGTTCTTAATTCGTTGCTGCAGCACAACATTTCTGCCCCTCCTATGCTATGCTGCACCTGGGGAAGAGATGCCTTTTCATGAAAATCCATGTGCAGCTTTCATCACTGCATTTATTGGTTTTGTCCATTTGTTCTATGCTCCTGTTTTGTTTTTGCATCAGTGCTATTTGACAGTGAGCCTGTTTTGTTTTTGCATCAGTGCTATTTGACAGTGTTAAATAACTGTACACTCTCCCATTATGTTATGTTGGCTTTTCACTCTACTGGGATCTTATCACACTATCCTATATTTTGTATGTGACTTTCTCAGATACTTCCTTTCTAAGATGAAAAGCTGCAGTCATGACCCAAGACTCATTATTCAGAACATACATCAAGAGAGATAGACATTTTGTGGGGTATTTGTTTCTAATTTCCAGATACTATTTTCTAAATAAGAAAAAAAAACCCCTAGTTTGAAGAAGTTGTCGCATGCAGGTTTTGTAATACTTAATCTGCTTCAGAAGGGTTAAAATCCAATAGAAAAGCCCTCTCTTGCCTCTCAGGTTCTATTGTTTGGAATCCAGAGAAAAAGCTGTGCACATCTTTTGCTATCCTTCAGCCCTCTTCCCTGAGCACCCTACAGCTGGACGACAAAGGGCATGGGTGTGAGACAGCAAAGGGCAGTTTCATAACATACACATGAGCACAGGCCCCCTTCCCCATTGACCTAAAACACTGTCTTTTTTTCAGTGCTGCAAAGTAAATTTGGAGCTTTTCTGGTAGTATTGAGTCTTAGTATTAATGACAACACAATATTCAGAAGAGTGGAAAAACATGTCAGTGGAGAGACCCATTTCAATCCTCGTCACCTAATACTTTTTATTTCAGACTAGGCCTAAGTGTACTGCTAACGTTAATATTAGAGTTATGGCACTCCATTCAAAATGAATCTTTATTTTTAAAGGAAAATCTATGCTGAAGCCAAGTTTCAAGATGTCAAATTTTGTAGCTGTTCCCACTTCTACCACAGTTGGAGGAATATATTACAAGGAAGTTTTTGAAACGATCTGCAGAGAGGTTAAAGTCCCAGAGCAGAGTCTCACCACGATGCAAAACCTCCAAACTCTTTCAGAAATCACCCTTTATTTGCTGCCCCACTTTCTTCATGCTAGCAAAACTGCATTTAATTAATTTCTTTGCAAATGCTCCTTATTTAATTTGGCAAGGAGGAAAGCGTGATTTCGTTCCCCTCGTTTGAAAGTGATGCAGCAGTTTCTCAATGTTCACATTGAACCGTGTCCTTGAATTCACTTTGTCTGATCAGCAGCCATTTTTCAGCCCAACTGTACTTCTGGTGCAGCCAAGTCAGGCTGGGAATGAGCAAAGCCAACAGAAGATCATGTCTTTATCGAGCAAAATGCGTGGTTCCCTAGCTACAAACAAGGATGTGCCAGAAACCCCAGTGTAAGTGAGAATTTTGTGCTAAGCACAGAGGTCACTGTGACCTTCACAAAGATTACTTCATGCATTTTTATTTCAGTAGGTGTCAACAACTGTACTAAGATAGCTTGGTTTGTGCTGCAGCCCAAAAAGGGTAGGGGAAATTAGACACTTTGCATTGGCTGGGATTTAAATGGAAAAGTCCTGCTCTCTTTTTGTTTGCTCAGCCTAATACAAACCTGCTTTTGCTTTTATCTTATTATGCCATTCAAATTCAGAAGCAGAGCACAGGACCTCAGGAGAGCAGCACAGACTGAAAGACCTCTGTTTGCAACATTTTGAGACTGCCCTTTCACTGCAACCTCTTGGTTTTGTCTAATGTCAACTAACCTCACTGAGGCATGTGTAGCAGCCTGACCAAACCATAGCTTTGCCTCCACACTGGGGACCCCAGCCCAGCCTGGCTGGCTGAGCATCTTCTCCCCATCACCCCTTCTGGCCACAGGAACCTCCATGTTGAACCCCCCTTGTGCTGATCTGCATCTTCTGCAGGGGCAAAGTAAGCAAGACAATAAAATCCTGAATAGGTGAAATAAAATTTCATTAAGAAAGGGTGGTTGCCAGAAGGTTCAGCCTCTCATATCAGTCTGGACCACTGATGACCTCTCTGAGCTGCACTACAAAAGCCTGCCTCTACCTGGTCTGCAGTTGCAATAACCCAAAACAGGAACAAGTGCACCCTAATGGCTACAGGAAGAAAGCAAGCAGCATTTCTATCAAGTACAACAGCAATAGATGAATATTCATTAAGAGCATGAACTCTGTCCACGCTGTTCAAATTTTCTTTACTGTCCTGCTTTCCAAAATTACCTGTCCTCAGTGCATAAACATTGCAACACAGCAGCAAACCAGAATAACAGTGTGAAAAGATAATCAAAATGTTTGCATGTGAAGCATTGTGCATACTATGGAAAGAGTTTCTAGGAATAGCACCCTGAATGCTTCAGACAGAAACACATAAGTCATAGTTTCCCTTGCATTTGCCCTGTTGCATATTCATATAGCAGGATTTTTTGTCATGGTCAGCTCTGGAAACTGAAATTCAAAAATGAGTCTGAGGAGTAGTGAAAAATGAATCTTACACTTGCAGGCATCATATTTCCTGCTGAAAAATCAATGTGTCAGGAGTCAGGGGATCAGAAACAGTGTCCTATGATCTCTGCCTAATGATGACCAGCTTGCAGCTTTCAAATATTGAACACCTGCAGAACAGTGTTTGAAATCAATTGAGCCTCTAAACTTAAGATTTGCAATGTATTTCAGATAATCAAGTGTATCTGAAGGACCTGCAGCCCACTCTTTCATTACCCACAGGTAGTAACAGGAGACTCAATCAGACAAATTATTCATTGCCAGCCACCCACTCTTCTCAACTCTGAATGGGTCTGTTTCAGCTGGAAGTAGCTCCTTCTGATTGCATCCTCCCCATAGTGCAGCCGGATTTAACCTCTGTTGAATAATTTTTTCAGCACTAAACACACCATCATTCCACCATATCTCCTGACTGGCTTTTGGTAGTAGAATTTAAATTAGGGGTATCATGCACAGACATTCTCAAAGCAAACTTGTATCCTCAGGTTCTAAATAAGGAACAACAGGTAAAATTCAAATAATACAACATGCAGCAGAGATAGATCTGGACATCAAAGTTGTTAGATGGCATTTTCCAGCTCTGCCATCACTACCACAATTCAATTTGCAGTTAGCAAAAACTAGCTGCTCTATGAAATAGCTCCCACCTATAAGCCCAATTTTTCATAGGTTATTGAGGTCAGTCCAAGCTTCAGTAAGGTGCAATTTAGGTGCTTCAGAGGTAGGATTGTCTGGGCAGTCAGTTCTGGGGGAATTCAAAGGCTCTGTGTTTCTGGCCAGAGCTTGCAGAAAAACATGAAGAAATTGGTATTTCCACTTGTCTGTTAAGAAATCAGAGGGATTTTGGTTTACATGATTTATCAGTAATATTTTTGAATACACATAATATATTACAAACATACACATAATACGTTCCTGTCCTTCCTGTCTTCTTGTCAGCCTTAAATGAGCAAAATAAAGCTGCTGCTTTGCAAACCTGCAAGCAGAGTATCATTTGCCAAGTATAGCATCAGGCACAGTGACTCTGGGGTCAAGGCAGAGGTGCTGTGCCCTAAGGACAACCCAATACATTTCTCCTCAGTTTTTCTTGCTTATCTCTTATCTCAACATCTGTCTGCTGTATTTCAGACATGAAGACTGCCTGTTACTCTGTTTAGATTACCCCCTATGATACAGGTAGTTCAGATGATGTTTTAGTGGAGGACTTGGCAGTGTTAGGTTTACAGTTGGACTTGATGATCTTAAAGGCCTTTTCCAACCCAAATGATTATATGATTTTATACTCTTGTGCACCAGTGCTGCAGTGGGAAAATGTTTTTTTTCAGAGCTCCAAACCCTTCTTCTAGGCAACTAAGATCTGCAAGACTTTCTTTGGTCCCCTTGGGTTTTAAGGACTAGCTGAAAGGAAGCTCTCTGTCCATAGTTACCCTGGATGTTCAGCAGACTTTGGCCTGCAACAGCCAAAGCTGCTACCCCCTCCAACAGAATGTGCCCTAATGTCACAATTCAGAGCTCTGTCTCTCAGAAGAGACAGCCTAAGACAAGCTGCCTCATACCCCCACCATCTCCTCCTGAACAACCACAGAAGTCACCCTGTGCTCTATGCAGGTGCTGATATTCCTCTCCTGATATCACCTCTACTTGTTTCAAATTCACTTCTAGAGCAGGATATTGTGCCACTTCACCTCCCAGCAGGAGTCCCTGGAGGCACTGGTTCATCTTTTACCACTCATCTCCATCTTAATCTGCCTGCAGACCAGGTACCAGTCAGGGACAATGTGAGTTACACTGTGAGAAGCAGCACAGAAATTGCAGTTTAAAACTCCAGGAACAGTGAAATAAATGAAAAAACACACACACACACACACACAAATCCTGCCAACAAAGCATGGGCTGGTCCTTGTCACCTCCATCACCCCAAATGTTCCCCTTTGAAATTACATCCTCACTCCCTTCATCTTTCACACTGCAGCAGTCTGATTTCTATGACACAAGCACTGTATTGCTTTACATGTAGGACACTGAGGTCACACAAAGTGCTTTGTACCATGAAGAAGTTATCTCCACTTGACTGAAAGCTTCCTGCAACTGCATATTGCACCCAGTGTTTGCGGCTGCTAATCCATTATTTGTAAAGGAAGCAAATCCCATCCTTTGGTTTGCAGCTGGCTAAAGATTCAGCTTCCCTTCACCAAAACAAAACATGATGAGATGAAAGATTTCAAACCTTTTTTTTTTTTAACTCTCCTTATTGTTGTTGTTATCCATCTGCTCTAGCTGTGACATGCAAAGCTTGTGCAGCTAACACCACTTGGCATGACCGAGTTATTTTCACAGTGATGCTGCAAGAGAGGGAAGCATTTAGTCTCTTTATCCTATTTCATTTAAAGGCAAAGCACTTTATAACTTCTCCACTCCAGCCTCAATGATACAGTGCCAGGTGCTGTAGCTTATTCCCCTCTCCTTCCTTTGCCTGCAGAAGCAAATCAGCTCATATCTGCAGAAGTCACAGGTAAGACATTAATCAAAACCACAGCAGGGGTACCGAAGTAGTTCCTGGAGCAGGAAACTGTTTGAAGACTATACAAATCATTATTTTACCTATGTGCTCAGTAAACCCACCTACAGATGGGAACTGGGAAAGAGGAAAACAGCATCGTGCAATCAAACCCTCATGTTAATTGCCGTGTTCCATAAAGACATAGGCTCACTTGGATTCAGTTGCTATCCTTTTCTCCACAAAGGCTAGGTGCTAAATGAATTAAAAATGTTCAGTTTACATTATGTGTTAATTCATATATATGTGCATACCTGTGCATTTAAATGTGTCATGTGTATACAAGCACACAAAACAACCATCTTTTATAAATGCATCTTTCTGAAGACTACTAAATACCTTGGTGGGAGATGAAATATTTTCTTTAAATGATCATAAAAGGTGTTCTTAAAATGTCACCACTTACTTTATTTTCCCAGCTTGCCCCACAGTTCACTTCAGACTGAAACTAATTTAAATTACTTTGTAGCTCCCAGCAATAAAAGGAATTTAGTAATTTGCAGTTCATTTACCCCTGCTATTCTTGGAAATGGTATTAGAGGTTGTCCAATCCTTTGCATTAGGAAATGTGCAGAGCACGAGTAGCAGTCATGTCATGCCTGGCAGATTTTGCCAAGGAAACTATTGGGTTTTGCAGCTTTGAAATTCTAGGGGTAATTGACATGTGCTCCATTCCCACAGAAGAGCTGCAATCCTCATCTCTGCCTGGCTGTGGATGAGTTTAGTGAACATTGTATTTCCCGAGTGGTGGTTAAGCTAACTTAATTAGGGAAGTGCCTTTATCCCAGCCCAGACAAAGGCTGCCCTTGACAGAGCACTGTTGAGAAAACAGCTCTGAGGTGAAGGGCCTCTGAACTAGACATACAGAGTTATCTCCTCCCTGGCCTCAAGCTTCTAACAGAGATGAAATCTTGGGGGAAAAAGAAAAAATGTATAAGAATGACTTTTCTAACCTTCCCAGATGCTAGCAAGATATGCCCAAATGTTCTCTTCACCTGAAAGCAGCCTGAGAAGGAAGTGTAGAGGGACCTTCCCTTGGAGCCCTGGCACTCTCAGCCTCAGACAAGCCCTACCAGCATCCCTGAGACATGCCAGAGACTTAACCTACCGCCCCCCATTGCATAGGGGAGTTTGGGGCTACTGTAGGCTTTTCCCACACCTACACCCCAGAGCAGCCCTGGACAAGTAACTGCAAATAAGTACACCCTTTAGAGCAGATTTAAGGTCGCCTCTGGGGCAGAAGCCCTGTTGTCTGGAACACCATCAGCTCTGCTGTGCTCCTCATGTGACCTACACATAGCCCCGTGCCTCCACTGCCAGATAAATCATTATTGTTATTGGGACTTGCAAGAGTAATGAGAGGGGAGAGTGCTTTCACCTAGATATCCAGCTTCAGTGCTAATAAATGGGAGGAGATAAAACAAGAGTCGAACAAATGAGACCTTAACACTGATGGCTGCAAACAAACGGCTGCTGTTGTACATAAAACAGTGTTAGAGAGAAAGCATCACTCTGGATGTATTAGCTGCTTCTGTGTGTGCTGGTAGGGTTCTTCCCATTGTCTCTCTTGATCACTCAGTGTGAAAACATGGGAGAAAAATATGTGTGTGTGTGTGAGGCATCACTATGATATTGGGGTTTGCTTTTAAAGTGACGGTCTCTTACCCAGCCTGGAAAGAACCTTGTGCTCTCAGGATTCCCTAATGTTATGAGGAAATAAACTCTTAGTTCTCACAGCTTCCATAAAACAAATAAACATGTTTTTTTCTCCTTTTGCTTTCAACAGGTTTTGGTATAGTAGTTGCTCTCAAACCTTAACCCTCAGCAAAGGACTGAGCATGCCAGTCCCCCTTGCCTATGCCAAGCACAGGGTCACAGGATTGAGCCTGCTGGTTACAGGGGTCCAGGGTACTTTGGGTGCCATGTCCACACCATTACCCATACTGATAAAAACCCCAGAGCTCTACCCACTTTCTTGTTATGAAGAGAAACCCGTTGCTCTGTGGGAATTTTGGTCCGTGCTTTCAGTTTGATCCCTGACAACTTTCTGCTTCCTACAGCAGTGGGAGTCTGCACATTAGAGTTTCTGAATGTGAGGCTTAGTCTTGTAGGTTGAATGTTCCTCTACTGTGGTAAACACATATGCAGAGAAAGGTTGGGAGTAGGAGAGAGGGAGCAAAAAATTTCTGTGGAATGAAGCTAACCAGTGGCTTGAAGATGCTTTTCTGGAGAAAGAGATGATCTATAGTAATGTAGTACATCACAATTTTTGCTTTTAGCTGAATTTTGAAGTAAGTAAAACAAGTATTCTTCCTGAATTTCTTGGGCTTGCTCCAGTTTCTCTCTCAAGAACTGTTCCAGGGCTGGGAGCTTCTGTTCTGCCCATCAACAGTGCTTCCTGAATGTCCAGCATGTCTCTCAAGTTATTGGAAAACATAGGCTTCTACTTTCCAGTTACATAATGGTAAGTGGGGAGCAAGACTTCAAGCAAACAAGAAATGGCATTAAAACAACTGCTGTGGATTGTTTTAATTTAATTTTCCCCAAACAGCCCAGCAGCAACATATGGCTCTCAGTGAGATCCTGCTACTACACAGCTTGGCAGCTGGGCTGACTAAGACATGACAAAGTCGGGCACCTTGCAAAGGGCACAGTGTATTAACATATTGGATTGAGGAAGAAAACCCAACCTCTGGGCCCAGTTCCCTCCCTGTATTGCTCTTGGCTCCCAGAACTTAGCCTTTGTGTTGGATCCCAGCTACAGAAATTACAGATGAGATCTTGCTGCAGATAGAAGATGGCTTCAGACACCAAGTCTAATGCATTTTATCAGCACTGCCATTTCCATAATAAGCAGTAAAAGTACCAGCTCACAATAAGTCTGTGATAAGGATTTTTTTGGACATTTTCCAGTTGTGTGGGGTGTAAGGCTAGAAGGAACTGTTAAATCATTCAGTCTGGCTTCCTGAAGGTCCCTGGGGGTGCAGCTAGTGCAGCTCCAAAATTTACATTAAACCTTAAGATCCTGGTGAGGCCACAGAGCTCAGACCTGAGGAACAAGACTTGTGTCACTGGCAGAGGGCATTCAACACCCATTTGCCTCAAGTTCCCTGGTAATGCAGGGCTGTCTGGGTGCTACACTCCCCCAGTGATGCTCCCAGCTAAACCAGCCTCTCAGGGTACAGCTGAGAGCTTGGGCTTCATTTGCTTTAATCCTTCAATGTTTGTTTGGATCCCTCCATGTCCTCGAAAAAATTCCTCTCCAGCCCATCCCATTCTCCCTGCTTCTGTTTACAGGTCTGGGCACAGCTGTGATTACCTAAGCAAAGTTGATGTTGGGTCAGAAACCTGAGAGGAAAACCATTTTGGTGGTGTGCTCTGAATGTCAAGGGAATTGTAGCCCATCTGAGAAGAAACATTTCTTTTACTACCTGGCTCTGGTGCTTTCAGACAAATGGAGGTGGCTGAACAAGTACTGTGTGGGGTCATCTACTTAGATTACATACTCATCTTATCCTAGTAATGTGCCTTGTCAGATAAATATCTGATCTTCTTTAAAGGGACATTTGCTAGTTGCATAGCAAAGTACCTTAGCAAAGATGTTTTATATGATCCTGACACATACTTTGCCAGTAAATATACTGTATAATAGCATTTCTCTTTGCTGCCCCGAGTGCATCTGGTTACTCCCTCAGGAGTAAAATCCTGTGCACCTGTAGAACAAGGGACACCTAAAAATCAGCAAGTAATGGAGATTTGATGGTAATGCTGGGCAGAGGAGGTAGGATGAATTAGGGGCTGGTGGCTCATGGCACCTAGCCACTGGAGTTGCCTTCCTCTCTCTGGCCCGCATTGGGCAACTGCCTAGAAAAAGTCACGTAAGAGATTATTGTCCCTCTTAGGCAGATGGGGAGAAAAGCAAATGCTTTGGCCTCTTTAGACAGGTGCTGGCTAGTGACTTCTCTTTATTTATGGTGACCTGCATGACACCTCACCCTGCACATCTCTGAGCTCCACTGAGATCAGGCCAACAGGCATACATGCTGTCTTGCTTTCTCGCATTGTGTCTTAGAAAAATAAACATCCCACAGAGAACATTTTACTTTGTTCTTTGGCACCGATCTGGGAGCCATGGCAGGAAAAGTACCTATTGCATTAATTCAGTGCCAGTGTAAAGAAGATGTCAAGGAGAGAAGGGTAAGATGGGATTTGGTTCCTGACTTAGATGCCTAGAAGTTGCTCATAGTGTATGTGGCAACAGGTAAGCCTGGAGTTTAAGCTCCTATGGCTGTCAGCATACATCTAGTGAATACTACCATGGAGTACAGTGATGTATTCAGATGATAAAATGCAGGTGTTTCTGCACAAGTGGTGATCTGTTGCCTGTCTATAGGCACTTGATGTGGTCAGAGTTGCAATGGGATGTCCCACCAAATCCTCATGGGCACTGCTCTTCCCCAACCCTGTGGCACAGCTACCAGCCCAGCAGTTATCCCCAGTGGCACCAGGGGCAACTGCTCTTCCACATACCCTGCCTCCTGCCTCCAGTGCCTGATCTCAGCGAGGTAAATGTTGCCTCAGCCACCACATTCTGATTTTAAGGAAAGAGATTTCATAAGACTATTAAGCTGCTGTTCAGAGGCTGCCACCTGACCTCTATAAACACTATTTCTGTGTTGGCATATGATAAGCTACACACAAAAAAATTTATGAAGTGCCTTTCTTAGCAAATAGTTTCCTTACTCAGCAGTCTGCCTTGTAACTCAAAGCTCAAGTATTGCCAAGCTGAGGTTCACACTCCCACACTGTGACTTCTCCTACTTTGCTGGTTGCAATGTGATTTTTTTTGTGTGAATTGTAAATAAAGTACTAGCACAGAAAAAGCATATCTATTTACTGTTTGGGTGATTTCTGCTCTTACTTCAGCTTGGGCAGTAAGAAACAGTAAGGGCTGCTTGCTTTTTTCCATTGCATTTAACGTCCAGGTTCTAATGAGCTCATGGTTGAGCTCAGCCAGTGCAGGGTTATGAGGATTAAGAGACTTACAAGACATTTGTGGTCTCAGTTGTTGGTGCTATAATTTTAAAGCTTGCTTTAGTATCACCTCAGATAAACACTTTTAGGCTGAGAAAGGCTGAGGAAATTGTACTGCTTTCAGATATGGAGGCTGTCAGCTAGGCCCCTGGTGACATCCCTTCCGCTCTCTCTTTCTTGTGGTTTCCCCCTGCATGGTGCTGAAATACAGCATTTTGTTACCTCTTAAATTGTCACTCTCAGTGATATTGTGAAGCTATTAAATTCTGCCAGATCATCCTTTGTGAACAAGAGGATGTTGACAAAGCCACAGCCCCATCCTTCAACTATTATCTGGTATTCAGTGTCCTCCAATTAGTATGCACAATAAATCTAGTCCAAGACCCCCCACTGCTTCATGTCATTTCTGTATTAACCTCACTGCTTCCCAACGTGTTCCTATTATTAAGCCTTTTAAAGACTTCCTTTCGTTCACTTAGCAGAGCTATGTCTCATTTTCTTCCTTTCATCTATTTGCATACATTTCCAAAGGTTCAGTTGACATGACTTCAGTTGGTGGTGGTGATTTTTTTTTTAATTAAAGCTTATTTCCAATATACTTTCTTTACTCCATCCTCCTTACATGTGTTATCCTCCTTATCTCTAAGAGATTATATTGACTGGGTTGAGAACAGATTGATTGGCATTTCTTTTTTTTCAAAAAGTCAACCACTTAAGGCTGCCTTGGTAATTCCCAGGCTAAAATTGAGGTTTGAGGCACTTCTGCTCAATGAAAAATGTCAACTTGTTAAGGTGTTGTATTACATGATCTCCTGCAGTTCTTACTCCATGGGGTCTGGCACATGATAGAGGAAGAAGTGTGCTCCCTTCACTGTGCAGCCTCAGAGGCTAATGGTTCTTAACTAAGTGGGAAAGTTGGAGGTGGGGGGTACATATCCAAAGTTGGAACACAGGATTTCAGGTCAAGTAAAGCTGAAAATTACTTGTGTAAGTATACCTGTAAGAGTGATATTTTAGAAGAACAGTAATGAAGATGACAGAGGATAACCATTGGGTTTCTGTAGATAGGTTGAATTTTATTTTTGCTGGTATTTTGCATCCCTGCATTGTTTTAAGTGAAGGCTGAGAGAAGTGGGCTTGTTCAGCCTAGAGAAGAGACAGCTTCAGGAAGACCCAACAGTTCCCCTGTTCCTACAGGAGGTTATCAGGATGGAGCCAGGCTCTCTGTGGTGATGCATGGTAGGAAAGCAAGAATTGAAACAGGAGGGTCAGGCTCAGAGTAAGGAGAAGCCTTTCATCCAGGAGGACATCTAGGCAGTGGAGCCGGTTGCTCTGTGAGGTTGTGCTGGCTTTGTCCTTGGAGGTTTGAAGACCAAGACCTCAGCAGCCTGCTGTGTCTGGCTTTAGGGTAGAGACCTCTTAAGGTCCCTGCCAGCTTGAATAATTTTCCCATGGCCCCACAAGTAATGAAACACACTCAGTTTAACTGGGATGCAGACACCAGGGAGGCCTCTTGCTTCAGTTTCAAGGACGTAAGGGGCAGTGAGGGGCTGGGTACCACGTGTCTTTCAGCATTAGTTTGGTTCCACCTTTGTGTACACCAAATTGGGGATGGGGAGGTAGCAGTGTGTTACTGTGCAGGCCAGACTAGCACTCATGCTCAGCTGGGGTGTGGAGCTGCAGTGGTGTGAGGGGTGGCTGAGCTCTGCCAGCATTTTCGCTGTCATGCCACCAAAAAAACCTTCCTCTAGGAAGGATGTGGGAGGAAACCAAGAGATAATGCTCCCTTCTTTCTCTGTAAAGGAGCAGAGTGGAAAGGAAAGGTGTTTCACCCTGTAGTAAAAGGGAATGCCCTCTTTTCCCTTCCTTTCTCAGCCACCTTTCTACAAGGCTATGGCAAGGCTAATACACCCTTTCAGTGTGTTACACAGTTAAAAAAACTGTGAATAACCACAAAACTGGAGAAAAATAATTGGAAAATAAACCCTGCTGCAAATTCTCCCCACAGTCTGAGCACATAAATGCAAAAATGTTCAATGATATTAAACTAATGGAAACCCTGTGGAAAGGTATATAAAGAATAAATTATGTATCTGCTTCCTTTTTTATCATTTCTGGAGAGAAATGAAGAACCAGGAATATTTAGAAAACTCTCCACCTATTTCTTTGCAAGGTAGGCTGGGTACTGCACTATTGCTGTATATCCAGTGTGCCAAACCCTCACATTGAGCTGTCTGGAGCAACAAATACCTTTTGTTCCCCTTATCAGTAAAAAAACTGATTTTTGTACCAAATAAACTATTCCTAGGGTAGAGAGCACAATGCAACACCAAAAGAAAGCCTTTTATGTGGATTTCTGCATCCTAATCTAAACTCCTGTATCAGAAGTATAAAGGTAGAGAGCAGCAGTTTTGGCATTCTTTGTGCTTGCAGTTTTCAAGCAAGGTACTGGTTTGTTTTAGAGTTGAGACGTCTGGGAAAAGGATTTCCCAAGAGTTGAATGGGAAACAAGTATCTTTCCTCCACTCCAGTGATGGCCAAGGCCTCTAAAGGCATCCTGTGGAAGCAGGGCTAGGAGATGCCTCTGCTACCACTCCCCTTCACCATCCTGACTGAAGCACCTCAATGTGGGCTCTAGTTTTCAGAGGTTTAGTTAGAAACAGCCACAGCAATACCAAGGTGTGGCATTTCTCTTCTGCCCCCTCCTTGCACACAGCTCCACACCCACAACCTCAAAGCCCCAGCCCCAAAACTGCCATGGTAACATTTGTTAGAAAGGCCAACCCCCCAGTCCACAAAAAGGGAAGTTAATTAAACCTTTGTTTTCTGGTCACTTTTCTGGCCTGCTAATTGGAGAGGTGACATAGAAGCTTCTATGTCTGTGGCTGTATTGCCATTTGGAACAAAAGCTACCTTGGCTTGTGGGATCCAAGAAGGTGCTTGGCATTGACCAGCTGCCGGTGGGAATCATCTGCTTCTCCAGGCAGGCATTTCCCTGGCTCCTTCCCCCTCTGTCTGCCTGCAGCACCAACCTTAGTGCTCTCTGCAGCTATTTCAGAGGGCAATTCAGATGAGCATACTGGCAACATCTGAGATAACAGAGGACAAAAAAAGAGGAAATAGGCAATTTTAAGAGATTTAAAAATTCTCAATTTAGAAGTCTTTCATTCCAAGTGTCTCTGACCACCCCTGACTGACAAGGCACCCTGTGCTGCAGTCAAATCCCTGTGGAGCAGACCTTGCTCCTTTGGGAAAGGCTTCTCCCAACCTGCTCTTTCAGGCATTTTTGTGCTCCACACAGAGAAGGGGAAAAGCAACTGTCTTCCCTTCCCTGGCAGCTCATGTTCCTTTTTTTATTCTAGGTGATTAAAATAAAATAACATTTCCACCAGCTGTGGTAATCTGTTTGAGAAACAGATGTGTCTAAAAGGAGATGGAAGCGGCTTAAACATATATGATAGTCTGACTCCTAATTCCTTGACTGAGAGACAAAATTATCTTCGTGTAACTTTGAAGAGGACATGGTATTTGTCCCCCTGGGCAGGCTCCTCTGCAATAAGCCCCTCAGTAGGGCTGGGTCTTTGAAAGAATTCATATCTCCTGAGGGACAATGCCTCTGGTTTATCTACTTTTTAAAAAAAGTAATTTCACAGAATTACTTGATTATGGAAATTGTTTAAAGTACTGAAGATACTGGTTTGGTGACCAATGGGAGCTTACTGCAAATACTACAAGTCAGCTTTTGTGACCTGCTTTTCTCCATTTTGCCAGTGGCTTCTAAGAGCCATTGGGATGTAACTGCAAATAAAAGCAATATATGTTACAATCTCATTAAAATAAAAATACATGTCAAGCTACCTCTTAAAAAAACCCAACCCTACCTGCATATGGAAGCTACAGCCATCTCAGAAAAATGTCTTGGGGATTTGTATGTTATGAATTTATTGTGTTTTCACAGAAGCTGTGTGAGTTGCTTCCATCAAACACTGCCAGGCTTGTTCTCAGCATTGCTTTCTAGCAGCATAAATCCCTGCCTGTGCAGGCTGAATCCCATTTGATCCTCCTCTATCAAACACATGAAGTGGAATGATCTCTGGTTATGAAGCAGAACTTAAATAAAACGAAAGAGCATTTGTTGGTTTGTAACCAACTTAAATACACACGTGCATAACATGGGAAGAAAGCATCCTGTGAAAGAGGATGTATAACAGCCAGATACAGCTGGATAATATCTCCTCTTCCCATCTGGATTTATCCCACTACTGCCTGCATTCTCTCAGTGAAGGTGACAGAGTTGCCCACCCCATGCCTCACCAGCAGGGTCTGGCTTTCAGCAGCTCAGGACCAGCACAACTGTTATTCATCCCTTTAAGGTAATTAGGAGAGCCTGCTTCCCCCAGGTTGCTCCAGTTGGGTTGGCTGGCTGCTCTGTGGAGCAAGGGGGTTTGGCCAGCCACCTCTGCACTTCCTTTGCCACACTGGCCATGTGGCTGGGAGGCACTCCTGTCACCTGTCATCTCGATCCACCCACAAAGCACCAAGATAAAGACAGCTGTCAAACATGATGCACTCTGCAGAGCTGACAGAGCTGTCTCATCTAAACTCATTTCGTCAGGAGAGAGATTTTCCTCTTTTTTGTCTGAGACTGCAGTACCAAATCCCACAGGGGACTAAGAAATATTTTTTTCTTCATGCATACAGTGTATTTCCTTGGTCTGAACTTTCTCCATTTAAACACTGCCCAGTGTGTACATTAAAAGAAGGGAAAAAAATGCAAAATAATGTCCTGCACACATAGTTCTTCCCCAGAGCACAGATGACATAAAGAGCAAACCACATGTGACAGATGTTAGTCATGTCACTGAATGCACTGCTGGCAGGAGCTGTGGTAAAAAGGCAGTTGGAGAACCCCTAGGATATTGCTGCCTTAATAGTTTCAGATTCCAGGCAAAGATATCACTCCATATTGTTGGTATACACTCAACTTGTGGTTGTTTTTTTCTTCTGCTGTTAGTGTTAAGGGAAATTGATTTTACAGATTGTTAAGATACTATTTATGTGCAGAAAACTTATTTTTAAATAGCAATTAGTCATTTTACTGAGCAATCTATGGCCATTTATATTTTGGTTCTTTACCTTGTTTGTTATAAAGGGCTACCAATTTCCTAACTTGCATGATATTCTGTGCAAAGGTGTGTTTTAGTTTCTGCTGCTGTACCAGGCTAATGCCACTGTTGCTATGGTAATGGTGATGTTTGAGTCTGCTTTGTCACCTTTGTCCTGCTATTTTTTTCAAAACACAAATTCATGCTGAAGAGGCCTGACAAGCAGGTGGAGGGTTTGGTATGGGAGCTCAGTCCCATCTCTTGGGTATTTATAATAGATTATAAAGCAATGTGGTAATTTCATAGATGAATAAAGTTTAAAGCCAGCAGATCTCATCAGATCTGCTGAAGCCAACCTCCCATATAAATGTCACTGAGTTACTCCTGTGGACCAGACTAGACATCCTGGCTGGGAGACACAGCAAGGCATCTTGTTTTAATTAGAAGTTACCTGTAACTATCAGTCCATCACTAACTTGTACAGTTTCATCCAAAGTTTTAGAAACTCTCCCTGGATTAGAAAAAGGCTACCAAATTTTTAGCAGCTCCACCATCACCTCTAGGGCTTTTCCAAGGTCATCATGTTTCCTACCATGCTCTCTGGTCCTCAGGTATCACCCTTAGGATTGTGCTTTTCCTTCTCATTTGCCCATGGTGAAACACATTTTGCTTGTTGGAGTGCAGCTGTCTGGGTGATTCAGCCAGCCTTTCAGCTTTATCGACACTCTCACCTTTCTTTGGGTGTTTTAACTGCAGTGATTTCATACTTATTTCCACATCACTAACAAAGATGCTAGGGAGTGGCTGCTTGCAGATCTCTAACAAGATCCAGCAGCAACTTCTGCACCAGGGAATACCTCTCTTTTCTTCTTCCAACTTGCCAATCTACACCAGCATTTTACTGCTATGGTAAAGAGTATCAAACATGAAGCAAGGCACAGGGTCCTCAGCCAGATCTGCTTGGATTGCTGTGTTTCAGCTATTTTAAAATGTGAATCTCTAGTGGAGTTGCTGCACACTGTCTTTGACTGCTGGTGGACGGACATCACTTGTTCCATCATTCTCAGAATGGACTTGAACCTACCATACCTGTGAAACAAATCAGTTCAGACCTCTTGTTTGATTTCTAGACAAGAACAAGGAGAAATGGTGAAGGTTAGCTGGACTGCTCAGTTACCCTAAGTGCCCGGCACACACATCTCCCTCCTCCAGGGCCAGGGCAGCATGTGTGGTGCGGGAAGCAAACCAGAGCTTGGCCTTTAATGAAGGAATACAGCACATCCACCCCAGGCCTTCCAAAACCCACAAGAGCCTGCACTCTGAAAAATTATAAACTAGTCCTATTTTGTGGAAAGGACAAACCCCAGTTCCCCTTGCAGGCAGGAGGAGGGAATCTTTCAACAGAAGGTTTTGAACTGGGCAGCCATGCTAACCTATAGCCACCCAGCTCCAGGGCAGCTGCAGGCTGCAATTGTCCTCCAGTGGCAGAAATGCAAATAGTTATGGGAGCAGTTGGCATCACCCATACTCTCCCTGAGCTGGGGTTAGAAGTCACGAAGCTCTAATTCACTTTAAGCTTTGTTTTGTGCCACAAACTGCCGGCATTTTCTTCTGAACAGCACAGGATTCTCAAACATGAGACCTTCCTGCCAGAGTTGTTTCTTGCTCTTGTTCTCCATGTCATGCTATCAGAGCAGATAGCAGCAAGATGTCCTTGGGGCTTCAGCCCACAGATGTGCCTGCGTGTGTTTGCCTGTAATAGACTTCCTTCCCTGCTGTGATCCCTTGCCACTCCAAGTATAAAGGGAGAGGATGACTTTTTGGCACAGGGTCAGGAAATGGTGTATCCTAGCCATACAATGTACCAGCAGTACTGAGCTGATTATGAAAGAGCGTTTATCATTCCTGAGCCATTTGAGGCAAACTGAACAGCACGGCAATTACCCTCAAGGTGCCCAGGGACCATCCACTGTCTCTCATGTGCACATGATATGATGAAACTGTTTTGGAAGGAAAAAAGAGTATTTACACCCCTTGCTATCTCGATGTCTTCTCACTGTCTCTAAGCAGCATGGCTACGGAGGTCTTTGATGTTTGCTACATAAGCAACAGCAACATTGTCAGTGCTTGCTTTTACCGCACCAGTACAATATTAACTACAGTAATTAAAGATAGCCTGTAAAGAAACCTTGCATAACTGGTTAAGTCTAGAGATACTGTTACTGTTGCTGTCTGGCATTCTGTCCTAATGGGATCAAGGTCATGGTCTGCAATCCTCCCTGCCTCTTCCTAAAAAAGTAGTTGGCAATTTTTAAGCAGTGTTTTTTTTTCTCAAGGACCCATAAAATCACCTTTAAGAAGGCAAAGGACACAAATCTTTTCCAGTAATTTCTGTATTATTTAAAGCCTTCCAAAAACCATAAGAATCAAAGGAAAATAGGGTTTCAGCAGAAGCAGAACCTTCCCCTGCTTTTTCAGGAACGTAGAAACCAGATGATGCTGAAAAAGAAAAGCTATCACTCCAAACTATTATTTATATCACTGCACAAATGCCAAATATATCAACTATGTTTTGTCTTCTCTGTCACTTCTGGATAAATGCCAGGATCATGAATATCAGAGCTATTAACACTGCTACATCTTTGTTAGACAAGGCCTGCCTGCATCTGAAAGTGAACATCGCCTTTAGGAGAAGAAAAAAAAAAACAAAAAAAACCCCCCAAACTCAACAAATCTCTTAAAATCTCCTGGTGCAGTTTTCCCTTACCTCAGTTACAGCTGTGCCCTGGTGAAGGAAAATTAGTGGAGAACTTGGTTTCTCTAGATGGTCTGCTGAGTGTACAGAGCATCATCAGCGAGCAGAGCTTTGAAGCCTTCCTGGCTACCCTGGGGCTGGCAGGCTGGCTGTGCACCACAGGGGCTGGGGCAGGAGAAGGTGGTAGGGATGGCCATGCCAGGGGATGTTTCCAACTTTCCTGCTGTAGTTGGTCACTCACTGCTGGCAAAGTTCTCCCAAGCTGCTTTTCCCTACCAGGGCTGCTGTGGCCAGAGAAGCCAGACATGCTGCCTGCAGACCACAGAGCAGCAAGCCAACATCCTTTTATTCAGGCTCCCATTGTCCTTGTTTTTCACATACAGGGAGGATGAAGTTGTGTCTATTTTTTGTTTCATCTAGTCCTCCCTCACAAATCAAACAAGAAAGGTCAACAATGTTATTTCAACCTATTTGCTTCCTTAACATTGAAGTTGTCCTCACGGCAGCATTCCTGACCTGCAATGATTGGCAGCATGCAGATAACTACCTAACAGGTAGCCAAGATCTTTCTCCCTGAGGTTAGATGTGGTGCTGTTTGCTTCCCTTTTCTTTTCATTTGTGGTATTTTATTGTTTTTAATTTTTTAGAAAGGTGGGGTACTGTTTTTTTCTTTTCTCCTCTTTTCCTCCTCCTCTGACAGGCCGAAACTTGACCTCCTGGTTGTTCATCCCAGCTGCTCTCAGGAAATCTCTGAGTGGTAAATGAGGTTTGAAATGCAGGAAAAGATTACTGTATTTTTCCTTTCTTTTATAAAACCTTGAATAGATGAAAATAGATGGTAATCAACAAACCTGTGACTAGAGGAAAAATCCCTTTAACTTACATTTTACTTCCATTGCATTCAAGACAAAGAAACACATTGCACCATGTACATGAATAGATCCTTTATTACTCGAAACAAGCTTAAAAGAGCATTATGTTGCCTATAGAAAATATGCAATCAGTGTTTAATTCAATGGTAGGATGCAAATTTAAATTCCCATAAGGGGAAGACTGTTAATGCCATTTAAATTGGTTGTAAATTACAGATAATACACTTGAGACCCGAATACAGATTAACTGAGTGATGCTTTATGAATTTAGCCCTACTTTGAACTTATTGAGTATTTATTTATGGGCAATAAGACAATGCAGGCTTGTTTACACCTATATTTTCTTAACATCTGACACAATACATATGCAGAAAAAAAACAGTTTGTTTTTAATATACAGAAGCTCTTAGCTCCAGTTTGGTAGAGATTGATTGTGTGGAGATGCTTTCTGGTTGCAACCACATCTGTTCTCCTCTCTCTCCGCTCCAGTGTTATGTGTTTCTACACTTCTCAGATCACACAGAAATTAACCCAGAGGAAACACCATTTCCCTATTTTATTAGCAGTGGAGGGAAAATCCTAGCAGCTTAGTGTAGCCAGTCACTTAGCACGTGCTTGGAACACCACTCTCTTGCAGGGCTCAGAGGCTGTCACTGCTGTTGATGGGATCAGTACTCTGTTTTTTCCACTGTAGTGAGACCAGTGTGTCCCTCTCCATGGCCATGGCTGCAGAGCAAGGATCCCAGGCTCTCAGCAAGAATTTTGGGGGATATTTTTGTTTCCAGGGAAAACAAAGTTCTGTGGCTTCATCCTTTGTGCACCAAAATAATCATTAAAAACAACTAATGCAGTTTAAGACGTGGGTATTGAAAAGGAGCTGCATGTCTCTCATAGCACCGTGTCTGCTGTTACTTTCTGCAGCATGCTTTGTTGCCCATTCTTCTATTACATTTGTATAAGACAATAACTTGTAGAACTAAGAACTAACTAGTCATTCAAGAAGCAGCTCTGCAAACCACTGATGGTATGAATGAACCCTTCTGGTATGGATCCCATTAGGGCCACACTAGCAATGTTTGGCTGGGCTGTGTCATGAGAAATTTTGGAGCACGTTTCTTCAGATTCAGAGCACGTGTTGTATGACTTCAGGTGCATTCGTATTACATCAGCACATTACAAACTGAGTAAAAACAGTTTGTGTAGCAAAAGCACCACACTTTGTGGTGAATTTCTTTCAAGGCACTACAGCTTACATATCCAGAGTCATGGAAATGTGGCCATTGCCATACTTGCTTTTAGGGACCTCCTGGTCATCTCATTTGCTTTTTATTTCCTTCTTCCACTCCCATTTTTGGAGGATTTTCCCAGGGCTTAGAGATTTAGTTCAGAAGACTTCTCTGCTGGTTCTTATGTTAGTCTTGGGTGTAAGATACCTAAACCTACAGACTTAAATAGTTACAGATTGTGAATAACCACAGGCTAGGAATTCAGACCCATTCATACGATGTACAGGGAAGGCAAGATCTCTCTGATGAAGCCTCCCTGGATGCACCACCCGTTAGCCTGTTTCACAGGGCTGTCTAGTGTTTATGACTTTGAAAAGAAAACCAAGTTTGTTCTTCAAGTTTCTGCATGAAATAGTGTGATAACATATCAGGCAGCTAATGTCAAGAGACTTTGGGCTATATTCGTAAACGCTTCAGTGAATCAGTAAAGACACAATAAATTATTGCTTCAGAAGTTTCTTCATTCACCTGCTCCAGGCAAATGGGAAAAAGACAATCAATATTTCTTTTTGAAATGCCAGAAATCCTAAACACATGAAATTTCCTGACAGTCTCTACATTTGCAGCAGGATTTTATGAGGCTGCATCAGTTGACTTTCCTCCTTGTAGAGTTCAAGCAAGCTGAGAAAAGGAATTGTAATAAATATAGCCACAGATGGATTTAAGCACAATACCACAAACCAAAGGACATTTAGTAATGCAGAAAATAGGCCATATGCTAAAGGCAGTTCATTCTGAATTCTCAGTGAAGGAATTGATAATGTTTCCCATTGAAATTGAAATGAAATGGAGTTCAGTCAGACAAAGCTTTGCTCCTTCAAAACCTCTGATTCTGAGCCAGCATCTTAACAAAGCTTTACAGATGAGAGAACAGGAAGCTTTTGCTTGTTTGTTTTCTTGTTCTCTATTAAGGGCAGGGATTTAAGGAAGAAGGGGGGAAGAAAGTTATGGTATTGCCCCAGTGATTACCTGCAAGCTTGCCATCGCTCCTTGGTGCTGCAGCAAGGTTTGTCTCAGAGCAGACTCTGTGGCTATTCATCATATGGAAACATGGACATTTGTCTTCAACATCCTTCAGCTTTTAAAGCTTCTTCTTTTTGTCCTTGGTATTCCTCTTTCTCCTGGCTTACCTGTTTACCCCTCAGCCACTTCCACACATGCTCCCATGGGTAGGAAAATCCTTCAGATTTCACAAAGCACCCATCCCTTCCTTTTTTTTTAAATTTCTCTTGAAATATTCCTCAGCCACTATACTTACAAATCTCTCCCATCTGGGGCTGGGTAGGCAAATATTGGCTGTGATTTCTGCTTTTCTGCAAACTCTCTTCCTTTCGTTGCTCTCCCACTTTCCCAACCCAGCTCTAAGGTGATTTTGCCCACTCCTTGCACCTCACTAATGTGCAAATCTCATGAAGAGGGTGCTCTCCTTTTCACAACCCACCTGAAAGATGCCCAGCACAGAGCCTTAGCTATCAGTTCTTCTGGCTGGAGGAGCTGAGAGAAAGCCACCTGGGAATTTGCACAGCATTTTCCTCTGTTGTGCCAGTTATGGATCCAGAGTGAGTGACCTTGCTGTGCACCTTCACCTTCTGCAAGCATGCTCTCAGCAATCAAATAGTTAAATATCCAGGTTTTTGTGAAGTTCAATCCCTCTTATGCTGCTCACAAACACCACCCTGTGCTTTGATAGATATTTGCATAATGCTAGATGCTTCATGGAAAAGTCAGAATTTGAGCATGGAAGCAAGCCCAAGCTGGCTGCCACAGAGCAGCCCATTTCAGAGGTCATTCTGAGGTAGCCTCTGGCTGCCTATCTGTGTTTCAGAGAAAATCTACAGGGCAAAACCCTTTTAAATGTCTCTGACAGAAATACTGTGTGCAGTAAATAAATTCCAGTTTATGAAATTGTCTCGTCAGGATGAGGAAGAAGGAAGCCATTTTCCTGCTTTGCCTCACCCCAGTCCCTAAACATACAGCACACACCACACATGTGGAGGTGAGACTTCTGTGATAAACTGCAGAGCAAAGTGCTAAATGAATTTGTATTGCACCCCCAATAGCTTCCCCTGCCCTCTGACTTTTTTCCCATCTCTTAGGATTTACTCTAACATTCCTCTGAACAGCCACCATGTAGAAACAGAAAACTAACCCAGAAAGCACACCATCTCAGAACAAAAATCCAACCCAGCCACCTGCCAGAGCTCTTGGGGTTTTTTGGTTTGTTGTTTGTTTGTTTCCTTTTTCCACAGAAGAATTTCCACAGAATGCGACCTGGCCAGGAATGAGATGAAGAAGAAGTAGTTCAGGGTTGGTTAACAATTCATACATACATCACCACGACCTCTAAGGCTTTTATCCTGCAGCCCTACATAGAAATGCAAACAGGGAACAAGGTCCTGCTGTCTGGACGTGGCAGCCTTTCACCACAAGTGTGGCACAAGATGGAAAAGAGGAGAATCAGACTGCAATGTTCAATTTAATCTTTCAGGAAGAGAAATGAAAGGGACGTGGCACTGGGAAAGAAAGCTTTCCTGTTTCCTAGTGACACTCTATTTAGATCTGGAAGAGCTCCCAGAAAGGACTTTAAGTATGAGAGACCTTTGTTTTTGAAAACACAATTTTGGCTCATTTCAGAGGGCTTTAAGGTTTTCTGTGGTCATGGATAACTGGAATTGTGACAAGTTCTTTTCTGTCCTTCACCAGCAAAAGGATACAGAAGCTGTCACAGTATTTCTAAGTTTCCAAACCCACATTGCTCATTTTTCCCTAATATGTTTGATCTATGCAGCATCACCATCATCTGATGCACATCCATTTTATTTACATTAATGTAGCATAACCCATGTGATTTACTTGGATGAAGTCAAATTAATTCAATTTTGTATTTTTGACTCTCTTGCTAAGAGCTAATTCTCTTTTACCTCCTACATTAAAGCCCACTGCTTTCAGGATCAGAAAGTCTCAGAGGCCATGATGTACCATTTAGCAGTGACCATGAAGAATTAGTTAGCAGTGAATTTGTAACAACATATAGAAATATCACAGCATTTAAGTGTACATCACTCTTAATCCCAAGAACCAGCTGTGAGCTGTAATGCAAATAGCATGTTGCATGAACCTGCTGCAGCTCACATCATTCCCTACAAGTGACTGTCCATGTAAGCTGTTGTCAATTATTTCTATCCACATTGCACATAAACAGAGTCCAAAAGGGGGTCTGACTGTCACAGCCAAGAAATGGAGCATAATTCCACACAGAGCTAGATAAGCTGCTCAGAGTTCACTGAGCACAAGCCTGGACAACTGAGAGGACTGTGGCAGTGTGACAATGGCCATGATCTGATGTCACAGAGGTTGGACTGGAATTAGGATGGGTATTTGGAGTTGTCCTCCCTGGTATGGACCAAAGAGGACTGGAGCTATGCATTTTCCTTAGTGATGGGGACTTGTATGTCCTTGGAGGAGGGGTGAGATTTACTTCAAACATCTTTAATAAAAGAAAATTATGCTAGGCCATTCTCTAGGCAAGAGCTGTAAATACCACTGTGTATATTGGCTTTTAAAACAGGGACGTTAGCCAGAAGATCTCAGACTGTGTAATTCAGGCTCTTTTATCATTTCATCTTCCAGTTATGGTACCAAAAGTAGTGATGTCTGGAAGATAAATTTTGCATGTGGAAGAAAATCCCTCACTTAAAATATATTTAATGCTTGAATGGTGTTATGGAAAGGCCAGTTGTATTATTTTTTTCCAAAAATGGACTTAAAAACTCAGTACCTCCTGCAAAATGGCTGAGTTTTTGAAAACCATCTAAGATTTTATGAGTTTCAGATCTTTCTCTTCTTCAACATCATAGGGAGCAAAATTATTTGGTCTCAAAGTCCCAATGTATTTTTCATGACACATTGGTGTGCAGCAATGGGTTAGGCATCAGGTTATTAAACATAGACTACAGTAATTCCTTTTTCCCAGTAGCATGGAGGATACAGACCTTACAAGTTTTTGAGTTTAAATTATAACAATGATTTTGACTGGTCTTCAAGCTCTTGTACTGAAGCAGATGTTCATACTTTACCTCCATGTGTGATACAGCTATTGAACAAAATTAAATGGCAGAACAGGTGCAGTTGATATGTGATGTATGCAATTTGATGACCTTATGGAAGCAGGGAGGAAATCAGAGTTCACAACTGTTTGTGGTCTGTTCCTTGCTTGTGGAAGGTTAAGAACAATAGCTGAAAAAGATTGGGAGCTAATACTGAAAACAGGGTAGTCTGAATGAAAGATGTAGTCTCTATCACACAATCTATAGGTAATCTGTAATTACCAAAATGGAAACCTTCTTTTCACATGGCATATAGGCAACAAACCATCATAGAAAACAGTGAGCACAGCAGCTCTGAACTTGTATTTCACCTAAAGAAAACAAAGAATTAAGCCAGCCTAAGCATAAAAATCTATGACAAATTAATCCTCAGTTAGAGGCAAGAAAAATCACCTCAGGGACTGACCATCCCAGCCATGTTTGTGTGTCCCGGAGGACAACCAGACATGCAGAGGCACCATGGGTGAAGATCAGGCCAGTCAGCAGGACCCAGGAGGTACCCTGGGCATCCTGAATTTGGGAAAGCTCTTGAGGGAGATTGCTGAGGCACTGAGAAATTGTTTACCTTGTGAAATACACTTCATGATGTCTGAGTGCATAAATCATTCAGGGAGAAATTTTTCCCTCCAATCTGCCAGGCAGATCATGGTGAAGAGGAAGGAGTGCAGTGTTTGCTTGGCTGCAGAGCATGAAGGGGACTCAGTCCTCCACACTCCCTGACGTGGCAGGCCAGACCCCACTTCCATTCTACCATCCTGGCTGGTTAAGTGCCAGTGCTGCAGGCAGCACTTGCCTTTGCTACCAGAAGCCAGCCACCCAGATTGCAGTAGGACTATATATGTCCTGACTGGTCCTGTGCTGGCTTTTGCCCTCGGTTTTGACTCTTCCTGGCCAGCTCTACATGCTCCAGCAGAATGACCTGTGCATCAGCACATTGGTGACAGGCAGGGTGACAGCCCAGAGACAAAAATATCTTTTCCCATAGGTGGATGTAACTAGAATTATACAGCATCAAATAGATGATGTCTCACCTACTTATGGGGCAGTATCATTGTTATTTCTTCAGCTCTGGTGGAAACACCTTTCCTCCCTCCTCTCAGAACAGCATCAGCACTTTGTACCTGTGACATGTGACCAGCCTGTGCCTGGTGAATCCTCCCAAGCTTTTATACCCTATGTGTAATTTCTGACATGGGATGTCAGCAGTGCTTGCTTAGCTCATTGGATCGAGATATGTCATTCTGTATTGTCAAATTTCATTTGCTTTCTATTACCCAGGCTTTTACCTGTTTTCCTGCATGGTTGAGCACTGCACCCCAGCCAGGGTGCTCCTTCCTGCCAATGGGAATACTTTTTTTGGAGACTGCTGTGAATGTTTGATTAACAGCATGCATCAGGAAATGATACCAGTTCCCAATATGTCTCCCCAGCCCCACAGCATCACTTCCAGCCTGCAGAATAATCAAGTCAGATTGCACTTCTGGAGCACGAGTTTACCCAAAAAGCAGTTTTCTGCACAAGAAGGGCTCTCCTGTAGCAGCATCAATGTGGAGCTGGCTGGCAGGCAGTGGAAACAGCCCATGAAAACCTCATCCTATGTTCAGCTGAGGTGAAACATTGTAGGTTTTTCACCAAGTGTTTTTCCAAAATAATATTGACAGATAACTGACAGAACAGAACACCTCCCCCTTCCATTTGTACCCATGTGTGCTGTGTGCAGAGCCTGGGATCCTTGCCTGTGGTGCCATTTCAGGGTCTACATTTGGGAATGCTGGTGTTTCATCAGCCATCCTCAGCACAGGTGTAAAAATCCTGATTTAAGACTAATTATGGCAAAGTAATTATTTCTGAGCCATGATGGCAGGCAGTTCCAATTAGCTCTAAATAGGATACAAGTAGCAAGGGGGAGAAAAACTTCTGTGGGGGAATCAAAGCTAGAAAGGGCTGAGGACAGCCTAGATGCAAGCAAAACAAACAGGAATCTATTCAAGCAGAGGATTAGGTTGTGTTATTGCTTCTCAGTTTCCAATAAGCCCAAGTCTTGGAAAGAAGGAAGGCAAGTTAGGCTTTCTCTGCTCTCCTGCAGATGGGGAATGGACTCACAGTAGCCCCTGACAAATAAAAAAATAATAAATTACTTTGATCAGGGTAGTTTTCTAAAAGGCAGCTGTACTGTAACTGCCAATACCCATATCCTGGTAGCTGTGTCCACGGAATTTTGTGTTCATCACGTTTCGTGGGCTCAACAGAAACCTACCACACAGCATTTCCTTTGGCTGGCCAGAGGAAATCCTGCTTGATTCCTCCCTGGTTTACTCCAGGCACAGCATCTCATGCCTTTGGTTTTCCTGCTGATCAATAGACCTGGGCTGCTAGGAAGCTGCATTTTCAAGAGCTAAACATGAAGCTGTTCAGAAGGATTTCAGGATCATTAATAATATTTTACTGTGTCACCTCAAAGATATATTTTCAGCTTTCCTTAAACATTGCAACTAACTTTCTGATTTTAATATACATTTGTCTCATGGGTTTTTCACCCATTAAGATAGATTAAGTGACTGTTCTAATGTACAATAGCAGATTTTGCCCTGTGGTTTAGTGGCTGGCTGTGGTTGACTGATACCCAGCCCTCTGAATCCCTGCTGAGTATCTAAGCTCTATGAGCTGCAGTGAATGCATTTAATCTACATAAAAAGAACACAAATTGCATGTTAGCCTTTTTGAGCCCAGTAATCAGTTTTACAGTTTACTTGGTATGCTTCCCTGCAGTCCTAGTGGCTCCAAGGAGGTTCCAAGGATTCTTCTTTTTTTTTTCCCTACCCATCTCATGTAGAAGAAGAGTGTTTGCATTTTGATTGTGCTCATTCCCTGACCCTTGTAATTTAACCATTGTTCATATTTAGTGCCTACTGGAGTCCTGTGGGGCAGCTGATAACAATAATTTGTAATAAAGCACATACAGGCTCCATTTTTTTCATCCTTGTTTTCCCTAATAATGTGAAATTAAATTTGTTAATTAAAACAGATGAAATCAAATAGGATTGTGGGGCTGCAAAAATACATGGATTATCTCAGCCTCACATTTAGGGTGATTATAATATTTAGCATGTATATAGTGCTTCAAAGTGGCATCACAGCTAATCCTTACCCTAGCACCCCTCTGAAGTGTGTTGTTATTCCCCAATTTGCAGATGAGGATGCCCAAGCAAAGAGGTTAACTTCAGAATTAGCCAAAGACTGTGCAGGCACAAGTGGTTTGCTTCAGCACCCCTCCCCAACCACCCCCAAGCATGATTTTGGACAATTAAGAGAACACCAGGGAGGCTTGTAGGTCCCCCAAGCTTTTGTGGGGAGGGGGATTTGGAAGCAATGTTCCAAAATGGGGCTTGGAGGCTGCAGGTTCAGTCAGGGTTCTCCAAGCTGGAGGCATTGGGCACATCCTACCAGTCGTGTCACAGCAGTATCATGGGTAGAACATGGGGTGCTAACTGAGTTTCTCATCTACCAGCTGTGCTGTCCAGCATGGCATGCAGATGAGAGGCTTGTCCCAAGGTTATTACAATCCCAGTACATGGGACATACATGCTCTTTGGGATTCAGGAAAAAGCAAAACTAAAGTAACAAATGCAGGGAAAAAAATCTGAAATACCCTTGAGACCAAACAGTTCTCTAGCAAAATGCAGCTTCAGCTAAACATTTTGGGGGGTAATGTTAATCCTAGTGCTGGCAGATGAGAAAATATTTTAACTTTCCATCTCCACTCAATTCCATCTCAGTTCATTTTGATGGTTTTTGTGTTGCCTTTTTCATACACAAATATCCTTTGGTGTGCAAGTGAAAACAAGAAGGAAATTAAACACACCAAAACATGATGTCTTGGCAGCCCTGCAATTTATTTTGGAGGAGAGCTGGATTTTCTGGGGCACTGTAGGCCACATCTCTCCCTGCTAGGGCTCAGTGCTGCTTCCTCCCCCTGTGCTGCAAATTCCTGAACAGCAAACTCCTGGTTCCTGAGCAGCTTTACACGAGATAACATGTGAGATGAGGGGATTCTGCACAACCTGTGGTTGGGGTTGCTCATGGCTAGTTTTCTTGTTATGATTCTCAGGCTGTAAAAGTCTGCTGCTGCTCTAAGAAAGCAGAGCTGTAGCCTTCATTGGCTTTTGCAGCAAGCAGGCTGGGAGCAGAGTGTCAAACCCCTTGCTGAGGTGGGCAACTGATTCTGCCTAAGAGGCTCAGATTCAGCCTGTTGTGTGGGAATAAAGGGTAACCCTGAAACTGTGGCCCTTCAGGGAGTCTGCTGAGAAGGTGAGGAGCAAGTGGCCAGCAGTGTTCTACCTCTTGAAGGACTGGAAAGGAGGAACGGTGCCATCTCAAACAGAGATGTGAGTTAATGGCAGGTGACAGAAGACTCCCAAAGGGATCAGCCTGGGTATTCCTCATGCACTGTGGGCTACCCAACAGGGTGGAGAAATGCAGGGTATCCTTGCTGAAGGCAATGCTCATAAATCAACCCATGACACAATCTAATGAGGAACACAATGAGGGGCGAGAAGCTGAGGATGGGTAATAGCAGACAAAGCTGATGTGGCTGGGAATGTGTCACATGGCTGGGAAAGTGGCTTGTAGCCATAAGAGACAAAGTTAAAAGGATCATCTCCATGTTGTCCCCAAAAATCTGTACCTTCAGCAAACAGTAAACACTGGCAGCTCAAAAGAGTGAACTTTGCAGAAAACCGTGAGGACGGTGCAAACAGATTACATCTTTTTTCCTTAGAGGAAATCTTGAGGACATCTGGAGGACAGCTATAAAATTTTCCTATTTTATGTTTTAATTACATTTTGAGATTGTTAGGCTAAGCATCCTGAGCTTTAAAAAGAGTGAACTTCATGGTCAAAGTATACAGAAAATTAAAAGATCTACTGAGAACTGTAGCTCTGTTTTGGTTAGTTGTCACTTGGAACTCAGTATATTATAAATAATGGAAGAGGGAATATTAAAACATGAGCTCCAACAGTTTCCACCAAGAGTTCAACAAAGAAACAGACTATAGGTGTTGACAAGAATTGTTTGGTGGAGAATGATATTGCATATTGCAGAGCCTGTGAACATCAGCTTTACATAAACTTCTTCCATATGAGACGTTAATCAGGACAGAGAACTGAAGGATCTGAAAATAATCAACATTTCTCCTTTCAAGCCCCTAATGTTCAGTCCCCTTGTATGGTGTGAATGCAGGAGGATCTAGGATAGCCATGGACTGACTGGAGGTGGACATGTCTTCTGAGGTGTGTTAGGCAGACCCTGAGTCAAGAGCTCCACACCGCCTTGGCTGAGCCTGCTGAAGGAAGGGTCTTGCTTGGGGTAAGAGTGTCAGAGGTGGTGTAACAAACTTCTGAACTGGGGCAAACCAGACCTGAATGAGTCTGGGACTGGCGTTTCAGTGGTAAAAATGAATAACAGGAGGAGTAAAAAGTGTCTGAGAGGTTTAAAAGAATAAATGCAAGGGGAAAGCCAGTAGCAATGGAGACAGAGCTGTGGATGTACATGCACGTCTTAGATAAATAGATAGATTACTAGAGATGCTACAAATTCACTTTGATGATAAATTATTCACAAAATTAGTGTAATAACTATATGCAAAATATGTGTGTATATTCAAATATACTGATATTAATGTATTTCACATGAGTCTGCCTATATGTGAAAATACAGAAGCATGGTTTGCATATCTTTTGAACCAGAATTTAGAAGGAACCAGTAATTTTCAGAACAGTAAGCAACTGTATTTTACAGTTTCTAGATTTCAAGATTTCTGGTTTGTATTTTCAAATGACACTTTCATTTTCATAAATGCAAAATCCATTTTCAAAAAAAAAAGGGGGGTCTGGTTTCCCTCTTTATCTTTCAATAAAGATTTCGTGGAGGAATATGGTTTGATTGCAAAATATATGCTGTTCCCAAGGGAACTGCTGCTTGAAAGGACTCACTAATCATGATTAGACTGATCAGACAATCATTTGCTTTCAGCTTAAGCTAGTATAAAGCCACAGAAAGCCAAATGGCTTGAAGGACCTGTGCTATGGTCACCTGGCAAGCTTCTCTTTTTTGAGTGAAAAGAACCCAAAGTTATTATGACCAGAGTATTGCTCTTAGCTCAGAGCAGCACCCTGGCTGAATTCAAGGGCCAGATCAACAAATGTGGTTGGTGTTGTCTTGTGCTGCACTCACTCCATACCCATTTAAACCAACAGTGATTCAATCTGTTTGTGTTAGGGGCAAAACTCACCCACTTTGAATGGAGAAGCACAGCAAGTTCCTATTGATAATGACTTTTTTGTGTGTGTGTGTTAAACTGATCAAGGCAGCACCACCCTAGGAAGTTTTAGGGGGCCATGCCCAGGTCCCCTGTGGCCACCATCAGTCTGATGTGTCCATCATCTCTAGCCCCTATCAGGGAAGAACACCAGGCTGTGCATGCCCCTGTTGCCCCAGTGCTTGGCACAGGGATGCTCTGGAGTCTGGTAGGACCTCTCCACCCTGCTTACTCCCAGGCCTCCCCACTGAGGCTGGATGCTCCTTCTGCTTACAACCGTGTCACAATGGGTCAGATCTTCAGCACACACAACTTGGGAATGCACCACTAAGAGAATACTCCAAATTATCTATACATTTTTCATGTTCCTTTTTCTTTTTTACCTCTAAATGCTCTTGGGGGGCAATTGTAGAGTTTTTAATATTTTTCTTTCTGCAAAATGAATTAGAAATATTAATGCAAAGTCAAGCAATCTTCTTTTACTTAAAGTTACTCACACATAAACTTTCACTCATCACCTCTTGGGGAGTGAATATTTATACATTGGATCCTGCAATGATAATTTAACTCTGGTATGCCCACTGCCCAACAGAAAGGCCAGTGCTGCACTTAATCTTTCAAGTAACAAGGGGCTTTGGGGACTTTAAGAGACTGAAGCTGCAACAAACCTAAAATCAGAGTGTTTAATCCCACAAGGAACTACACAAATACAAGGAGGAGTGCCTTTGGAGAGCTGCAAGTAGTGCCTGTGCTCTGCAGGATGAGGCTCAGGATCAGAAACAAGGATCAGAAAATCTCTTGGTAGAGTGCCCAGCTTCCCTCTCCCACTCACAGGGCTGTCACCATGTAACCCCAACCTAGGGTCTTTCTCATCTTGCATGGTCACAGAGATGTGCCTCAACCTCTGCTTTTGGCAACTGTGCTACATTCCAAGTACCTACTCCCCCTAAAAGTCTAAACTAAGTTTTCCTTTCCTTGACCTTTGGCCAACACTCACTGTCCTGCCGTAAATAATTCCCCACCTTTGTTTAAACTGTTAAACTGAAGGTATTTATTGCTTGTCATCATATTCCCCAGGATTTTCCTCTCTCTGCTAAAGATGCTGGTGATCTGTAGTCACTCTTCATGAGTCTCACCCTCCTGTCTGTCTGTCCTTCCACCCATCTATCCCCCCTGACCTGACCCCCACAGACAAGTAATGAATTTTCAGCTAACCAACAGGGAAAATGAACTTGTGTCTGGAGGGATGGAGAAGGAAAGACATGGTGATGGCACAGAGAACAGGCTTGTCAGGCACAGCTTGCAGAGTCCACCAGAACATCACTGTTTCCACATGACGAGTAGTGACCTGTCCCATGTAACCCTGCTCCCAAACAAGGCTACTATTGTCAAGCTGCAGGACAGTCAAATTTCATTATTCCTTCTGCAAAACATATGGAGAAACCAAAATATTGGAGGATACTCCAGTGACAGCTAATGATATTACTGAAATTACTATAAATATCATCTTTAATCTAATCAAAAACAGTTTATCAAAGGCATTAAAGCTGCAGATGCTTACTGTGCCAGAGGGAACCAAATGAAGCCTTACAGATGTGTCATACTGTGAAGATATATTTGCATAATAGAAAATGAATGCTGGATGTATCTTGGATTTCTGCTGCTTTTTAAAATGAGGGAATCTGGATATTACATTTAGTGAAGATTCATTTTAGTGAAGTAGCCCAAGCTTTGGGCAGACAAACAAAAATACAAATCAGCTTCATGCCTGACAAAAAATTCACAATGTATGGTCACTTTATGCATTGCTAGTTATTACCTGGGTTATTCTCTCATATATTTAATTAGCATCATTTGTCTTGAAAGCACATTTTGCTGAACTGATGTTGACTGTGGAGTGAGAACCAATAAAGTAACATCAATCAGTTAATTAACTGGTTAACACATTTCCTTCCTATTTAATTTCTGCTTTTTATTTTCATTTAGATGCTTTTAGGACCTGAATTTTCAGGAGGTTTGTTTCTGGGCAACCAGAGGTAGTGATGGGTGAGAGGGGTCCTGCCAATATGACCTTTTGTGATTTTATTTCTCTGTTGTGCAGGGACAATGCTTTTGTGCCCTTGTAGTGTCTCTAGCACTGCAGTGAGCACTTCTGGGAAATAAAACAACAGGTGTACAGTTATTAAATACAGGCACAATCCTGCTTACTGCTGGACAAATGAACAGAGAAAGCACACCTCCCACCACTGGGTCAAGGTTCCCCTCAAGTGCACAAAGAGCAGGAGATCCTCCTGGGCTTCATCACAGCACTGCTTCCTGAGCCATAGGATTTCCAAAATGGCAGAGCTACAACAACTATGGGCTTTTATGACACCCCAGCCAACTTGGGTGATGCACTGCTTCCCTCACAGAGTGCTCTCCCATGTTAATGAAGAGCACTATGTTGCTGGGACAATAGAAATAACATTAGAACAGAGAGAGTCTAATAACATTTTCATTTGACCTCATTACAGCACAAGGTACAGATTTAAGAAGAACCTGGTAGGTTTTTTTGGTTTGCTTTAGGTTGTTGTCTGTCCCTCTATTTGGTCACCCCACCTAGCAATGGCTCACTCCAAAGTCTACTTAAACATCAACCATGTTCTTGCCTGAGCGGTCCATGTCTCCCAGCAGCCCTAACTCCAGCCACTCTGGCTTTGGCCACAGTCCAAGTTCCCTTTTTGGTGGGATGGGAGTAACACTTGTTTCTGGTAAAGAGATCCAGTTCTGTATGATGGAGTAAAGGATCAATCAAGTGTTTCCCGGCGACCTTACACAGTTGGGCTACATGGAAGGAGGTACAGGTCTGCAGCAATGTCTTTTGTCTCCACCCCTCAGCTCTTTGGAAAGAGATTTTGGGGGTGTCTTAAATGGACCATGGTGGAAATATGTGTTATCAGGGCTGAAAATGCTGATATGGTCCCAATAACTGGGCAAGAACATTGTGGAGGTATGTGGTTAGCCCCGTGCTCATAAAACCCACTAGGGCCATTGCACTGAGCAGGACAATACAGCTCTGTCTTCACAGGGTGGCTGAGGATGGATTTCAGTAGAGTGCATGCTAGATTTTACCTGGCATGAGGCCCACGTTGTCTCAACTGAAAAAAAAGAATTTTGCCCTAAAAAAATGATGTGCCTGGATTTATTTAGGCTGCAATTTGCATGAAGATATTAATTTCAAAACTAGTCCCCCAAAAGCACCAGAAAAAGAAAAACGTTTTTTGGAAAGAGGATTTCTGTTCAGCCTTAATTTAAACTGGAAAATAATGCTGCATGCCCAATATATTAGAAGGGTTTTAGATTATCATATAGAGTAGGTTAATGGCAGTTTCATAATCTAATCTGCTGTAGAATTCTGATTTTAGTAACCATCTTTCCTGCTCAAGCTCAGAAGGTCTTTGCATTTCCTTAAACTCCAGCAGACTGAGAGAGTTCAGAGTTGAAAGCTCAGTGATTTAAATTCACTATGCTGCTAAGTGCTAAGGCTTAAGAGCAGTGAATAACTGCGGTATGGAATCTGTTATACAACAGGACCTCTCCAGCTCCCTGAGCAGGGAACCAAATCCACCCCAGGCTGCTGCCCATGGGGTGCCACACGTTCCTGCCTCTTTTGCAGTGGTGCTTACCAGAAGTGCCTGCACACCCATGCTCAGATATCTCCCCAGAGGCAGGACACATCAGCAATTTTACTTCTAAACATAGCTCATTTTCTCCACCTTCAGTGGACAAATGTCAAAAGGCAAGCCCTAGAAATACAGGCCAGATTGCATGGTGCTCCCAGGCATCTCCTTCTTGGGGCGGGGGTATGGGCTGTCAGCAGCCAAATTCCTCTCGGTGCCCATTTTCTCAGAGAGGATGGCAAGCAGAGAAGGAGATCTGTTGGTGTGTATCTCATGAGGACCCTCAGTAGCTGAATGTGACCCAGCAGCACAGCCCGCGGGCTGGTTCTCCTGTGTGCTTTGAAGGGCTGCTGAGTGTGTTGTGCTCCATTAGGAGCAGATCTGAGGTGCAGGAGCACTGTGTTGTGTTGGGTTTTTCCAGCTGCGTGACAGAACATGAGTTGGCTCTGCCTCTTAAATGATGCTTTTAACTCAGCTCGACTGAAAATGTTGACAGATATAACATGGATTTAGTGCTTTGATACTTACAGGGAAAGCCTGGGGAAGGAGGAGAGGGATGTCCAACTGTTTAGAGGGAAATATTTAAGGAAGATGTAGAAGAAAAAGCAGTCGGAAACTGGTACGCTTAACCTACAAATGTCAGCTTTATGAGTGAGTCAGTCTAAAAATAACCTCCAATTGTCTCCCAGCTACTCCAGCAGCACAGCAAATGTGCAAGTGGTTGAGAAAAATCACCAGATGGGGAAAGAAGGATTCTCTGTCTGACTTTTTTTAAAAAAGCCTATGCTTTTAGAAATTTCTGATTAAAAATTGAAGCAAATACCAGGCTCTCAGAAGTCTAGATACAAGTTAACCTTGTCTAATTGTATTCACACTGTTTATTTTACCTCTGAAAGGCAGCATTGGCTGAATTACAGATATTCCCCAGAACACTGTAAATGTAAAACATGAGTATCCTTGCAGAACTGCATGAAAACATTACCCCTCACCCAGACTAGATCCCTTTCTAGACTCAGTATTTTAAATGAGAGTATTGAATATCTCTCCCTATAATTTGCATTCTTTCTTTTTTAGCAGTCTCCCTGTCTGTTAATGCCCTATGAACCACTCCTTTCTCAGTGATCATTGAAACACAGCCTGTCTATGGCAGCACTAAATTAATCTATAATAATATTTCAGAGTCATTTTTAATGCATGATCCAGAAGTCTGTAGATGCCTTCTTTTTTCTTCCACCCGTCTGAAGCCATTGCTCCACAACAGGTGCAATGCTGGCTTTAGATGCAGTAAGAGCCAGAATAATGTCAGCACCATTCCATCCCTGTGCATTACCATTTTGTATAACAAACAAACCAGTCAACACAAAAGGAAAGACCTAAGATGTGACACTGTAAAGAAAAAAGCAAGAATTATTTTGAAAGACATGAAAACTAAATGCCTTTCCAATGATGCATGAGAGTGCTGCTTACCTGCATGGAGGAGATGCAATATCAGGTAGAAAATGCTGCTGAACATTAGAGGAGCTATTTCTCCTGTTAATGCTACATAATTCCATGATTTAAGGTCTCCTCCCAGCTGGAAATGAAGATGACATGGGGGTCTCTTCACTCTGGAACAGGGGATTTTCCAGAAACTGAGGTTTTAAACAGTTAAACCTGTAAAGGACCAGTTTTGGACTTAAACATTCCTCATTTGTTCTGTTATATTCTCCTTTTCTACTCTGAGTGGAAAAAAAACCAGTGGGGTTTCTGACAGAGACTCTCAATGTCTTGTGGACCCTAATGCTATATTCGTTGCCATGACAGGAGCAGAATGAAAAGGGTCAAGCTGGTTACTGGTGATCCTGCTGCTCAGGAATGATCAGCCACAAAAATCTGTAGGAGTATGCAATGAGAGATGTGAAGTACCAGAAGAGGGGATGCTGCACTGAAAATATTCTGTGCCCAGGATGGGACAATGGCAGGGGCTGGTGTCCATCTAGGACCAGTTCCTCAGCTGGTGTGTAGTAAAAAGTGCTGTTCTGTGATGGGTTTGCGCCAGTAGGAAGACAAGTGAGTCTCTCTCCTCCCAACACCATGTGGGCAGGTCAGGTAAGGAGGACTTGAACAATAGTTCAATAGTGGAAATAGTGGTAGACACCTTCACACATTCATCCTTACCTGGGCAGTACCAGGCTTTAATGCCCCACAGTAGCATGCTGAATGCATCAAAGCCTGGAAATGCAAGAACAATGCAGAAGTGGTGGTAGTAAATCACACATATGGGCACACTGGAAAGAGATGGCACAAAGCACTATTAAGCTGTTAATTGAGTCTTTGAATTTTCCCCAGATTCACTGGAATCAGCCCCAGAGATGGACTCACACCATGAAAACACAGCTAGACTTGGGCAGACCACAAGGTTTGGGCTTCAATTGTTCAACATTGCAATGTTGTGGGAGCTCCATATGTGACTCAAACATGCCAGATGGTCTAAACCACACACTGTCCTAAATCCTGCAACACCTCTCCTGCCCTGTAAAGCCACCAAACACCAGGCACATAGTAAACACAGGACCGAATCCCCTTGGATGTGAGCTAGTGATGGCAAAATCGAGTACTCAATTCAGGAGATTCATTCTTCAGTTTGTGTGGCAAATTCATTTGTTTTACTTGCCAATGCCCACTTGCCTGCTTTATTTAAATAACACTTCTCTGAGAGGGCTGATGATGGCAGGAGGCTTTGGTGACCGAGAGCCAGAGCTGTTTGTATGTACATCATTGGTCTGAATCCAACAAAGGCTAATAGTGAAAGAAAATATTAGCTATCTGCCCAGTGCTTGACAGCCTTCCTATCAGTAAAATGAAGAACGGATTACATGCAGAGGTTGTCCGAATATCCTGTGCTAGGTTGGCCTTCCAGCTTGGAGAGAGTCTTCTTTGACAAAGCAGAGCTGTCTGTCCTCTTGCCACCATAAGCAGACCAGCAGGCACCTCCAGCAGTCTCCAGTGGAGACTCTGCTTTCATGAACACTAACTTGTTACAAATACTGAAGGGAAAATACTGAAGAGGAGGAAAATATGGCTCTGTATAAACCATTGCTCTATCTGGTGAGGTATCACATTGTTACTGAGCTAACAGATGCCACACAGTGCCCAGTATTTATGGCAGAGCTTACAAAGGTGCTGTTGGAAGGTAGATCTCGCCCATTACTGCATTATTGCAACTTTCTTCCTTGCCAAAACAGAATCCTGTATTTAATATTTCCTACTTGCTACTGAATTTTACCACATACTAAAATGCCTCATCTCTAAAAATAGTAGTTTACAGACTTAGACCTGAGATGTAGGTAATTCCCAGACTCAAACTGTCAGTACCATCAGCTGCTGTACAGGAGGTAGAAGGCAGCTGCCTATGGCAGTGCTTCCATTTTGCTGCTGCAGCAGAGGAGCTGCCTTACTCTGTGGGTCACTTCTCTGCCTAACAGACTGCCTTTGAAACAGAGGTCAGTGATGACTGGTGAGGCCACATTTCACTAGTTAAAACTTCTCCTCTTGGTTTGAAAAAGTAGATAACATATCTTAAACCTGAATCAGAGAGTGGGTGCACCTGAGAATAGATGGTGCTTGGAAGCTGTTAGGCTTGCAGAAGAATCCAGCAGCAGAAATGGGTAAGGAGAAGATGATGTTTCCATGTCCAGACGGACAACAGGGTCCCTCTTCCCTGGCTTGTCTTGATACCATGCTGCTCAGCTGGGAAGCAAAGGGAAGGGCAGTCTGCCACATTATGTCCTGGGGGTTTGGTACCCTTTGCCCTCCACTGTCCAGGCAGAGGCCTCCAGCCCACATCCATACATGCACTTGTTGGGAGGGCACACGTGTGCTGGGGTTGTAGGCCTAGCTCTTTAAAACCTGTCAAGTAAAGTGGAGAGGAGAAGCTGCAAATCTGATTGCTCCTGGTGGCAACTGAATTCACCCCAGCTCCGAGTGCAGTGAGCAGCACTGTGCTTACAAAGTGTTTTGACTGCAGGTGGCTGTTGGGCAGCAATGTATTTGTGCTTGACTGGGCCAGTGCATTTCAGTGAATAATAACCCTTGCTTCTCACACAGCATTCCTGTGGCAAAAGATCTACACCACCTTGCTTTTATTGAGTGTCTCAGCCAGAAAGGTCCCCACCACAAATGATGGAGTTACACTGTACCAGCTATGCTTTATCACACAAGGCAGTAATAAATGCATGGAGAAGTACCAAGCCTCAGGAAAATTTGGGCACTGTGCAAAAGGTCACTCTCTTCAGACCCTAATTACTCAACAAAAGTGACATTTACAATGCTTACCATTAAAATCATAACAAATTTATTTACCTTATTTGGACTGGTTTTGCATACATTACACGTTTGATGCATTGCATGCTATGAAGGTCAGGGTGCATTTGCATCATAAAATAGTGCCTTGTGGAATCACAATGACACAGGATGCCAGGCTCCAAATATTACTCATGCACTGTCTGCCTTTCTGAGAGCTGTCACAAAATCCCAACAGCTGGAGAAGGCCAATGCTTCCTGAGCTTTGTAGGAAGACAGTATGGCAGCTGTTTTAAGAAGAGCAGGTAGCATAGTAGTATCATAGTAGGCAAATAACATACTGAAATATTCTGGACAGTGAAAAGAATGCTGCAGCAAGAAGCACATATAAAAACATGTTCTGACTGTTCTGAACCATTTCTTCAGTGCTAGCATTGACAGACATGCATACATATGTGTATATCTATGCATCTTTCTGTCACATCTGTATAGGTGTATATCTCTCTAACTTTCTGACTCAAATGACAACATTCAAGCCAATATTTTTAGGACCTGGATATACTGCTCATCTGTGTCTAATAGACACTTTCTCTCTCACTTGCCATTAGACATCAAACACCTTATTTTAGCTTCATCAGCCTGAAAACCACATTTGCTCTAAGAGCTGTTAACACCTCTATGTTCCTATTTGCTATAATATGATTAGTTGAAGGCAGACAAGCTAAAAGCAAGTTCAAGACAGAATTATTTCATGTAGCCTCAGTATTCTCTGTTTCTTTCATGTGCATTCATTTCTTTTGTTCACAGAGTTATTTACTTACCTTTTAATATACTTTAGGACACATGGAGTTGTGTACCATATGAAAGAAGAAAGGTTTTGTGACTATAATCATGACAGCCTGATGTCAGTGCCAGAGGCTGAAGGAGATCTGGCTTGTCTTCTTATCTGAATATGAAAGAAATCTAACTAGGCATTTTTCCATGTGTTTAGCTCTCTTGTTCTATGCAGAGACTATGGAGGACTGAGGAGTCTATGTTCTCCTAAAGCATGCAGAACATGTTTATTCGGTGCTTTACAAAGCCTGAATCAAAGCCTACTGGACTCTTTCCAGTCAATTGAATTTTGTTGGTTTTGGTTTTGGTTTTGGTGGGGTTTTTGTGTGTGTGTGTGGTATTTTGTTTGTGGGGTTTTTTTGTTTTGTTTTGTTTTTAATTAAAGCTGAGAGAATGTTTTTAACAAATAACAAATTTGTCAAAAAATGTAGTTTTGAAGAAGCAGCTTGTAGAAGCGAGTCCAACTTGGTGAACAGCTTTAGCTGGGGAAGAAATAGAAAACATTTGTAGGAACATAACTGAGACTTTCCATGTTTCCCTTTGAAAATGATTTATTTGTTCCACGTGTGACATTATTTAAAAGCTACAAAAAGAGGTCTAGGCTGGCTAGACCCTGTAGAAAAAATTCCTATTTTCCTTTGGTTTTCCAGACTGGTTACTGAACAGATGTATCCTACGTGAGTTTCTTACTCTTTTCCTCAGGGCATCGAGGTGGGCACGCAGCAAGCTTTCTACCCTGGATTTCAGGAGGACAGAATTCAGCTTCTTCAGGGACCTCCTTAGTAGAGTGCCATAGGATTCAGCCCTAAAGGGAAGAGGGTCCCAAGGTTGCTGGTTATTCAAGGAGCTTCTTCTCCAGGCTCAGGAGGGATGAAAGGCCAAGTGCAAGCTCCTGCACCCATGTTGGGGCAATCCTAAGCACAGATACAAGCTGGGCAACAAGCAATTTGAGATCAGCCCTGCAGAAAAGGATCTGGGGTGTTAGTGGGTGAAGATGCCACTATTGGCTGGCAGTAACCTCTTCCATTGTAGCTTATGCAAGATACAGCAAACACTGGTAGCTTGCTATGCTTTCCCATATTGATCTCAAAACACACTGAAGTAGACTAGAGGTAAAATCCATAATATGTATAAGATTTGCCAATTGGCCAACCTATCATTTCCTCTTCACTATGTGTAGGCAACAGCGAAGAGCCAAAACGGACTATCCTCTCACCCATAACACAGCCTTCAAAGTGCAACCTTTTAACCCTTCAATGATGCTGCCAGCTAAACCTACAGGACAAGTATCCCATGCCTCCATCAGGCAGGATTTGTTCTGATCAAAGCATGCCAAGGCAGCAAGGGTTGCATTTTTTGTTGCTGCATTGGCTTGCGGCTGATCCTGGCAGACATGTGAAAAATATTCCAGGCTGACACCAGGATCATAACCCAAGTTACCAATTTTCCTGGACACTCTCTTTCTGAGGTGCCCTGTCCAGCACCCAGATAAACCTTGCAGGGGTCTGGATGGAGAGGGAGGGAAGGAAGCTTTTGGAGGTGGGAAGGCTGGCATTGCAGACTGCCACTGTTGTCACAGTACAGCTGCACACTCCTGGCAAGATCAGTTGGCAACTCCAGCTTGCCACTCCAGTGCTGCATGGAAGATGGGAGCACAAGAGTGGCTCCCCATGGGGCGGCTTGGCCTGCACTGCAAACCAGGAGCAAGCTCTGGAGCTGGCTGCCCTGCTGGTTTTGATTGACTGCAGCTGCTTGTTTGCTCTCAGCTAGGTTGCTTCTGGAAAGCCTGTCCGTTTGACCTGTCTGCCTCCTTCCTGATACTGAGCTTCTTCTCAGCTGCCTCATTTCCTCCCTTCGAGCCTAACAGAGGCAGCCTGAAATCTCCCTGCCTGTTGGGCTTCCAAGTGACTTTCCATCTATTTAATCTATCATTAAAACAATGCAAGGACTTCCTTTCAGAAAAAAAAATGAGGAACAGAGCATTTCTTTCCTTTTGTGATAGTGCCTGATTTCTAACAACTGTGGCCAGATATTTGTTTGACAGCTATAAATCAGGAACTCAGTCAAATGCCCATGCCAACCACATACAGGATTTTCCCTGGGACATTGCTCTCTCTCTCTTTCTTTCCTTTTTTTAGCTCTGCACAGCAGGAGGGAACGGCATAATAGTGGATACTGGCAATAAACTCTTGAGCAGTGGAAGGGCCATCATTAGTGCTGACAAAAGCAGCTTTTGAGGCTGAGCCAAGATCAAATAAATGAGAACTAGTAGGAGAAGCTGTCGTGTTTATGAACAGCTTATGAATGTAAGGTTCAAGTTATCACTTTTTTGAATCAATTAACTTTTGTGGTACTCTGTATAGATGGGTCTAAGATGAGGCTTTCCCTTTGATTTAAGCAGAGGCACCTTTGTCCCAGATTATTCATTATTTCTCCTTGGGTGGAGCAAGAGGCTTCCCTTAATTTACTTCAAGGAAGTTTAACTCCAGTCATCACTGTCCTTTCCCTCCCCTTTTTCACAGCTCTCCCACATCCAGATTTCCCCTCTGAAAGCACCTGACAAGCCAACCTCACCCCTCAAGGATACATTATTTTCCTGCAAAAACACAAGAGCAAAGAGCTAGACTGCTCTGTTCAAAAGCAGATTTGTCATGACACCCCTGTCTCCACAACCAAAGTGTACACTGACCACAAGTACCCTACTTTCACCTTCATCCAGGGAAGAATCTAATTAATCCTTCCATATTGGCAAGCGAGCAACATTTCCTGAAGAGAAAAATAAACGTTAATTTCCAGAGGTAATTAACAGTCACTGAATGAGACTAAAGGGCTTTCATCAAAATTACCAATCAGCTCAAATTTGAAGAGATTCTCTCCTCCTCATTGCTTCTTCATCTCATTCAGCCAGTCCTGCTGAATTAGTGCCTAATAGAGTCTCAGACATATTCATATCCTCTCAAATTCCCATCCTCCCAAGGAGCTGTCCCTTTCAAATGGTAATACAGAGGGCGTATGATGTGCACCCATTGCTATTTTGGATTTAACAGCTGGCTTCATTGCACCAAGGAGAACTCTGGAAACTGAAATAAGAGTGTGTGTGTGTGTGTGTGTGTGTGTGTGGGTGGGTAAGCACCTACTCTTTTGCAAACAATACCCTTTATCTTAAATATTGCTCCCTTTCTAACTGTTTCTAGACTACCATGGCTGCCAAAGAACAGGGCTGTAGTGCTTGCCAGCAACCAAGAACATGGTGTCACCCCAGGACTCCTTTGTGCAATGTCTTTCCCAAACAAGTTCCTGCCTTGTAGATGACTGGGATCATCACTGGTACTGAGGCAGTGCTGGCCTTCATCAAGACCTAAGACCCATGGTGTTCACAAAGATGTTTCCACCACCTCCATCTGGATCTGGCCCTGTAATATGGAAATCTTGGGGGCCCATGGTGATGACCAACAAGGAGAATTTCCAGTGAATTTCTGTGTGCTGTACCAGGGCACTTCTGGAGACAGCACTGGATGGGCACAGAGCATGACCTCCGTTAACAATATACACTACATGAAAACTAATAATTCTGGCTAAAGCATATTCAAAATAGGATGCTTGAAGCAAAACTAATGCATTATTCACTACTTGTTGGGAATACAAGAACACAAAGATAGACATCTGAGCCTTGGGCCTTTTCCAGGATGTACTGCACATAGGCTCAGTGGGCTTATGGCAGTACAGTGTCTCTCACTGGAATAGATTTTTCTTTCCTAATAGCATTTAAAATCTTGCCCTGTGATCAAATGGAAACAAAAATGTGTGTGTATTCAACTTTGATCTCTAGTCATATACAGTGATGAGAGATGTTCTTAATGTTGTATTCATTCTCTTGGTGTAAAATATGCCCTTCTACCTTTACATTACATCAGACAAGTACTTGGTGAAAGTCCCAGGGTGAAATAGTGCAAAAATTGCCAGTTTCCCAGTAGGTAGCTGAAAACAGTTCTGAACAGAGCACCAACATGATCAGCTCTGACACAAGGTGCAGGCCTGCTAGTGTAATGCTTCTCAAACATAAAGACTGTAAAAGAAGGAGAAAAAGATGTTATTTTATATGCTCATCATATAGAAACAAAAATCTTTGCAAAGCACTTCAACAGCCATTGTGGGAGCGACATTATAGAAAAATCATTTGGAGATTTGCTTAATTGCATGTAGACAGCCTGCAATATAGACACCTGCCTCTGAACTAATCACTCTCTGGTCCTTTGGTGGTCAACAGAGAAACATAGACATTTAGGGGAGTGATTTATCTCTTTTTAAAGTAGATGTCTAAGAAAGGTCAAATGAATTGCATCCTAAGAGTGCCTATTTCTCTCCGCTGACCATAAAGGTTGAAGAGGGACTAGCTCAGATGTAAATTAATACACTGTAGACATGTAAGCCTGTGGGTTGGTAGGGAGGTGAGGGCTGCTGAAGTGCATCCCAATACCCCTGCCTGCCACAGTAGAAAGATCTATAGAATAAAGACAAATAACTCCTTCTTGTCTTCCACAAAGACAGATTTCCAGGTTTTCATCAGGTGAGATATTTTTGGTTCATGGTGTTTTGCTGTACTTAAGCTGAAATGGTATTGTATGCCCAGACCTGCCCCAAAATGGTATGTCAGGCAGATAAATTTCTTTTGCAGGTGCTGCTACAAAGAAGAATCTCATGCAGTTTTGGATCCCAGCAGTTCCAGCAAGCAAGCCTAATTTACAGCACTGGTGAAGACTTCTTGGAGCCAAAAGCAGCTTGACCGGATCCCATTTACTGTTTTACAAGGTATATCTTGTCAAAATGGTTTTGATGCCAACTTCTAATCTTAGCTGATCTTTAAGTGCAACTGTAAATTTGCTTCAGTAGCGCTTCTTTTTTATGGCAAATTCTCTGTAAGATCTTGGGGGGGTGGCTGACATGGCACCCACTTTCTGCTGGAAAACAGATTGAACTGGAAAAAGCAACATAATTATATCTATTACTGTTATCCAAAATTCTCACTTGTCACTAGCTTCCCAATAGCTTTCAAAAAGCCATATATTAATGCACCTGGCTTACCTTGTGATATCTTTTCTCAGTAACTGCTTTCATGATAATCAAACTATGGTATGATTTGGAATGTACGCTCGTATGTTTAATTGAAAAAAGAAACAGCTGTGAGAATGGCATTACCTGAATTCACTGTGCTCAATATCTTTGGGTTTATATTTTTCATGTTTGATCCTAGAAATATTGCCCAAAAAGCCAGCACTTTGAAGTTCAGATGACCTCACAAAAAGACAACTTTGAATGTAAAGAAAAGCCATAATACATTAATATCTGTTAGTGTGTGCTCTTATTATGAAGTAATTTTAATAACACAACTAGATCAGGCTGACAATTACTACTTCAAAAATCAGGAGGTACTATAGTCACATTACAAGCAACAAAGCTGAGCTTGGTGATTTATGGTAATATCACTAAAACCTCTTGATATATTTAGCAAGTGGTAATGGTAAGGGTTATAATTCCTCTGAGGGACAATAGCGATGAAATAAACCATGAGGGTCAAGTGGATTATGACCTCGTGAAAACTCAAATAATGGAGATGGAGCTTTATAAACTTCCTTATAATGGATAATGCCTTAAACAATTTTAAACCTGCTTAGCACTCAACTCAGACTTGCCACAGGCTCCCTACTGCCTATATAGGAAAGGAAGAAAAAACAAAAATTACTTCTGTCACTACAAATCTTGCATCTGCTCAGAACCCCCATGTTAGGTGCAATGAGCACTCTTGCTGTGCACCTGCCTGTCAGTTCTCCCCAGCCAGCATTTGTAGTGTGGGTGTTTATACAGGACTTGTGATTACAATTTAAAGCTTGCAATGCATCCTGGATTGCTATGTTAATAATCACACCTGGCAGCATTAATTTTGCTACTGTATAGTATTGTCGCAGGATCAAAGTGTTTTTACAAGATCAAGCAATAGGGCAAGATGAATGATGGTGACAACTGTTTTACATGCTTTGCAAAAGGAAAGAATAACAGCCCATTGGTAAGCTTATCAGCATAGGCAATATACAAAGTTCACAAAAATCCTATACTGTAGTTACCTTAGCGACCTGACTTTAGAACAAAGCTTATATGGGTGTTCAGAAGTGCCACATGCCTGAATTCATTTTGAGGTAGAGCAACCTGACAGGAAAATGGTGACTACCTTGATCTTACCTCTGGAAATATTTTCATGCATAAACACTGTGAAAAAAGTATATAAGTTCCACAAAGGATGGGACTTATGTCCACGAGTCACTTGGCTAAGGTCACTCATATACATAGTTTGGGCTCCATTTTCATTCTTGCTCTAGTTGGCCTCCTGTCTGTCAACCCACCTCACCAGAACAAGTTTTTCTCCTGGCATTATAACAAGATAGTAAATATTGAACTGGTAAGATCTGGAGAAGCTGCATGGATAAAGCAGACATGCTGAGGAATACCTTTACAGCTTTATAAGCCAACGTGCAGAAAAAACTCCCATCAGAAACACAGAGAAGTGTTTGAGGTCACACTAACTCAAGTTTAAAGATGCTGAGAAAGAGGGGAGACAAAATTATGACATAATGCTTAACCACTCGTGTAACATCAATGATGATGGCAAGGCTGGGAGAGCAAGTCTGAGATGTGAACAAGGCAGTCAGCTCCCACTGACAGAAGGTTTTTTGATTGAAATTAAATTAAGATCACTGTCCCCAGGCCACAGATAGATTTGATTATTTCTGTCACATTTTAGAAGGGTGAGAGAAACTTCTTTGCAGCCAGGGACCCTCTCTCTTCAGCACAGCATGATGGTGTTTTTTCCAGTGGGCTATGATGCTTCCAACTTCCACATCATGTCGTGCATTAGTACAGCATTGCCACTCTCCCACTGACATAAGTAGATACCTTCTTCAAGAACTGAATTTTGAATTGCAAATTTACACTATTAAGAGCTTATGATATCAGCATCAATGACATCCTTTCTACTTCTTCCCAAGACCATAAAACAACAGGCTCATGATTTTCTTACCTATACATATTCCACTCCACATGTGATGTCATGTAGTCCACACATTCCTTAATGAATACATTTGACAACATCTTTTCCAGTTCTTGATGGAAAGCTGGTAATGTACTCTAAGCACTTGTGTGACATCAAACAGTCCTGAAACACTAACCCCTCCGTTCTTCCGAACCAGAACCTTTTTCCACTCTTAAATACAACTATTTAAAATCAGTTTTGCTATTGTGTATTTTAGTGACCACCTCCTCCTGACTTTCCTGACCACTGTCCCAAGCAGCCCTCTTGCTTTACAGCATTCCCAGCAGCCACTTTCTAGCCTCATTTAATTTACTCTGCTGCTTGTGCTAGAAGTCAAAGACAGCAGCCTCTGCTCACCCCATGCCATTCAAGAGCTGTGGAACCTCTGTCACATCTCCTCTCAGCTGCATCTAGCCAGGCTGCATGTACCTAACTGGCAAGCCATTTCAAACCATGAATCATCACAGCTAGCCTCCTCCAAACCTTTTCCAATTCTACCATGCCCTTTTTGAAATGATGAGACCAGAGCACCAGCAGTATTCAGGGTACAGGTGCACCATGGATTTACAGACCAATGTAAAATCTGTTTTCCTCTCCATTGCTCTTCTAACAAGTCTTCACATTTGAGTCACTCTTTTGGCCACTCTGAGCATGGAGCTGACATTTTCCCGGCTGTGCTTGTCCCTGGGCTCTCAACCTGGGGAAACTGATGGCTGAAATCTTTCCATGCTGATGGGCAAGAAAGAAATAACAACTGCAAAAGCACAATTGTGTTGTTTGGGAAAACAAACAACAAACCAAAAACAACAACCAAAAAAAACCAACTTGGAATGACAGTACTGGATGTTAAATCCTGAGATGCTATGAAATTTACCCTCAGGCAGCCTGACCTAAATTCCTATGGGCGATGAGGAAGCCACACGTTTGGAGGATTTGAAAGAAAACTAGACAAATGCCCATAAATTATCCTATGGGGGACATTCCTGCTCACTTTCAGAAGATGGATTAGGCAGATGACCTACTAAGTATTTTTTTTTCTTCTTTCACTAATGCCTACCATGTCCTGAGTGCGCGTGCTTTACCCTTTCTTAAATTATAATCTGTTTGATCCAGCCCCAGTCAAAGGTTTTGAAATCGCCTTTTAAACCACAAGAGGAACTCTCGAGCAGTTTGCTAGTATCAACAGAAATCCAGATGGAATTACAATCATCTTTTATGTCCATTCAAGGACATATTATGTAATACTAGCCACGGATTTAGTTTAATGCACAGCACCTTCCAATAAGCGGCTGGCAACACAAATAGCGATTTGAAATCTATGAAGAACTCCTCTGACCTCGACAAAACCATGTAAAACTCAAGAGTTTGTTGTCAAGGGGCTTGGGATCTTCAGAGTCTTAAGGGAAAATGGGAACAAGGGAGATCAAAGGTGGAAAAGATAGTGGAGAAAATAAAGAGAGGAAGTGGGGGGAATAAAAAAGTAAACCAGGAAATTAGAAACGTGGCCAGTCTGAGATAACGGCAGAGGAGACAAGGTCGTAAGTTCCAGTAAGCAAGGAGCAAAAAACCCCATGAGATTTATTAAGCAGAAAACCGGTGACTGCTGCGGGTTTTGCGGCTGACCCCACAAAAGCCAGAGGAGACCCTGAGCACTCCCTAAACCACCCACCCCTGGCCAGCGTCTCCCCAACCCGTCCGCCCAACGGAGCCTCCACGGCCGTTTGGTTGGGGGGGGTGGGGGGAGCAGCAGCACCGCCGGCGGGGAGGAGCGAGCGGCGGTGGGCGGGGACCGGCCTGGGGAAGCTCCGCCCCCGCTGCTTGTCCCTCCTCGCCCCGCCCCTCCCGGCGCCGGGGGGAGCGGGACGCGGTACCGGGCAGGGCAGGGCAGGGCGGTGCGTCCCCGGCGGCGGTTGACAGAGGCGAGTGGCGGTTGCTGCGGTCCTCATGGAGCCCAGCTAGGTGCTGCCGCACCCTCCACCGGAGGTAGGTACTGCGGAGCGGCTGCGCATCGACAGCCCCGGGCAGGCGGGAGCGGTGACAGGTTGGCCGGGGCGGCGGCGTTTTGCGGGAATCTCTCCCCCTCCGCCCTCTTCCCTACCCGCGGCCGGGCGCTGCGGTACCGGGCGGAAGGAGGCGGCAGTTCTGCTGTCCCCGGTTCAGCCCGTGACTATTGTTTCTGGTGGCGCCGAGCGGGCGCAGCGAGACCCCGGCGGCGGCTTTGTGCGGGGTTGTCCCGGCAGTGGGGCTGCGGCGGTGGGGGGGGAAGCGAAGGAGCGAGGCGGGGAGGGGTGGGGGGCGAGACCGCGATCACACGGCGGCCGGAGCTACCCCCCCCCTCCCTTCCTTCTTCTCCAGCACCTCCTTCTCCTCCTCCTCCTGCATGCGCAACTTCTCCAAAATCGCTGTCGTGGGTGCGCGGAGTGACATCGCCCTCCAAGGCTCGGGGCTCCTGCCCCACGGGAAACAAACCACGGAGGGGGACATGGCGGCGTTCTAGCTCTCTGGGAGATTAAAAAATGTAGGGTGGGTTGTAAGATGGGCGGTAATGGGATGAATTGGGGTCCCTCTCGTAGCCGGTCACAGGCGAGGAGGAGGAGGATTTACCCTTCCGAAGTTGGGGCAGAAATTCCCCCCCGCTGCCGCTCGGCTTCTCGGCGAAGGCAGCCAGGATGAACTGTCACCTGCGTCCCCCTTAATGGCTTTTTCTGGATGAGGCTGTCGCGGGGAGTGGGGCATCTGCGCCGGCGTCGCTGCTGCGCTTCGGGCGTGCGTGGCGGTGGGTGCCTCGGTGAGGTGTCGGCTCCAGAAGTTCTGCATCCCTCTGGCAAGATGGTGCGGGGTGCCCTGTTCAGGAGTCGCGGGGCAGTTGTTTGCCTCCTCTCGTTTTTTTCCCCTCATTAATTTTAAAGAGTTGGGTTGGCTTTGGTTTAGTCTCTGTGGTTAGTGTTATTTTTTTCACATGTCATTCTCCCTCAGAAGTCTCTCTTTAAAATAATTCTTAAAGCACAGCATTCAATTTATAAATATATTGTCTAACGGGGATGTATTTTTAAAGAGGGAAGAGTATCTGGTTGCCCATTAATTCTTCAGGTATTTTCCATTTAAACTTGATGAAGAAATATTCTTATTTTTTCTAAGGAACCTTTCATGCCATTTATCACTAGCAAGTTGGCTTAACGTTTAAAGATTCCCTCACCAAAACAGTACTGATTGGAGTGTGTCAGGCACTAGTATAGGACAGAAAATCAACACACTTCCATTTTTTTAATATGTAAATTTAAAAGAGCTTGTCCTTTTCCATGACTCCATGATTGGTCCTGGTTAATCAGGTGTGACTACAATAACTAGTCCAGGAGGCTGCTGATAGCCTGCATGTTTTCCTGTGCAGATCTGCTGGAGCAGCCTGGTCCATTAATGCAGTCACTATTTTGTCCTTAGCATCCCTGATGAATTTTGTGGGGTTTCTGTGGTAAGCTTCAATGGGACTCTCATGGAGATGCTGAAGTCTCTTTCACCTTGAGAGATAGTTGCCAAATTTGAAGAGGGGATAACTGCTTGAATTAAGTAGAGAGTGATGCCGGGTTTCTGTGTAATTCTGGAAGTGCTCTAGTAGCCAGAGCTATCCAGATCAGACCAGGAATCATCCCAGTGATGGGTTTTGCAGGACCCTCATCACTTCCTACCAAAAATGCAAGTGATAAGCTTCTGGAACAGGCGTGGGTTGCATTGCAAGCGCGGGCTGGAGAATGGAGCCAGTCATGTAGTGGGCACGATGTGTGCAATGGGCAGGTTGTGCTGAACACGCTACAACTTTGGGAAGCTGGCATGTGCTGTGCAGAGCCTGCAGCGGTGTGAATTACAGGGAAAAAATGTGTTTGCATGTAACAAAGGTGGCTGGCTCATCTCTTGTGTGAGGAACTCATTTCTTCAGAAAATCTGGCTCCGTTTCTGCCTCTGCCACAAATTGCCAATGTAGCTTTGGGCAAATTGTTTAATGTTTCCCTTCCTCCCTTCTCCTCATCTTTGCTCATGACCTACTGGGGGCTTGCTTGTACTGAGCTGTCAGTTCAAACCCTAACTCAAACCCTTTACCTTCCACAGCCACCTTGCACACAGCAGTCTGAAGCCCATGATAGGTGGTACCTAGCTGCTCCAAGGGGATCTGGTTTGACATTCAAATGCTGCTGCTGGAACCAATAATATAGATGTAGCAGCCTTTTTGTGATTCATCAATCTCTAATCCTATCCCTCTTCTAATCCAGTCATTCTCTGCCGCTAATCAAATCGCCCGGTATTGCTTGAGCGGCATTTGGCTGCATGCTCGCTATTGCGTCAGCTAGCCTACGTCAAGGCAGGGAAGCGGTGGCAGTGAGCATGGGCTGAATATCACCAGCTCTTCAGGACAGAGACCGTCTGTCACTTGAGGTTTGTTAAATTCATGGCACGAGAGAGGCCCAGTGTGATCTAGAAATACAAAACGTAGCTAGAGGGTAAATTGCAACAACATCACAGAAAAATGGTCAGAAAATGGCACCTCGGGCATTCCTGCGCAGCCAGCTGTGTGCACATTGGGAGGGAAGGGAGGTGGAAGGGTGCAGCTCCCTTGGCATAACAGCGGCATTCTTATTTTAGCATGGAAGACAGCCAAAGATAAGGAGTGGTTGTCATCCGGCTGGTTGAAGGATTGAAAAACAAAAAGAAAAAGAAAAGCTGTGTGGAAATGAAAAAATATTTTGATGTAGGTATTAAAGGAAGAAAAAAAGCAGATAACCTTGCAAGTGATGAACTAACCACATAAAGCTGGCAGTACAGGATTCTACCATAAAATCCAGAATGATCCTAATTAAGCCCAGGCCCTGTTAAATAACACATGGCTGTATTTGTTTCAGATGTTTCTAGGTCCTAAAGATGGGGCCAAATGTGAAGAGTTTGATGTGGCAGATAGTTTAACCCCAATTACTTCTACATAAATCACGTGATTGTTACAGGAGCTGAGCACATCTGATAGGTGCCCCAGAGCTACTGATAAATATATATATGCATATATATTTAAAAAAAAAGAATCACCTTAAAAATCTGTGGTGGTTTGGGGAGATTGGTGGGTTGGTGGTCACTCTCTCTGCAAGTAGAAGGACGAGGATGCAGGAGCTGTTGCAGCACAGTGTGCCCGCTGGTCGCGTGTACAGGCAGCTGAAATGGTGGCTTTATAGAGCAGGCAGCTGCAGAAGGGGAAACAAAACAGGAGCTGACAAATATTCTTGTTATGAAACTGGGATGGATGAATGATTTATGGGGACACTTGCTTTTTATATTTTATTTTGAGTGGAAGGAGTTGGTTGGCGATGTGTGGTGCTAGCCACGAGTGGCTTTGTTTTGAGATCAGGCTGCGCTGGGTCATGCCTTCAGCAATAGCATCTACAGAATAACATCACAGTAAAACACTTCTCAGCGTTGCTGCAGTTTCATAGACTGTCTTCAGCAAAAAAAAAAAAAAAAAAAAATGTTTTCTTTATTTTTGTTCAAAGCCATAGGCCTAAATTCTACCAGTGGACTCTAGATTTCAGAAAGGTGGTGCCTGCATGAGAGGTCCTGGGCTGCAGAGGATCATTATTAACCTGTCTCAGTTCTCTGTGGGAATTTCTATTCTTAGGTTTGCAATATTGCCCCATCCCTCCCAGGGCACTGAGCAACTCCATAAATAGGCCACTCTGGAGGAGCTGCTCTGCTAGGTGCTTTAGTGTTGCTTGTTAGCTCTGACTTTACCTTTTTTGTTTTGTTTTGTTTAATGTATAGAGCAGCACTTTCATGTAAGTGGGGTGAGTTTACAGGATCTCTTCTGTGGGATATTGCCATAGGTGGCCAAGTGTCCTGGAGGACTCCTGTAGCAGCTGCTGCTCCACAGGCAAGTGCTGGCTTTTGGTTGCAGGTAGAGCTGGACCTGTTTCCAGTAACTTTTTTATTTTTGCTAGTTAGTAGTATTGTAGAATCATAGAATAGTTTGGCTTGGAAGGCACCTTTAAAGGTCACCTCATCCAGCCTCCCTGGAATGAGCAGTGACATCTTCAACTAGATCAGGTTGCTCAGAGCCCCACCCAACCAGACCTTGAATGTATCCAGTGATGGTGCATCCACCATCTCTCTGGGCAACCTGTTCCAGTGTTTCACCACCTTCATCTTAAAAAATGTATTCCTTTTATCTAGTCTAAATTTCCCCTCTTTTAGTTTGAAACCATTACCCCTTGTCCTGTCACATCAGGCTCTCCTAAAAAATCCCTCTTGAGCTTTCTTGTAGGCTCCCTTAAGGTACTGGAAGCCCACAATAAGGTCTGTCTGAAGCCTTCTTTTCTCCAGGCTGAAGAACCCCAACTCTCTCAGCCTTGGAACAAACCCTAGGAGTGACCACATCTTTTTACCTGTTATCTTTCAGCCGTTGATGGGTGGTGGTATCTTATGGGCAAAAGAGGCTATGGAAGTTTGCCACAAAACCTCACTGAGCTTTGGTGGGGCTGCTGAGGGCAAGTGCCTCTCAACATTCTAGGCTGTAGCTCCAAATCCAGTAGGTCAGGCTGGTTTTGAAGACCAACCTCTCCTCCAACACCTGGATATGTTGATTCAACTTTTTAAATTATTTCTCTGCTTTTCTTCTGGCATGGGAACAAAGAGATAGAAGTGCAGTGCCCACCAGGAGGGTCAAGAGGCAGCATGCTCCTCACAGCAAAGCTGGGTTGTTTGAAGGAGTGCAGGTCTTGCATTCCAGTGAAAAACAATTCTTTAATGGCCAGAGAATAATCACTTTACTCCAAAAAGCCTCTCCAGCTGCATTGCACCAACTGTTCTTTATCAGCCTCTGAATCCTTAATGACAGTAGCAGCTAATTTCTCTTTCTGTGTTTTCCTAGCTGCAATGTCCTGTTTTCACTGAGTTTATTGAGAAAATAATAGAATTCATTACATAGCTACTTGTCACCTTTCAGAGAAGAAAGCTTCTCCCTGGTTGAATGGCCAAGTTAGTTACTTGGTGACTGACTCAGACAATAGCAACTTTTTGTAGCTCATCAGTTAATCATCTGTGCTTAGTGAATAAATTAATTAGCTAGAGTGTTCCTTTAACTTGTAGTTCATGAATACCAGAAGATGGTGAATAAACCAATCACAGGGAGTGTAACATGGCAATGTGTATTCTGTTGCATGTAAGCAAAATGCAGAGTCAGAATGAGAGTTGTGTATTCATTGTGTTTATTTTTGTAGAAGCTTGGTTGTCTTTGAACAATCAAAGTGACAATACTGCACAAAATGGTCCTTGGTTTAGAAAAACAATTAGGTGGTCCTTGTATACATATATATAATTAGGTTAAAAATATTGAGCATTGAACTGGATGGTGCAGAAGGGCAATGAGAATGGAAGATATGGAAAACAAAGTGAAATGTGAAGTATTGTGGTGTGTCTGGTTGTTGCTGAAGGATCACTTGCTGTAGAACTGAATCCATGCAAGGCCACTGCAGAGCAAACAGGAGGGGCAATGTGTTGGTTTTTAATCAAGATTTTCCTAACCAAGCAGTCAGAATAACAGATGCCCTCACCTCTGGCCTTGGTTGGGGATCAGGAGGCAGCTCTCAGCCAGGAGATCTACCCTGCAGAAAGGTGAGGGAAGAATACTGCTCTAGTGGCTGAGCCTTGCTCTCCAGGTTGTGGGGATGCTGAGGGGATGCCAGAAGAAGTAGGAACATATGAACAGATACATGTTGTTGTACTTTCCCCACCCACCCCCCAAAGGATTGCATACTTCCCAGGGAAGAAAATGAGAAGAATTGTTCCATGTTTGGAAGAATCTTGTCTGTGTTACTGTCTTGGACAGCTGTCTTTGGGATCCTCAGAGACTGTTGTTGCAGGTGCCAAGCCCATTGGACTCACTTTATAAGGTGCCTGTCTTTGGGGCAGAGTTTTTCCACAAGACCTGTGGGAGAGCAGTTGCATCAGAGGGCTTTGCCCAGAAGCTGAGTGGAAGTATGGGTCTGCAGCCCTAGAGAGTCTCATGGTGTGACAGCAGAGGGTCCTTTTGGCACAGGCTGCTCTTTACTGGGGAGAGAAAGTAGTGTGTAGATATAAGTGACTATATAGATATGCAGGCAGACACACACATGTGTGCTTGCACAAGTGAATTTTAGAAGAAATACACAGAAAACTCTTGCTGTGGTACTCCTGACATGCTGTTAATTCACCTCTGGTCACTGGGGGTGGGTGGAGTTGCCTTCTGCCATTTTGCTACCAAAGGACCTATGTATGATTAGGGTAGATTAACAAGGCTTCTGTGATGGAAGAAACTGTGTTGTGTGTGCAGGATATGTGAAAGGTTGTTGTTCTTTCATGGGGCTGGTGGTGCCAAGCTCTATCTCTCATGTCTCTCCCCACTATTACACCTGAGGAGGTGTTCAGTTTGTGGAAGACTACCTGGCCACACTCTAGTTGTGCTGGAACTAAAGTAATGTTGGTAGGTGGAAGAAAGCAGTTGCAAGAAGTTCTATTTCCCCACTCACTGAGGGAATGCATCTGCCTTTGGTTTGGGTTTGCCATTTAGATCCTTAAATTATTTTTTGGCTGTTCAGGTAGCAGCTGTGTTTACCCGTGAAACTATCACTTTTCTTTTAGGATACATTTTGTATGTCACCATAGCTTTCTGTCTCCTAAAGGAGGTTATAAAATTAATGGGGTTAGCCTTGGACACTGTCAGAGGCTACAGAAAAGTGAAAGCAGCATATGGCTGTGTGCTGTGCATCCCCACCTTGACAGAGTGTAACTGCAGAGCTATGCAGTGACCATCCTGGAGGGACCTGGTACAACCTCCCACTTGAAATAGTTAAGCCAAAGACGAGGTGCATGCCCTTGATCACAAACAGGCTCCAGACATCTTAGATTTGCTTTGGTTACTGGAGAGGTTGGTCAACACTCTTGCTTCCTGTTTGCTTTCTGGTGGAACTAAAGACCTTTTTGCTTTGAAGCATAAAGGCCCAAATATTTTGGGACCTGGTACTTCAGAATCTGCTTTTCTTGAGAAGAGGTGCTACTGTATTTCCAATGAACTGAGGTTCTCAAGCTAGCAGCCTCTTATTTTTGAAAAGGAAGAATGTGTTTTTATTCAAGTTTCCTGTTTTGAAGTCTTTGGTTAAAGGGTATGAAGTGGTCAGAGGTGGGAGAGTTATCATTTAGGTCAGGGTTGTCTCTTTGTACTTTCATATTTGTATATGTAGTGCACATCTACAAATTATTTTCATATTTATATTACGTATTTTGGTTTGTGCATTTTTTCCCAGTCCTATTTAAGGCTGCTACTTTAAGGATGTCTGAATAAGGTTTCCTGTCAGGGATGGTTTAGATATAGCTGGTTCTGTCGGGGGCAGAGGGGTATGTTAGATGACTTCTCAAGGTCCTTTTCAGGACCTTATCTGTGGTTCTAGGCAGTTTCCCACCAAAACAAATTCATAGGAGGTTTTGCTGGTTATGCTGATAGGGTTTTGCTAATACCATTTCATGTGGATATTTGTTTGAAAAGAAGATAATAGCTAATTGTAGCGTAGTTACTGCTGCTGCATGAGACAGCTGTTTCTTAAAATTAATGAAGAAAACAACCGATGTTACATTTTTAGACTAGCATCATGAGATGGCTATGATTAATTTTTCCAGGAGCTTTGTGTTTTTTCTATCTGCTTAAGTGTATTAACATTTTAAAAGGTCAAAGGTAAGCTTTAAAATGGATACCAAATTAAGATGGATGGGAGGAAAATGACATTTACTTCTTGTTACTGCACATTGTTTGAATTTGACCAAAGGCAAAAACAAAACAAAGAACAACCCTCCTCCCGTACACACACAGACACGCACACATGTGCCTGCGCAGACAGACAGACATGGGCCCACCACCTGCCTTCCCTGTACACCTGGTGCAGGAAAACCTTATTCATCTAGGTAAATCACCATCCTAACAAAATCAGTAGTCCAATGTCTTCATTTCCAGACATCTTAAGTATGCCTTTACAAAGTATCTCATTTGACTAGTGTGAGTGGACTCTGTAAATAAAAGTAGCTAAAATATTTATATTAGGAAAATATGGCTAATGGGAACCATAACCATGTTATCGTTTCCTGCCCTTGCTGGATTTGAGATGATGATTTCATCAGGGAAGGGACTGCATTCCCGTCCCTATTCATGCAGTTCCTGGCACACTGAGTCCCTGTGAAAACAGAAAATAAAATATGGTGGGAAAGATGCCTTTGCTTCCAGCGGGAATGGTGGCCAGTCCCAGCCAAAAGCAAGGCTTTGTGTTGTTCCAGTGTACTACTTTTGGTTTGGAGCATAGCTTGAGGGAAGGACTCAATCTGATTTATGTCCATCATTTCCACTTTTGCCCTGAAATGATGATGGTGATGTGCCTCAGGAGTCACAGCCACTCTCTCCTTCAAGGTACCCAGCCTGGTTTTGTGGATGTTGTTTCACAGGACAGATTCATTCCTATTGCTTCCTGATACTTACTAATCCAAGTGGGGTTTTCTTTGTGGTTTTGTTTTTGTTTAAAAACAAACGAAAATCCTTCAAATCCTTCTAGCTGCTGGTAGTTCATCAGTGAGGATTCAGGCTGCCTCCTGCCTCAGCCTCTGGCAGCCTCAGCCCCATTGCTACACCACAAAGCACATCCCAATCTCATGCAGACCAAAGGGGCTGTGCTGCACTGGGAAGAGCCACACAGTCCCAAGGCTGTTCAGACTTCAGGTAGTTTTTAAAATAGATAACTGTAAATTGTACAGCTGTGGAAGATTCAATGAGGTCACTTCACCCAGACCTGGGTGCTCAGGGCAGGGGTACTCAGTTTCCCAGACCCATGGCAGTTTCAGCCTCCTCCTCCAGGTGTGCACCTCCCTCCCACCTGAACCTGGTACATGCTTTGGCAGGCAGTGGGCCAGCCCCACGCCACAGGGGAGTGCAGGAACATTCCCCTTGGGCTGCCCCACAGCAGGGAAGCCAAGGGCTGGTGGTGGCTTCTTCAAGGGGAGAAAGCTGCAGTGCTCAACCCTGCCCCAGTTGCGAAGGCCCAGGATGAGTCTGACCTTAGGGTGAGGAGTGTTCAGAACCTTTCCTCTCACCCCCCCTCCAAGCAGTAAGCTCTCCTAAACATCCCTTTTTGGCTGCTGAAAATTTGCCCTACAAAAAGGAAGGGAAAAATGTCAAATGCTCGAATGCTTTGTTCCAGTGTGAAAATATATTTTCATTTCAAACTGAATGGATTCTTTTAAGGCTCCACTGCCCTCCAAGTGGAACCAACAAAAAAACAGTTTTATTTTTTCATTTTAACAAAAAAGAAAAAATAGTTCTTAAATTGCTTAACCCAAACATTTCTTTTTAATTTTATTTTTCCTCAGCCTGGCCACCATAGCAAGCAATTTCATTATTTGCATAGCTATAATTGTAGTGATTAAACAAACAGCAAACATTTGACCCTTCAGAGAGCCTCACCACAGTCCCACAGTCAACTTGGTCTGTATTTTGTTAGCAGAGGGCTGCTAGACTGAAAATAAGTTATCAACATTTTTTTTTCGTCAAAAATGATACACTATCAGTTTAGAGCAAAAATAATTTTACCCATTCTTTTGCCAGCAGGCTGTGGGATATTGCCATACTGTGAACCTGGTACAGTTTAAAAAACATTTGGATTTTGAATGTTTTGTTCACATGTTACTCTTCAATTGTAACCTTGGTTGCTGTTACTAGAAGAACATGTAGGATTTATATTGTGTTCGTGATACTCAAGTTAGCATAAAGGAATGAGGAACAACCATCTACATTTTTATTTTTTGTGTTGTGACAATGGCAGGTGCCTGAAGAGAGGGTTAAGGAAAATTTTATCTGGCTGCAGTTCCATCAAATAGGAACAAACAATTTTTTGGACATTTTTAAATGACATTTATTTATAGCAGGTAGCACACAGGAGGCTGCTATTTCTCAGCGTGCTGGAAGAATGTTCTCCAGATGGTGCTTACTGTTTATGCTTTTATTCACTTTGCCTGAACACAGCAGCACTCTACACAAAACATGGAAAATAGGAAAATAAAAACAATTATGTTTTTACAAAGTGCCATGTGATTTGCTGAAATGTCTTAGTTGACTGATGAGTGATGCTTGAGGGCAGTGGCACAGAATCACTGTACCCCAGTCTACAAATGGGTGTCAGGCATTGCCCCACCTTGAGATGGATTTGCCCTTCTCCCCCCAAAAGGTGTGTTTGAGTATGGTTGCTAATCCTGCCCTTGTGTCTGTGTGTCTTCTGCTTCCTTTTTCCCCTCACAGGGATTTGAGTGAATGTAGGAAAGGGATTATATATAATGGCAGTATTTTTGTTGGGTTTTTCTGTGGCCATGCAGCCCCCAGGTGGGAGGGATGTAAGACAAAGCATTTCGTAAGCCTCCTGTGCCATCCTGTTCCTTCTGCTTCTAATCTAAGTGAAAAATAACATATTAAGACCTTTAGCTGGTCCAGCTGAAAGCAATATCAGAAGATTGGTGTCCAAAAAGACCAGTGTGGCCCATGACTTCTGTTCAATACAATGGTGAAAATATATATCCAAATGGTGGGACATGCTCTTGCAGTCTTTTGTTATGCAGCTTCTGCAGGACCTCTCACAAAACATTTTCAACTGGAAGCTTTAAATAAAAGACTCTGGAAGCAAAAGAATTTTTTTTTCATGAAAAATCCTTGGGAAAATATTGAAAATAATTTAATTCTTTTGATTTCATTAAAAAAAAAAAAGAAAAGTCAATGATCAAAATGGATCCCAGCAAGCAGAGGGAAAAAAGTGGGGATTTTTATATAGTTTTATCAGTATATGTATAAAAGAATTTATTTCTGGCTTCTATAAAAAACAAAAGAAAACAGCAAACCTACAGCACTTCAGGACAATTTTTCAAATAGCAAAACCATACCAAGTTTAAACTTTCAAACAAGATACCATTTTTATTCCTGTATAAACAGGAGCCTTCAGATTCTTTCAAAATCTAGTTTAAAGCCGGCAGTACTTCTAGTGAAATTAAATTTCAAGTAATTAATGTATAAGCAGTTGTTCAACTGATTTTGGGGGTTTTATTTGCTAAATGGCAGTGCTGCACAGTGCTTCAATTTCTCTCCCTTGCCCATCACCCAAGAGACAGCCCTTTCCCAAGCAGAAGTCTTGCTATATCAGCTCCATGCTGTTTATCTTTCGTTGCTCCCTTGGCAGTTATTATTTCTTAATGTGTTAATTGTAGTTGCTGGACCCTCGCGTGTGAGCAGGGGTAATGCTCACGGTAATGATGCCGACACGTTCTCTAGTTCCTGGAATGGCAGAGAGAAAACCTTACATACAGGCTGGGCACAGGGCATCCAGTAAGAGAAACCAATTAAAAGAATTCAAATAGCATAAAAAGAATAATTGGGTAATTTAAGAGAGTAGACGTTGGGTTGGGGGGTTTTTTTCGCTTATTCGGTTATGATTCCTTCTGCAGCTCTGGCTTTGTGTGATATATATTTTTTTTAATTAAAACTTGAATTATGTCACTTGCTTTCCACCTTTTAGCAGTATTTCACAGTAAATTCATTCCTAATAGCAAGTAGTCAGGGGTAAGGAATGGCTTTGCTGAGCGATGGGGACTGTTAATTATTAAACAGAAACCTATGGATTTAAAACAAATTAGACCTCATTAAGCCTAGGCCTGTTTCCACAAAGACCAGATGACATGAAAAAGCCCAGCTACCAGTGTGGAAAACAGCACTTTTTAGCTGACACATCCCAAGCAGAGAAGTGCCTGGGCTGGCACAGGGTACCTTTGCTCTTTTGGTTTGTGTCAGAGATCTCTAGTCTCAATTCAGAATCTGTGAATTTCTTGCATCTTCCCTGTTTCCCTTCCATCTCTTCTGCCACCCTTGGCCACCTCCCCCTCCCCCCCCAACAATGGCACCCAAGCCCTCCTGCATGTTGGCAGTCCCACCTCACTCCTGAAAGTGGCTGGTGGCCATCAGCAGCTGAAGTCTATTGGGCTGGCTGGGTGGGTAAGCCAGCTCCTGGACAGCCTCTGTGCTAAGCTCCAGGTTTAGCAAAAGGGGAACCACAGAAGGACTTTTTTTGCCTTGGTTTTGGAGAGGAGAGACATCTTCCACTTCTGCCATTGGGCTTTTGTCGTGGTCAGGCTGACAAACTGTAGCACAGATCTACTTATTCTCATTTACAGAGGTGAGGTTTTTCTTGTTTGTTTGGGTTTATTTTGTTACCAGAACTTGACTGTGGCTCTTCAGTTGTTTGTACTTAGAGGCTTTCTGTGGGACTTTATAGAAAATCCAAAGGGCTGAAGTGATTGCTAGAGACTACCACTCAAACTTGTCTAACTGTGGCATGTTTTAATCTGCTTTTCTGAATTTTTTTGGAGGCAGTGAATGAGTGCATCCACAGGAGAATCCTAATAAGGAGAGTGAAGGTGGCCTGTAATGAGCATTTTAATTGTACGTTCACAGGCATGCCATGTATGGGCTTTGTTGTCTTGCTGAGACATCCCCCAGATCTTCTCTGGTGTTGAAGGCATTGACAGACTCCTATCAGGAGAAGAAACGCCCATTCTGTGATTCTGCTGGCTAGAAATCAGCAATAACATTTTGACATCTGTGCAACAGTTTAAAATGAATTATTCAGCACATAGATCGTGCTAGTTGAGCAGCCAGCAGATCTCTGCCCATTTACTACTGTCAGTCCATGGTGGAGATATCATTGATGCCAGTGAGAGCTGAGCACATGGACTGGGTGTAGGTTTTGGCCCATAGCCTGGAGCAGCATTTGACAGCAGCCCTGAAGAATATGATAGGAATAATCTGCTTTGCTACCAGCAAAAGACAGGAAGACAATGCCAGTCTCTTTCTTCTTTTAACAGTATTTTAAATGTGCAGAAGACAGACATCAAGAATTAAAGGAATCATTAATCACTTGACTGTTTCAGTTATGCTTTAAAAAGCAAAATTTGCATCTAATTTTGATGAAATCAATGTATTGCATTTGACTCTCCAGAAGCCCTGAGCATCTATTGCCTACTGGCAGCAGGTCCAGGCCAGTCTCCAGCTTTTGCCAAGTCAGAGTTAAAGTGAAGCAGTCACTACTTCCTATCAGCAAAGAAAATTCATGACATTCGTGAAGAAAGCAGTGTCTGATTTAGAAAAAAGCAAGCCAAACTTCTGTAAGAACATACTTTAGGAAACTGCAGATGGGGAACTGAGAGGAAGCATATAGCAGCCAAACATCAGCAAGAAACCAGGTCTGCTCAAGATTGGTTCAGGATAGAAGGTTGATAGTTTCCTGGTACTTAGCTTCCTTAATTCAGCAAAGTCATCTGAATTAAAGCAATGTATGTCGAGTGAGTCTAATATGTGTTATTTCACAGGATGCCTGTTCCCTGTAGCTGCATTTTAAGTATACAATGCAGAACACAGTATGGAAATGTCCTGTGCTATGGTCTATTGTCCTTTACTCATCTTCCTTTAAGGACTATGTTATAGCTGTCCACTGATGCTTATCTAGCAGGCAAAAATTTGGGAGCAGTCAGGTGTGGAGCAGTATCATCTGCCCATCATTGTCCATGTTTTTCAGATGGCTAACTGAAAATTCAGCTTGCCTCTGTTTCTACCTGCTCTTCCTTTTCTGTGTAACAAATAATACCCTGCAGTGGAAGTATCCCAGTGCTGTACTTTGAAAGGAAAGACCTGTTATTCAAGTAACTATAAAACAAATGGCTAGTACACATTAAAGTTCTGGTGCAGGAAAGCATATCCATTGAGAAAAGACACTTAAGCCCATAATGAAAGTTAAGCAAATCCTGATGTTCCACTGGAGTCAGTAGAATTTAAGCATATAGTTAGATCTTACATGCAGTTAAGGGCACATGCTCTGATAGTAACACTGTAGCTGTAAGATTTTTGATACCCTATATGAGTATATATTTTTATTACCAGGGTCCCCAAGAGCTTTGCAAATAGCTGAAAGACATGAAATCCTGATAAATACCATGCAGCTCTGGATACTCAGGTGTGGTGCTTCAGCAGGAGGTGGGACCTGGCTTCCTCATCCAGTCTTTGACAAAAGCAATTCTGCAGCTGCTGCAGCTGGGTGTGAGCTGGTGTTTGCAGCCATGGAAGCTGTGCTCGGGTGTGAGTATGTGTGGCATTTTCATAGGGACTACAATTCTGTTCTAGCTTTTGTAGGGCTGCTGTCAGCAAAGTGTCTGACCCTTCCTGCCATCGTTGATCCACTCACTGTCACTGCGCTCTCCTGGGGTGGGAGGATGTTATCGATACCCCTTGGGCAGGGAGTAAAAGAGGCACAGAGAGATGTGAAACCCAATTTTCGTAGTTATTTTGGTATCTGCATATGTGGAGACATCTTGGAAAGGGTGGGGTCCAAACCTCCTGTGTGCATAGTTTGAACCCTGTCTGCTGTTATAAACCTGGCTCAGAGAGACTCATTCCACCTCGAGTGGGAAGCTCTTGCAGAAGACCAAAAAAAACCCCAACCAAACAGGGAGAATGGTAAATAGTCAGAGTAATTAATATGTGTATGAGGATGAAAAAGGCTACCTGGTTTTATTGCCACTTGATTGGAAGGCTGTGTGTAGCTTGTGAGCATCCATTAATTAGTGATGCAGTTGCTCTGTGCTGGTATCAATAAAACCTTAATAGTACATGATACCAGCCTGTGATTGCTTCCTTTTTTGCACATCCCCTTGTGAGGATGTGTCCAGCACTGCAGCTGTGCACTGTACACACTGTATGTGTTCTGTGGCTGCTGACATAAGAAAGGGACAGTAAAATCATTTAGTGGCTAGTTACCTCCCATGTGATATTTCCCAGTGTTTATAAAAGGATCTTTGATATGCAGCACTCTCTCACATGCACAAAATAGCCACTGCTGTTTTTCTTCCTTTTGCTGAGACGTATTAATTCTTAAAATGGCTCCTGAGTAGGCATTCCTAGCTATGGGTAGCAACTGCAGGCTTATGGTTTAGCAACAACAACACCAGCAGCAAAAAGGCTCTCCTTCGTTTCCTTTATATGCACATTGTGCAGCTTTTCAAACAGTGCATCAAACACTGCTGGCTGGAAATTTCCAGGCCCATTTCCTGCCTGGTGCATGCTCATAAAGCAAGATTGTCTATACAGTCTGTAGCTGCGGTACTGCAGAAAGTCAATAAAGAGCTGACCACCTCACCTCTATCAAAAGCAGTTGAGAAGCCCTGCCTCATCTGCCTTATTAAAAGCACACTTGACTCCTGCAGAGAAACCTAGCTGGGAACCTTGAAGAGGAGGGATAAAAAAGGAGACTCAAATTGCAGTGAGTATACTACAGCTAGGTCTTGCAGTAAGGTTAAAGAGTGCCTATTGTAAGATAAACCAAAAAGGCAGCTCTATTAAAACAAGGAAAATGCCTACATTTAATGCAATGACTCTCTCATGTACAGTACAATACTGATATAAGATGATTAGTTATTGCAGCAATGAGCAGATTCAACTAACACCCTAATGGATTTGTATTTTGAATTTAAATATGTATATGCATATATATGTGCATGTGTGTATATACTTAGCCTTTGCTAGAAAAGACATGATGTAGAAATAGGTGCAAGAGATAGGATTTATGCTGCAAAATGTATTTTAATATCTGCTTGAAAAGATATGCTTTATTTTTCTTTCCCTTCTGTAAGATTAACTGATTGAATGTTTGCCAAGCTTTCAGTAGTATCCATCGTGAATGCCCATTCCCACCTTCCCTGGGCCCACCGGCTTTTTCTCACTTAAAATGAAAAAAGAAAGAACTTTAACAGAAAGATCATTGCTTTAGCTTAATATTGTAAGATTTCAGAGATTGAATTTTCTGATAGTAATGAAATGAACCCTGAGTTGTGCCATTAATTTGATTGCAGTTAATTTGATTTTTTTAGATGCTCAACAAAGCTAGCCCATTAGCTATAACCTCACATACTTTGGATTTGTACAAAGTGGTATTTTTAGATATAGGTGGGTATAGGTAATACTAAAATCTCTCTCTGGCAATTCATTTTTTTGTACCAATTGCTGTCAATTAATCCCACTCTGTTTTTTGCTTTGGTGGTAGAGGGTTAGTTTTCCTTTTCACAAGTTAAAATACAGCTGGACATCTCAGCCAGCAGACACACATCAGCTCTGCTCTGCAGCTTTTCCCAGTTCTCATTGATCTTAATGAGACTAGTCATATGAATAGGAGTGACTTTTGTCAGGAAGGGTTTTTTTTGGCTGAAACTCACCATTTCTATTTATTTGATTTGCCTCTGCAGACTTCAGAGTGAAAGTGTTCCTCTGGGTAGTATTTGCCAAAAGGCAAAAAACTGTGAGGTGGGCCATCCCCCAAGGTGGTCCCAGTGTCTGGCCTTTTCTCTTTACACAGTTCATTCTTGATCAACAGTTAGTAAGATGGTGGAAGATGACCTTTTATATGTATGTATACATAAATAAGACCAGCTTAAGATAAGAAAGTACTTGGTGATGTCAGAAAACTAATGGCACAAGGCCACAGATAACTGGGAACAGTGTTAAGGAGTTGATCGTGGCGGGGGGGAAACAGGAGGCGAATTCTGCAGCTGGGAGGAGAATTATCCCTATGGGAAAAAAAAAAATACGGAGGATGTGGTTTCCAGGACAGGGGAGAAACAAGACCAGGGAGGAGGGAGATGAACAGCAGGGGCACACAAGTTGGGAGTGATGCTGAAAGTTTTCCAGGCGGTGGGCAAAGGTTGAGCTGCAAAGGAGATATCTGCTGTGAGCTGCTCGTGGGAGGTCCTGTGAGTGGGGCAGTGTGAAATCTCAACAGAAGTCAGAGAATGTATGACTTAGCAATATGTGGGAGGGAAGGTGCCCATAGATGGCAAGAGGGTTGGACACATGGCTGGAGACAAGGCATTTTGTCTGGATCAATGCCACTGAAATACTCGTCATGCACTTACAGAGCCAGGAGCTAGGCTGCCTCCCTGAAGCTCCATCACCCTCAACAAACCTGCCAGTGGGTTGTCTCCTGGCCCTGGCACAGAGGGGCCTGGAACAGCCCTGCCTCTTGCTTAGGGGCTTCTCTCTGTGTCCCATGGAGGACTCCTGCAGGGCACAGCCAGCTGCCTGTGGGAGCAAATCCAGGGCTTGTGTCAGTCCCCTGCTGTGCACCAGAAGTGTTCACGTGTCTAACCTGGGGTAGAGCTTTATGCTGTTTTTGGTGGCCCAGTCTGAAGGCAAGGTGGCTGGTTATTTTGGCAGGGACTAGGCAAACCCATTCAACAGCAGAGGAAGGAGGGAAAACCATTAAAGAGAAAGCACTGGAAGCCTCACCAGAGAGTCCCGTAGTACCAAATTTGGCACTAAAAATTGAGAGAGGGGCCAGAACCCCATCTCTCTTTAAAGCGTGCTGAAGCACGGTACCTTGGAAATGGTCAGGCAATAGAGACCATTAAAACAAGTTCCTGGCATGGGGCTGCCTTGTGATGCTGGACATTTTCCTGTACCCAGCACAACAGAGTCCTGGGTCTGGGTGCTCCCCAGACGGATGTGCCTTTCCCCAACAGCCAAGGCTGAGAACGGCATGAATTATCATCAAAAAGGATAATACAGCTTCCATACTGCCACTAAGTTAGAGTAATTCAGAGGCAGTGTGTCTGACGTTTCTCAGCCAGTGCTAGCTAGAAAGGAAACAATTTTACACATCAGCAATTTTTTATGATTAATAATATTATCCTGCCTTAATTGAAAAATGGGCTGGTGCCCTTAAGAAAAAATTAAGCTACAGGAATTAGTATCTAAGCTCTTTATGATGAATGTGTATTTTTATACACTGCATATTACTGTCAGTGCTCTTAGAAATAATAGTGTTGTGTATTGTAATAAAAGATTGTCCTGTGTTGTTTGTAGTTGCGTGGCACCATTCTGTCTGGCTGACTTGGCTTAAGAGTCTGGATGCTTGGGGAAGAAGCAGTGTGAGGATGCCGAAATCCTTTTAGAGGGAATTTATGTACAAACAGGAGGATGATGTGTAGGCTCCGAGCTCTGCTATCAGTTGTTATTGCTGAGAGATCTTCACAGGGAGTCGATGCTAGACGGAGCATTAGTGATTGCTGGCCTCAGTGCCTTCGTGGGAAGTCGGTCATAAAGTCAGCGAGGGCTCCTGTTTGTGGGGTTTTTAAACATCAGTGAATCATTTTACATAGGAAGGCAGTTGTCACTGGGGTGGGTTTGTGCAAAGGTCTCTGTGAACCACTTTCTCTGCCCAAAGAAAGCTTGAGAAGGAGTGAGAGTTGATGCCGAAGGACAGAGAGATTTGTTATGCCCGGCAGAGAGCCAGCAGCTGGGCTCTGCTGAGGTTTGCCAGGCAGTGCATGGGAGCAGGGAGGTGTCTCCTGCCTCTGCCTGTCTGTGTGTGACCATGGGCAGTCCCAGAAATGGGGCAAGTCCTGAATTCAAGGCATCATCCTCCTTCCATGTGTCTGGCCCTGAGCTTTGTCTTATGCAAAGCAGCCCAAGGAAGCTGGGATGAAAGAAGGTGAGAAGGTCTGTATCTCTGATGTGGACAACTGGGGACAAAAACAAAGTCAAGAAAATTCCTCTTGGCCACACTACTGTCCTGGCATTGTCAGTCTCCTGGTGGATCTATGGAGGACCATGGCTTCAGCAGCAGGCTCAATGTGAAACCACATGCTTATGAGGGGTATGAATGTGGTGTGTTACAAATCCCTTATTCACCCAACCTAGAGCTCTTAAAACACTCTCATCAGTTTAAATATTGCTCGCCCAAACCTTTGAATGTTGTGAGTGAAATCTCACTGGAAATACACAGTGACAAGCAGACATTTGTGGTGGGATCCCTGGCTAGAAGGGGGCGAGGAACGTCCTACTTTTCTCCTTCCCAGGAGGACAGGAGGGCCCTGATGGGGAAGAAATACTCTAGAGGTGCCATCTTCCTCAGAGGGCAACCTGGCCATGGTTTGGGGCTGGGAAGGGAGAAGGAGGGTCTGGGGGAGAAGCCAGGAATGTCCCCAGAGTCAGGGGGAGGACACAGTGGCTGTGCAGGTGTGCATGGAAGCAGTAGGGGAGAGACTGTCCTTCCTCACACCTTCTGCCTGCCAGGGTGGCCTCAGTTGCAGTCCTTCAGTCTGTGCCCACCCAGAGAGGACCCTGGAATCCTCCCTGACCCCACTGAGGAGGTAGCAGCATGTTAGACTGGGGTCGGTGGCAAGGGCTGCTGGTGTTTTTCTGCTGCTGTGTCGCATCCCCAATTCATTGTCACTGCTTGTATAGACTGGCCCTGGTGCACCCTCACAGCCATCTCTAAATTTGTGGCATAGGTCTTTTTAGCTACCTCTTCCTTTGTATTTCAGCCAGGGTTCCTATTAAAGCAGACAATGAGGAAGTCAGCATTAAAATGCTTCCTTCCACCCCTCATTCCTCCCCCCTCTCCCATCCTTATCCCTGGAGGAAATGCTCATCTCTGCCAAGATCCTGCCTCACAAAAGTAAACAATGTGAAATTACAATAAAATGTTTTGATTTGCTGGGCCTGACATTCAGGAGCTGCACAACAGAGACTTATAAAAAGGTTCTTCTATAGATAGCCAGTGTAAGAAAAAAATAATCTCTCATTTCAGGCGTGTTTCAGATCCAGGCATCAGGGCAACATAGATGGAGAACAGAGGTTTCTTCACCAAACCTGAAGGTTTTTAGGAGGTTTACACTGCAGCATCTGTCAGTAGCTTCTTGCCTGGCATCTGCAAGTGACTGACCTATTGCACAGTAATGTCAATATTAGGGATTCTGTCTCTGTGTGCGTGTGCATATATGCTGTTGTTGCTTGATGCTTTAAGACTGGGTAGTGTACTGAAAGTCCTGAGAAGGAAACAGATGAGCTCAAACTTGTTTCCTCCGTGGCTCTTCCAAATAATTCAGAGGAAGACAAGCCTAAATGGAGGTGTAATCCCTGGGAGATGAGCTTCCTTGGGCACTTGCCAGTTTACCGGGCTGGGTAATCTGCACTGTCATCAAGATTTGAGGATTAGCTGTAGTGAAGCTAGTTGGCTTTGACATTTCATTAGGGAAGTTTTCTGTAGTTTTCATCCCTGGTCTTTATGCTGTAAAATATGGATGCTGTAGCTTTGTCATCCTTACACCTTCTAACATTTGTGCATGCCAATGCTGGGACTATAAACATCCCTTATCCACTGGAGATTTTTTGAATCATTGCTTGTTTATGGAAGACTAACTGGGTCAAAGGCTAATTTTTGAAAGTATCTGCTTTTTCCAATGCTAACCAATAAATTTTCATCTGAGTAATATAAGTTACCCAACAGTTATCTCCCAGAGAAGGGATAAAAGCAAACACTATTTATCCTATAATCTGCAAATATTTTGAAAAGTGAACTGGAATAGCAATAAAATGGCTTATCATCAAGGTCTCCTAAGAGCTCTAAAGGACATTTATTTAGAAATCAAAGCATTAAATTTAGAGGCAAGAACTGTGCAGATGGGGAGGGAGCACATACGAGTGACAGCATTGTAAATTGTCTCGGGGGTTCAAGGAACCAGGGAAGGACACTGTGTCCTGAAGTCACTCCTTCCCAGAGACGTCTCTACTGATAAGAGCCAGTTGTTGTTCCTGATGACAATGATCGAGGGGGACAAGGCAAAGGAACACCCTGTGGGCTCCTGTGGCAGCATGCAGAAATGGGGATGTGGCCTGGTTTATTTATCATGGCTAGACATGCCCTCAGTCTTCTGCCTGCCACAGAGGATGGGTGCGTGTCCTTGGAGCTTCCGTTGCTGTCTCCATAATCCTCTCCCACCCCTTTTCAGACATCCTCCTGGAGTCTTGCTGCCCCAAGGGCTGAGGGGTGTGGGTTGTGTGAGCTGGCTGCGGAGGAAGTGCTGCAGAGGCATGTCTCACAGGCCAGCCCAATGCCAAGTCTGTGCCATGGAGGAGTGCCCTTGGCTGCCTAGGCTACAGCACCCACCAGCATTCCGAGTCTGCATGCCAGAGGACTGACCCCATTGCTCTCACTTTCTGTGGCACTGCAGAGCATTTGAAATGCCTGCTGTGAGACCTTGACTCCCTTGGCCCCTAAGGTGGCCATCCTGAAATCTAACCTCAGTGCTGTGAAGAACGACTAGGGCAGGACTTTACGGGGTGGCTGGGAGGAGCGCACAGCACAAGGTGTGCAAGGAGAGTCGACAGCGACACCAGGCTGCTCCTTGCAGAGGGACATCCTTGTCCCTCTCTGGTCATGTTGCCTTCTTGTGTCTGCCTCTCTGCTGATGCCATCTTGCATCGTTCACTTCCTTGTAAGCCTCCTGTGGATGCCATCGGTAGTGTCACGTGGGCTCTGGTACCCGAAGTCTGCCTTAACATGCTGCTTTGTATTTGTGTTGCAAAACTGTGAGTGAAATGCAAGGTTTACTTAAAAAATTATTTACTGTGCTCTCCTCTGACTGAAAAATAGAAAGAGTTAACATAAATGTTGGACTGCATGTTTTAGGGCTTCAGCGATTTATCCATCAATTATGTCATTGTAAACTGAAGGTGAAGTTACGCCTTCATAGATCTGGAATAACAAATGATTGAATTGAACTTCTGCTGGATACTTGTGCATCAATTTATTTTAGTGAGAGAAGAGGATATCATTAGCAGGAATGTCCTGTGTGAAGAGCTGGGCACCTTGTAGCAGCATAGGTCTTGGTCTGGGATAAAGCAGCAGTTCCTGTCGGATCTATTCCTGTGATATGAAAAATGGAGAAATGTTAAGAATATAAGTATGTGTGCACACACAGACATACACACACAGGCCGTTCCTGGAGAAGGTAAATACCAGTTTTGATTATCTGAATATTGATGTAGCAGTTTAGAAATAGCTTTCCAAGAGATGGTGTCTGCACTGTTCTATTTACCAGCATAATGAAATCAAACAATCTTCCAGTTCATAACTCACAGTACAGCATTTACCATTACAATTACTATGGGTATACTGAGCAAGCAAAACTACTCAAAGAATTCTATTAAATCAAAGTAAAAAAAATGGAAATCTGTGTTGACTCTTCTTGGGCTCTTTCAGGTTATTTTACCTTTTGGCCTGAGAATATATTTTGCTTGTTTTTCAGACTCCATTTTATTTACTGTAGTTACTTTATTTCTCAGATTGGGAGTCATCTGTTAAATCATGGTAACCTTTTGTTGTAAAGCGTGGGACATTCTCCTTGGTGCTTACTGACTGCAGTGCAACACACTTTCTGATCAGCTTTGCTATTGTTCTGATTTAAGAATTTGAAGCGCAGGTGGATGGATCTAAGTAGGCCATGGGAATTTTTGGCTTCAAGGCAATGATAAGAAATTTCTTAATGGCTTAGTAAATGACAACATGCAAGTTGGTTTTCAGCCATCTCAGGATATGTTATTGCTTAAGAATGGTTTCAGTGTAATGTCCTTTCCTTCTAAAAGATAAAGTGCAAATGGAATTTTACCTAGGAGTGACTGCAGCCAGGAAGTAGAATATTTTTCTTCAGGAGCCTTAAACATTGTCCTCAAAATATTTTCACTTTGCACAAACTCAACTCCTACAATTTTAGCAGAGAACAGTTTTGTAGATCATATTGTAGAGATGCCCTGGGATTCCAGTGGTGGCCAGTCATTTCCTTTGGTCCTTTAATGCAGATCAGACCTTCACACTCAAACCATGGGAAACCTATGAACATCTGTAACAGAAGGCATGGGTCTGACCAAGGACACTTGCATGTCCTGGCTTTTTGCAGACACCCCTATTCTTCTCCAGCTTTCAAAGTTATGGAAATAGATCACTTCCTCAGTTGTGTTCAGAGGAATTTTCATCCATCTTTGGCAACTATTTTAGAAAGACAGTAGACATCCCTCAAAGAGTCTTATTTTTGCAAGCTAGGGGCACTGCATGCAGCTGCTTATTTGTCACTCCTTTCTGTATCTTCCCTAACAAACTCAGTTTTCCAGCCCTCCGCCCACTCTGCTTCAGGTGTTCTTTACAGCTTCATTCATCTTATCCCTTGTGTCAGCAGCTCTAGGTTTTTCTCCTCCATTCCCCTCTTCATTTTCCCTACAGCATACTTTTTTTTCTGATTCTTTTTTTTAAATGCCCAGAACTCTCTGTGTCTTGTACCCTAGACCATCTCCACATTTCACAGTAGCAGCACATGTGTCCCCAGAACTGGATCCCCCTATCTGTCTGCCAGTGCAGGGTCTCTATGTGCTCCTGCTTCTTTCCATTGCAGTCTTCTCCTGGGAGTAAATCGTGAAGCTTATCAGCACAGTGGCCTCTCCTGGGAAGATGTGTGAAGGATGGGTGAATGGTGGTGTTCTGCTAGAAAGCTATGGTGACTGCTATCAAATTGTCCTTTGATCTGGAAACAACCCAGAGGTCCTTGCAGTTCTGCAATACAGATGTCAGGAGCTCTGGGTCCTACCCTTCTTCCCTCTCTTCTTGCTCCTTGCTTCAGTTTTTGTGGGCATGCTCCTTGTCTTCAGAGGATTTGTGTCCAACCTGCTTGCAAAGGTATCACATGTGTTTCTGGTGTTTGCTGAATACAGCTTTCTGAAGCTGTTGCACCACAATCCCACCAAGCTGAATGTAGGGCTTCACAACCTGCAGGACCTAATATTAGGGCTAAATGCATTTTTCTGTAAGGACCAGCTGCTGCTGGACTTCCAAGGCAGTTGAGGAGAAAGCAGTCATGCCTATGTGCACAAACCCCAAGCCAACATTTAATTGCTTCTTATAGCCATATTTTAAGGAAAGGGAATCCAGTAATCTCAGATCGTCTGAAGAATAACATGGCAACCTGATCTTGTAAATATGCTGAACAGCACTTACATTCAGACACTTCTGTTTGCTCATCAGCTTGGTGATCATCTCTGGCTTAAAAATAGCTCATTTTTTTCTTTATTTATCACCAAAATTTACTCTCTGATGAAAACTGTGCTTGTCACATGTTTAAAACAGATTTTCTTCTGTGTGTATGGAGGAAGGTAAAGGAAGTGATAAATCTCTGAAAACAGTATGATAAAATAAATCCTCTCTAACTAAGGAGCCAGATACTGAGCCTTTTACTCTTTCAGGGTCTTGATCTCTAGCTGACCCTGCTGACTGTGAGACAACTTCTGCTGCAGCAATCCACTGGGAACCCCAAAGACTGAAGCTGTAGATCACTATATCCAGTGAATAGGCAGCATGCTGTCTGTCAGCAAGGAGTAGATTGAGGGAACTGGAAAAAAACCCCAAAATGCAACCCAAAGAAACCTGGAAAAAATCTGCCATGTTTGAAAAAAACTAAGTAAAAACTTTGGGGCTTTGAGAATTTATGACTTTCCTTTTGTTCCCCCAACAATCTGAAGAAAATCATCATCCTTCCTCCCTGTTTCTGACACAGGAAATATTTTATAGTTGGTTATTTCCTCTGTTAGCATCCAATCAATAACAGGATCAAACTACTGACTACACGCACGTCCCGTTCCTCCTCGTGTTGCTGCTTTTTGGATCTGGGGAATAATTAACTGTGGATCATGGTGATGTGGCTGCTGTAATGTAATGTTTCTGTCATGCCATTACCCTACTGATTGATGGACAGTTGTTGAGCTTTCTGTCATAGAGAGTGTGGGACATGTCGAGGTGGGCACCTCATTCCTCTCCATTGTGGCATCAGGCCTCTGCTGGCTGTGGTTTGGCAGTGGCAGTGACAGCTCTTTCGCCACTTGCCCTCCTCCATCAAGTGGAAGAAAGGGAAAAGAGGAAGAAGGCTTTTGTTCCTGGGGGATGAACCCAGTCTAGCAGTGGCCATAGGATGTGGGTCAGATGCTTTCTGCTTGTGGTCCTCCCTGTTCCGCCACAGATGGCCTTCAGCTAAAATAAACTAGTATTCTACAAACCTTTGAAGTGTGCTCATCTTCTGAGTCACTTCCCTGTCACCCGATGGGCAATATGATGCTGAGGGATGTTGTTCTCACGTCACACAGGCACACTCAGACTTTCATCTCATGGTGGCCTTTCAGCCTCCCACATCATTTCCTGCGTGAGTGGCAGCTTTGCCTTTCCTGAACAACATCTTCCTTTCTTCTGGCATTTTCCAAGACAGTGGAAAGCTAGGACCATTGGGACATGGAGTCTACATTAGGTGCCTCCCCTGGCCTGTGAATTTCTTCCCCTGCTTTCTTCTGTCTGCCAATCATTTGTATCTTTAGTGGAGGGATCTGGGAGCAGTGCCATCAAAGCAGTTTGCCTTTTCCCCCATCTTCCGTGATGACCACTACATGGTAAAGAAGTGCTGTCTCTTGGGGCAAGCTGGCACGCACACTGCTTCACGTGCATCGGATGGACCATTGTGATCAGGAAACATGTTCTTCATTGTTTGTGGTTTTACATCATACCATTAAAGAAAATCCTGATGGTGTAATGCTCTCAGTTCTCTTTTCTATACCTGAAATTGCCAATTACATGAAGTAATTTGTGATGAGCCAAAAAATCCTCCAAAACCCCAAGTGCCTTTTGAATGAAATTGCACAGTGGTCTATTTTCTTCTTGAATCAGTCCAAAGACTTTAATTTGATAATGTTGAGACTTTTACCCTCCAAACAATACGATTCTTTTGGCTCTACTTAAAGTATTCTTTTCCTTTGCACTAGACTGATGATAAACTGGCTTCACTAAATCTTCTTATGCTCTAAGTAGCAGTGACCCAGATAAACATACTTAAAAATGCAACTACTGAAATTAGTGTGTTGCCTTTGTAAGATGCAGCAAGAGAAGGACTGAAATAATTCTTTACGTTTACCGAGGCAGCAAGTAGCATCATATCGTTAAAAGCAGATTCATAGACCAGATTACGTTTGAACTGTGTGTACAAATCTGTGTGAAAAAAAGAGTTACTTAGGTTGGAGTCAGAAGCTTGAAAGTTACAAAGATGCCTCTGAAAAAAATTTACTTTTTCATTTTGCAGCATAAGGAGGCCTTTTAATAAAGAAAGGGTAACTGTATTTAAAAATACATTGTGATGCAGCTACATAGAGTCAGGAGGATATAGGCAACCAAGAGAAGGTTGCATTTCCCCTTGGTGCTTGAGTTTGCAGCTTTCGAGGCTTTTTTATGTAAAGGCTGAGCTCTAGTCCCGCTCAGTGCCCGCAGCCCATGTAAAGCCAAGGCCTAGAGGAGGCACCCCTCCTTCTCCACGGGCTGTATCAAGGACTCAAACGTTGCCAAAGGGCATTGTTTAACTATATGTAGGTAAACTCTTTACAGGGTCCCAAAAACTGTGGTTAAGGAGATGCTGTTCATTGTTCCAGACCCATATTGTGTGTGTCTTTGTGTGTACAAGCCCTGCCTGGGATGCTCTGTTAGCAACTTTACTCTGCTGTCAGAACGCTCTCCCTCCAGCTACCTCATTAAGCTCTGGTTACTGTACTAACTGCTCTGACAGGGAATGCTTTGGCCAGAACTTCTCTTCCTGGTAGCTGTGTCCCAAGTCACAACCAGTGTGGAAGAAACACATGGAGCTCAGTGTTCAGGCTGGCACTGAGTGGCTGCAATGCCAGTGCCTGTGGCTGCTGGCTGGGGACAGCTGCGTGCTCAAATGTGGACCTTTCCTTTTGGAAAGGAGTTTTAGATGTTGGCGTCAGCTGTGTTTACACAAAGAAGAAATATATGCTATCAGGAACAATCAGATAATAAACAACCTCTAATTAGTGCTGAAGACACAGAGGGACCTAATCCCTCAGTGCCTGTTTAGACAGCTAAACCCAAACAGCAGTCTCCAGTGCCCCATTGCCAGCACCCCACAGCACTGTGCCCTCTGCTGCTGGGTCAGTGGCTTTAGTGTCACCACTGTGGGGAGGGGTGGTGGGCTCTTGCCTCCCCCTGAGGCTGCTACTCTTCCCATCCCTCAGCCTCTGCTTTGGCTAGGTCCTAGTGAAAGCTGTGTCCCGGAATGGGAGCTGAATTTTCCTTAATCACTGTAAGGACAGGGCAGGGTCTACCAGGGTAAACTGGGTACCAGGTGACTTTGGGATCCTCGAAGATCCACACCGTTTTTATTTAATTTTTGGTAGAAGCATGCTCTGCTGCTTACTCTGGTCAGCATTAAGCTATACAATTGCTAATGTCAGACAAAAAGTCAATGGAATTTATTGATTTTTCATGCTTTTGCAGCATGCTGTGGGGAGCCTTTCCACTGGATATGGAGGACACCTGGGGGTGGCACAAGGAGTGTGTGCCAGAATCTGCTCCCCACAGCCACATACCCCCTGAAGCCATGAGTGCTGGCACTGACTTTGCCAGCAGGATCTGGCCAAGGGCCCTTGGCTGAACAGAGGCAAGTGCTGAACCCAGCAGCTGACAGCTGGCTACCATTACTTGAGGTTGCTGGAGTTAACCTGCATGAAGTGTTTTCTGTGAAATGCACCATGTGGAGATGGTTCTTTTAGTTGTATAAGACAGCCAAGGAAATGCAAGTTGGTTGTTGCAGCCCAGCCTTTCTTCCCAATTGCAAAAATAGTGGATGGTGAGTTCTGGGCAGCTTTGGCACCCACTTGGTGTGGAGCATAGCTTGGCAGAAAGCTTGGCTCCTGGCTCATGGTCACTCAGTGCCTGTCCTGGTGGCCACCCTTCCTGATGCGGCTGTCACCAGTAGCTGTCTGCTCAGTTTCTTAAGCTATGAATCAAAACACCCTTTTTTGGGTAGATTCAGTTTAGGTTGCAAAGGGTTTGTGCTCACCAGGGGACAGCTGTCTCCTCTTGTTTGGTTGTGGTGTTCAGATGTTTGCCTAGCTCAGCCTACAGTTTGGCACATGACCATGTACACCAACATGCAGTAAATTTTTGTCAGTTGCCACCTTATGTCTCTGGGCATCTTTTGCAACCCATGTTGCAGTGTGGCTTGTTCCTGCTGTGCCTCTCATATTGCAGACTCCTCTGATTTCCTGCAGCCACCATCCTAGGCAAAGACTGGCCAGCAGCGGCTCACAGGAGCCCTGTGATGTGGCATGTGCTGCTTTGGCACCTTGCAGACTGCTCATCAGTGCCCATCCTGGACAGGACAATCTAGCTGGAGCCATAGAGTTTCCTGGGCCAGTGTAGGGCAGAGTTGTATTCTGCAGGAGGAGCTGAAGGGAGCCCCTCTGCCTGGCAAAGGCCTGGCCCCTTGAGCAGGGGGCAAATGCAGAGACGATGCTGTCTGCTCTGCTGGAGGGACGGCGGAGAGCTTTTGTGTGAATGTGGTTGTTTTCTCTAGCACCTCACTAAGAAAATATTGAATATTTTGTGCTTCTTGGGTGCTCTTGCTATTTCTATCTGCAAGAAAGGGTGTCATTTTTGTAGCTGAGCTTGTCTACCAACATATGAATTTGCCTGAGGCAAGACAAGCATGTGCCGTTTCTCACGACTTATATAGGCTATAGGGAGTTTTTATTTCCTGAAATTATGTAGTTAAAACTACTTCCTTCTTGTTTTGCTAACCTCCCAAGCTCCAGTTATGCTCTCTTCTGGTTACTGTCAGGTACTTGCTCCTGTAGGAGCTGCAGTAGTTCAAGCCATTGGTCTCCATCCCTGCTCCTCTGGCCAAACCCAGTGCCTCCACACTGAGATAGCACAAGGGAGTCGGCCACCCTGGGGAGCAAGGAGCTTAAGGGCTGGCATGTGGGGAAGGGGAGGGTTGGACACCCTCAAAGGTGGCATCACAAAGCTGTCCCATTTTGGAGAGCATGTCTGGTGGTGGCCTCATCCCAGTGGGAACAGGCATTGGTGTTAATGCCCTTGTATTGGATACCCAAAGCAAGGGAGAAGAACCAGGCACATTGGCTGTGGTGCTGAGGCAGGTGTGGGGTGAGTGGTGAAAGCTAGTGTCTAAGGAAATAGAGAAGACTCAAAACAGTTAAGCCTAGGAGCAGTGATTCTGTGGCAGATCCCCACCCCCAGTACTGAACAAGGAAATGGTTAGCTTCAGCTTCATGAAGGGCTGTGTCAGGAAAACGTATCATTGGTTGTAACAGAATATACACAAAGCCGGAGAGACAGAGGTGCCTCAGACCCTCTTGCTCAGAGCTACCTCCCAAAAGGGCTTTGTCGGGACTGACCTTCCCCTCAGCCTGCTCTTATGCTGCTCCTGTATTTGCATTAGTGCAGGGGATGAGGGGAGACAACTTTGGATCCTATTCTCCTGTTATTGCAAGGATAAACTAGGACATGGTACAGCCATGGAGGTTTTTATTTGTTTGTCCTTCCCAAAAGAAGACCCTGTGAGAAGTATGTTGTTCCCTAATAGAGCATCGCCATTCATTTTCATGGCAGACAGTCTGCTCTGCCTCTTGAGGTGGCCCAAAGAATCAAGAAAATTGACAGCAAAAAAATTTATTTCAGGGCTGCACCAGGTTGCTGGCAGGTAATTTCTTTGTCAGGTTTGTTCTTCCTTAGGTTTTTTATTTCCTTTTCTGTGTTGTTGGTAAAGGAATAAAGCTGTGCAGTCAGCTTTCTTCCTTCACAGTCTGTGATTGTGTACCAAAATTTGTTTCTCTGAAGAAGCAACCAGCTGTGGCATTAATACCAGGCTGCAGCACTGTGTGCTCTTCCTTGCTGGTGTGCAGAATCTCCTGTATCCAGAGCTTCCTGGTTGTGAGCAGCATCACTTTACCAGGAAAGCTGAGCTGTAGTCACACTGCAGTGTTGTTAAACTGCTTCCTAAGGCTGAGCTGAACAGACAAATACAAAGTCTCCTGGTCAGATTTATTGGAGTGGCCTGGTGACGTTCCCCCGAGGACTTAGATCTATGGTGATGGATGACGCAGATCCATTAATGTAGTAGTCTCATCTGGGAAAGATGTAATTGTCATTCTGCATCCTGCCGTTTCCCTAAGTTTTTCTGAACACATAATAGCTACATCACAGTGGAAATTGCTGGTGAAAAATGCTGCAGTAAATATGTCAGGGGTTCTGTATCCTATAGCAGTGCACTGCTCGTCTGGAACCACATGGCCATCATTAAGATAGGGAAGGTGATAATAAGAAAATTTGATGTACAGCATTCATCATGATGTATTTGCTCTCCAAAGGTTTGATGGAGAAGTATGGGCAGGACCAATCTTGTTTCCTCTTGAAGTACACGTCTGTGAAACATGTTCATGTTGCACTGCTTCAGAGTATCAGGAAAATAATATTTACTTTTGCCTGCAGTATCAGGGCTATTTTTACAATGCTGGTTGCTCTGCCTGCATTTCCTGAAATATATCCCTTTTTGTCTGAGTGGTCAAAGTCTGGATGCCTGATGACAAAGAACATTATTACTATTTTGTGTAGTCTGGGCACAGTTTAGAATACTCTCAGCTGCATGCATTGCGAGCAGTGTGTCAGTCACAGCCAGGATACCCTGCTGGAGAAGACTCCTTTGAACTGACTGGAAGGTCCCTGTTCATGCAGAATCGAATTCATAAAATTTGGACATTAACATTCATGCTAAAGCAGATTGTATGTGCTCCAGCAGCAGAGAAACATAGTAGACCTCGATGAAATGGAAGGAAAAGGCATGCTGGAGGAACACAACCGTAGCAGCTAGATTGGGAGGGAAGGCAGCCCTTGTGCCACCTCAAGGAGTGTGTGGGTGTGCATGTGTTTGCCCACTCATCCTCATGAATGATGGATAATCTGGACTGCAGTGGTAACTGCAATCCAAGATGAAGTCTGTGGTTTGGGCTAAGCATGTGCCAAAATGATTGTTGCCCAGAAGACTTCATGGTCAAGTGGATGAGGCACTAGAGAAGTACTTGCATGCATGCATGTACATATGGGGTGGTTGTGTTGTTACAGATAACTTGGACCTGTTAACTGAATAGCAATAACCTCAGTGCACCTCAGTGGAACTGAGATGCTCAAAGACAGATTTGCAGTATTTTCTGTTATTTACGTAGTATTTGTGATCAGAGACACCTATATTTCGCAGTTCAGCTTAGGGGCTTCTAGGAGAGAAAAATTGGTCTTTGCAGGTGAAAACACGTTGAAAAGTTGTGAGGTCTCCTTGTTATATCCATCAGGACCATTGTGCTGCATCTCACACTGGTGTTATCTTGAATTCAATCAGAAGGCTGACATCACGTGCATCACAGCACAAGAGAGAGAAGAGGTCATTTCTCTGCCTCTCAAAGTCATACCAGAAAACACTTTGTACTGATGGTGTGATGAAAGTGAGTCTAGAAGAGGATGTGAAATTCAAATAAAAAATGCTGTGTTTTCCCTTACATCACAGGAGTCTTACATTTTTTCTGGTCTTATAAAATCCCTGCAACTGCTTACAAATTTTGCAAGGATCAAAATAATGGGCTATTTTCATTTTTCCATACGTAACATTTTTAGATAAGGTGGTGCAAGAGTAAGGCAAGCTTGAAATCTGACGTGAGTGTGCTTTCTGCTGAGGATTAGTGCTGTTGGGTAGCTGATGAAATATTGGGCTTGGTTTATCAAAGTGATGGGGTGGGAGAGAAGGAGAGTCAGTCTAATAAATCTGAAGCTATGAACATAAAACTTGATCTTGAAGTGGCAAGCTGAAGGACCATTTGGTTACTCATGCCAGTGAGGCAGGGTGAAGTGTTAAATAACCATAGTTTGCATCGGGGAGGGAAGACTCCTCTACCCTTTTGCTCCCCAAGCAGTACCTTGATGCTCCTGTGCCTTCACATCTGCCCAGGCTCCCCACTGAGACCCTGTAGTACAAGAGAAAAGAAGCTGATGAGTCTGCCTTCATTCCTCAGCTCTTTGCCCTATCCCTAGATCTTGTCACTTGGGACAATATCTGTGCCATTGAGAGCCATCAAAGCTACAGGTGGGAGAGGGAGTTTGCCCTTTCAGCCCACTGTGGCAAACTGGGTGGCATGTGTGTGTGTGATTTACTGCCTGCATGTCCTTACCTGTTGTCAGATAGGAGCATTTGTACATCACCCAAAAAGATCTGTGAGCTGAAAGGTTCAGTTTTTTACTTGTTTTTGCTTTTCTTCTCACTATTTATTTAATCCAGACTACTTTAGGATGATGAGAGGGAAAGGGTTTGTAGCATGTCTGACGGCTCAGGGTGTGTGTGGTGCTGGCAGCACCTCACTTCATTTATGAGTTTGAGCTGGTGAAGCTGGTTTACTCCTTAAGGGGTACTCTGTCTTGCTTCACTTGTGTGGCTAGTCAGGAGACAGCCAAAGCAGTTGAAACCATGTTGGTGTAATGGATCAAAGTCAGATGTTTCGCTTGCTGGATTGCTGTAGCAGTTTAGAAACTGATTTTTAATTTCACCTCACTAAGCTGTTGGCTGAGACTTGGTAACTGATCTCTGAGGGGTTGCTGTCCCTCAAAACCAGAGTGAGACAGATTCATGTGAGCAGGAAGGGACAGGCAATGGATGGCAGCCTTTGCCACACCAATACCAATTCTCATCTGGATGTTGGAAAAGATCAAATAAATGTAGTAAATATATCTGAGCCTGGGATCAGCGAAGAGGGTCAGGACAAAATAGCAAGCTGAGTGTCTCTGAGCAGAGAACAAACCTACATTGGGGAACTAATGAGGCTTTGAAGTCATTTCACTGACATCAAACTTGGAAATACTTTGTAAGAACTGAGATGCTTTGAGGACTGTTTAATAAAGCACTTGACTGGGAAAGGAGCAAATATTTTATCAGGCTGACACTGAGTGCTTTTTGTTTCGGGTTTTGGGGGAAGCAGGGCTGGCAATTACATTTAATTGGTATCCTTTTCCTCTTGTTATCATTGGTGTTTCGATTGCTGGGAAAACAAAATGCATGGGGTTTAAAATTTACTGTAAAGTAATAGCTCTCTTGTTTTGTTTAGCTCCGTGTTCTCAAAACAGCTCATTTTTCTTTGCTTTGCTGGTGAATATAATGTTTTGATTGAAAATGATACTAAATAATCAGTTAAATAGGATATTTAATGACAGGAAAATTGTTCAAAATTTTTTTCCCATAGGAAAATCATGCACTTTACTTTTCAAGCCTGAGAAGTCTTTTAATGCCAGCATGAGTCTGCATTCTTCCTATGATCTCACTCCAAAAGTAAATGTGTGGGTGCACCATGTGTGTGAAAACTGCAGAGGTCAAGGTATAGTAAATCTCAGGAGCTCTGGTACAACAGACATCCCTAGAGTTAAGTCCAGTTTTACACTTCATTTTAATTTAGACTTTCTTAGACTCTCAACCCGCTGACAGTTTGTGTTCCCCAGAGGAAGCTGACCTACTGTATGAGAAGCAAGCTTGGTAGATAAGGTGGGACCTGATGATCTTAAGATCTATTCCAACCAGAATGATTTTATGGTTCTCTGAGAGGAGAACAGTAGATATTGTCAACATGGATTTGAGGAAGGCCTTTGAAACTTTGGCTTTTGGGAAGCTGCTGGTGAGAGGGTGCTTCCCCAGGGCCATACAGGCAGCACCTCCTTGCCGCAGACTCCCAGGACAGGGGTGCAATTGCTGTGTCACTGACACACCCTTCCCGATACAGTCCTGCAGCTGCCAACATCCCCATCCCAAGGGGTTATGTCGTGCTTTGGGAGGAGACACCTGCACACGGCTGGCAGCATCAGGAGAAGGCTGATTTAAACAGACACTTCTGCAGCTGCAAAAGCAGTAACTTGTCTTGCCTCTTTGAAATTTGGGTGTGAAAGCTACACCGAGTCAGGAGAGCCGGCTGGGTCAAAGGGACGTCATCGAACCAGGCGACACGTGACTCAGCAGTAACTATGGCTGGCAAATTTATATTTGTCCTTCACATGTCAGGTTTAATACATCAGACTTCTGCCCACTGTCTCTGCCTCGGAGCATGTGTTCGGTTTACTGCAGGCTGCATTAATACATCAGACCTCTGTCCACTGTCTCTGCCTCGGAGCATGCGTTCGGTTTACTGCAGGCTGCACAAGCTGCTGCTCTTTAGGCATTTCTGTACTAGCCCAAGGGAAAAAAATAAACCCCCATTGAAAAGGCTTTATTTTCTGAAACTTTGCTTCAAGATTCCTGCAAGCATGACAGTTTAGAGACCTCAGGAACTGGGATGTGCTGTGGATGTAAGAAACTTGGGCATTTCGGAATAGCAAGCATTCTCAAATAATTTCAAAGTAGCCCTGTTTTTATAGTGCCTTCTTATATGTAATACTATATATTGTGTGAGCAGTGGTCCTTTTGGAAGTAGGAGACCATCAGTTAGGTGTTATATCCAGGTACTGAATAGTTTGTGAGTGGAGCAGAAGAAGGGAAAAAGCATCTGGGCTGTACAGTGGCATGTGCTATGTTCCTTGTGCTTGGGGTATGTCACAGTTTCTGTTGCAAATGTAGGGATTTTTTGGTGAGGCTTTCAAATTGGATATAAAAATTCACCACAGGTTGAAATTTGTCAGGCAAATGTTCTGTTCCTTCCACAGCGTTTATCGTGTCTTGTGTATATTGCCCTTGGGATTAAAGACACAGGTTTCATGCCCCGACAAGATTTTTTTTTCAATTGGTCTGATTTGTTTTTGAATGAGAAGAAAGTGAGTTCTCTCCTCCCCAGAATGGATTGCTAACTACAGGCTGTTGACAACAGCAATATAGTTAGCAAATATATGACTCTGGCGGCTCTTTGCAGGTGATTAGCCTGTGCAGTAGGCAGAGTGCTGTGGTGTTTCTCAGCTGAACTACTTCAAAGGCTGTAGTAGCATCAGCCAGTCACGCTGCTGTGTCTGGGAGCAATGGTGCCTGTGCCGAGGAACACAAATGTCCTGTCTATAACATGCCGTTTTGTACTGCCAGAATGATTTCCTTTCCCTTTCGTTCCCCTAGGGCTTAACAGCCTGGATAAGAGCCTTGACACAAATAGGTTTGCCTTCTGGAAGGATCTATAATACAGTGGTGGAAAATAAAAGAGTAGCTTTTGCATGAGCTGCATCAGAGCCTTATTATTTCTCCTTATTATTCCTCCAGCATCTTCTGAAGTCAACTGATGAGATGCTTTTAACTGCTCCTCCTCATTGTCCACCTCATCCACTACGACATAGATCCTGTAGAGTGATAAGTAACATGGCTTGCAACATGGGTGCATGGTGAGCAGAGGATATCGTGCAGAGGGATAGGGAGCAAAGGCTGGTGTAGCAGGTGTAGCTTTCATACCAGCAGGGATACCTCAGTGTAGCTCTCCCTCCTCCCTCTGGCTGGTTACAAGACTGAATCCTGCCCAGCTCTCCAATGTCTTTCCTACCTTAACCATCAGTCACTTTTGAGTGGTGCCTCCTAAATCTTAACAGGGAGTTGCTGGATATTCAAGCTGAGGAAATGAGCAGGGAGAGGGCATGGTGTTTCCTTCCTTAGAGGGGGTAAAGAATTGCATCCTCAGTGGTTCCCCTTTGGTGATGACCACGGGCGGGACATCAAGCCCCCTTTACAGAGGTGATGGGACTCCAATTGGGGTCTGTGAGCCCTCAGAAGGCTGGACAGGTCCCACCAGTCCTCCTGATGCCTCTGGACCCAGCCGTGGTGTGCATGGAAAATCAAACGCAGCACGAAGAATGATGAAACACAGGGAAGAAGGCTAGTTCACCATTAACTGTGAGTTGGTTACCCCTCTGCCTTTGGGTGCTTGAGGATAATACTACTAAAAGGGTATGTGGAATAGCCAGGATTGTGAGTCCCAAATGCCTGAATACGTGAATCAGTGGGAAATGTGAGAGGCAAACACTGCTGAAATCCTCTGTGGTTTGCAAGTATGGGAGAGCCCACTGGTCCATTACTGATTTAGTAATAGCTCCATGTATTTGGTATATGAAAGCTCACTTTATTCAAATGCTTTTTTTGTATTGTAGCAACAAACCATCCAATAACAATATGGTAAAGTCTTTATTTCTCTATGGCTTGAACTGTACAAACCAAAATTTGTAGGATGGAAGATGATCTGTAGGTGGTTGGTTTGTGTCATTATGTGTCCTTGTCACCCACATGCATTTTTACTGCAGAAAGATGTGTCAGGCTTCAGCTGTTGCGTGCTGAGGATGGGCAGGCCCAACCCTGACCTCCTGCAGAAACCCACATCATCTCAGTAGAGTGCAGGTTGGGAAGAGAGGTTTTGTGGTGCATCAAGTGCAATGGGGCATGCTGCTGTGCAGTGGCAGGACTAGCCCAACGGGACTGGGTGGGGTGTACAGGATGTGGCATGTCCCTCTGGGTCAGTACATGCCACTGGGGGTGCTTGGCAGCTCCCAAAGGGCGGTGAGGCTTCCCCATCAGGATGCTGTCTCCACAGCCTTTGTTAATGGGCTTCTGCAGAGCAAAAATCAAACATGTTGCTTTTGGCAGGAGCATCAGTGACAGCAAACAGTGAGTTTTGACAAAACATTGAAGTCCAAATCCATCTCTAATTTTATCCCCAAGCTGTTACATTAAATTGAGTTTTGTAATTTTGCTCTGTGTTTGATACTGTGTTTACACTGAAGGGAAACCCTATTTTTTCAGGAGATACTGAGCAGGGCATCCCACAGAGGGAGCATCTGCGACCCTTTGCATAGCATCGTAATTTGAATCGTGCGTCGATAGCAGGGTACAAGCTGCAGTATGGACTAGCAAGCGGAGTGCAGGAATTGCTGCTCGTGGTGCAGTGTTGCTCTCCCACAGGAAGGCACAGAACAGCCCTGAGAAAAGTCTGTTGCACAGCCATCAGCAGGAGATTAAAAAAAATAAACTAGACTTATCACCACCCCTTTCGTGGCATTTCTATATAGCTAACATCCCATTTCCTGTACAGTTACACACATCATTGCATAGTGCCATGAACTTAACTCTTATCAGCACCCTGGGGGGAAAGCCTGGGATATTTACAGTAGGGCTCCTTCCAGTGTTGCAAGCTTCTTTTTGGTTAAAATAAACAGCAAATTAAATATTAAATAGATAAGTAGGGAGAATGAAATTAATTGATTTTCCGACACTGATGTCTGGTAAACAGAGGAAACTTAAGGCAGTTTAACTGAGTTATCTTACCTTCATTTGTGTATATTAGGTACATGAAACTTGTTTTAAAAACTGGGTAACTGAATAATTTATGTGCAGTTAAGTAACAATCTTAAAAAACAAAAGCCCAAAAAACAAACCCCTCAACCTCAGGACCTACTTCAGGTTGATTTTTGTAAAAGGAGAAATATAGTCTAGCTGTCACTGTTAATGCCAACATTGAAAATTTTAGTTTAAGTCATCTCCCTGTTGACTTCTGGTTTTGTAACTGTGTACTCAGTGTATGTAGTATTAATTAAGGAGTCCAGAACTACAAAACACTTACTTGGACAGCTTCAAACTGACTCTTGATCCCAGGTCTTCAAATGCTTCCTCTTTTGAGGCTTGGGGACTTGGATCTTTTTCACTCTGTCTGCTTACTGACCTTGATAATAGGTGTTTAGTGTGATACATGTTTAGCAGCCCTGGGATTGCCTCCTGGCTGAAACTGAGAATTGCTTTGCAGGCCACAGGAGGCACTTCTGCTGGGACTTCACTGTACCTGGCAGCCATCTACTGCCAAGCTGCAGGCTGTGGGCAGGATTGTGAAATAAAAAGTGTATATATATACTTTTTTTTTTTTCAGTAGCAGTCACATGCTTAAAAAACAGGTGCCCTGGAAGTATAGGAAGGTACACTTCCACATAGGAGAGGTGAGGGAGGAAAAACATCACCCCAAACCCATAAACCTGGGTCAAGGGCTACACCACACCTTTCTCATGTTCTCTTGCCCTTGCACAGTGGGGCCCTCCTAGAGGCAGTGTAGAACTGAGAGCTCAACAATATATATTTATAGATCCCAGAAATACAGGATTCATTGTGGAAAACAGTATTTGACTATGCTTTAAAAAAAAACAAAACAAGCAAACAAAACAACCAACCAAAGCCCACAGGCATTTCTTCAAGGTGCCTGATGGTGATAGATGAGTTCTTCTTCCCCTCATCTAGATACTTCCTCTGCCTGCAGCCCTGTCACCTTTTAAAGAAGCAATGTGGGGATTTTGTTATGTTTTATACTTTCATCTTTGGTGGTGATCAGTCTCTCCATGGGTTTGTACAGCATGCTAATCCCTCGAGTCTCTTCCATAGCATAGTTTTCATCTTAATTTTTCTATTTCTCAAAGTTAAGTAGGTTTGCCAGGGGCATAGGGGGTTATTTCCTGTCCCTGCCAAATCATTAATTCTTTATGAAAACACCACAATCTCATGCTTGTCGAGCAAACAGAAACAGTTGGAAGAGCCAGTGTCATGTGTAAAATACTCAGCTGTGTTGCAGCAGCTGGAGACGCAAAGTTGCTGGTATATGCTGCAGAGACCACAGGGTTTTAAAATAGTAATTTTAAAAAGAGGGAGAGATTATACAAAAGCAGCAGAAAATCTCTTTTTAATTCCTTAACAGAAACAGTTATGTATGGCTTTTTTCAACTTGAATCTGCTGAGCAGTCTCCTCATTGTCTTTGAGAATTGTTGAGAAACGATTCCCATTTTTTCTGATACCAATACTTGTCACTTTCTGAATAAGGGATTTGATTTTTGCTCCTGTTGTTTGGTACTTGGGCACCTCTTCCTGCATGCAATCTGTCTCAGTTTAGGTTAGAAAAGGAAACAAACAAAACCAAAACACTCGACCCCTTATTTGTGAATGTTTTCTGCAGAATATTTCATGATGTGAGAAAAATGCAGTAGTATTCTCCATAAGCCATCAGCAGGAGAGGAAAAGCAATGACTTATCTGTTTATGTTTAAAAATCCTTTTTAAGAACTCATATTATTAGCCTGATAAATTATTAGCATTTTACCCAATCAGCCTTTGCTATTAACTCCTGGCATTTCTGTACTCTTGTGCTTGCCATTGCATCTCGCTGCCAAATCCAGGGATTTACAAGTCTCAGGAGAGACTTGGGAGATTTCCTGCTTCCCTGCCTTAGCCTTTGTTTGTAGGGTTTAGGTTTTTTTCCCCTCTTCCCTGTCCCCTTCGTGGGTTTGCCAGTCCTACAAACATCTATGCAAGCAAATAATTTCTGTATGTCAGATGCAGACACATCCCCAGGCTGGGACTTCTCACCCAACCAATTTTGGAATGGTGCTGCCCTCCTTGTCATCCCTTTGCCAGCATCTAGCTCCACTGGCACAACCAGCTGGTGGCAATGCCACATCTTTTGCTTGTAGGGAGCAGGATTCAGCTGCCTGCAGGAGAAAAATGTAAATTTGGGGTGTGCCCGTGCTTTCCCATGGTAACGGAGTTGAAGCTGGACAGGTTTCCATGGTGACTGTTACTCCAATAGGATGTGCTGCACACGTTGGGATAGGCACAAGCTGTGCCAGGCAGTGGCCAGCCCCCAGTCAAAGTCTGCAGGCACAGCTTGCAGGGCAGAAATTATTTATCCTTCCAAACAAATGCATGCACAGCAACATTAATGTGCTGCTTTTTGTTTTTCTTTCAGGGGGAAGGGTTGTTAGCCTCTTTAAGAAATAGGCTGAGAGTTTCACTGCGATCATGGATGGAAACCATCTCTTGGTTAATATAAAGGGTTGGGCTGTCAAAATGAATTTGAAGTTGCTTTGATTTTTTTGTTATTCTTTGGGTCTTTAATGAATCAGGTGCCTGGTTAACGTTACTGTCTCTGTCCAGCTCCGTGGCAGGGTGAGCACCAGGGTTTGGTTTGGTTTTCCTTTGCTGTTGCCTCGCCCCACTCCTTTCTCTGCACACAACAGTTTCAGAGGCACTGTACACACTGCACGGCACTCACCTGCTTGCCTTTAGTAAATCCCACTGGGATAAAAAAAGGGACAAGTACAGTAGGGGAACTGAATACCCTGTGCCCATGGTGGAATGTTTCTCAGCTGCAGTATTTTTAGAAATGTTTGTTTGGGGGCTTTTGTTGAGTTAAACCAGCACTCTGTCGCTCAGCTCTGCTGTGCACTGTCATTACGTGAAGCTTTGTTTAAAAACGTGGAGCAGACTGCCCAAATCCTTGTTTCAGGCTGTGTGCTAGGGTTTAGGTTTTTTGGCTGCAGGCAGACCTTGAGGCCTTTTAAATTATCTGTGTTTACAGCTAAATATAAGTTCCTCAAAACTCTTCGTACAACACTCACAGATGTATGTATATCCAGCATCTCTGTATATAGTGCACTGTATTATGGAGCCGTTAGCTTGATGCATGGAAACGTTTAACAGCTTTTTGTTGGCAATGAGGTCTTTAAATGCAGTTGCAAATATTGTTTTAAGGAGGAGATTTATGTAGTGCCTAAAATATGTTTCTGGCTTGCAGGCCAAATTATGTTGGTGCCGATGCTCCTGGCAGCCTGGAGCCGCCACGGGTCCCGCTGACGGCGATGTAGAGGTGGCATCGTCAGAGCCCGAGAAGCCCTGCAACATGGAGGAGCTGTACAAGGATGCCCCAAATCTGCCTATGGATGTCACCAGCTCACCCTCAGCAATGGCCAACAACAAGCTGGAGAATGGGGTGGCCCAGCTGATCACAGCAGAGGCCTGGAACATCAACTCAGCTGACCTGATGAAGAAGGCCCTCTCCCCGCTGGTGACAGTCCCTGCACCTTCCATCCTGACGCCGCCAGCTGAGTCACAGAGTGGGGTGGCCCTGAAGGTGGCGGCCACCGTGCTGCAGCCCATCTGTCTGGGGGACAGCCCTGTTGTCCTGCCCATCCACCTACAGGTCGCTGGCAGTGCTGCCCCACAGATGCCAGCCACCAACGCCACCACACCTTATGTCATGACAACCCAGGGCCCCGTCCCACTGCCCGTCCTCCTGGAGCAGCATGTCTTCCAGCACCTGAACTCACCTCTGGTGCTGCCCCCAGGGGCCACCTGCCCCGCCAGCCCCCTGCATGCCGGCCTCTTCCCCAGCACCACCACCCCTGTCGGGCAGCCCCAGCTTCTGGACCCCAAGCCCTCTGGCCAAGCGCAGGAGTCCGTCCTGCCCCCTGTCTTTCAGACACCTGGCTTTGCTGCCGTCCTTCAGGACCTGTTTCCCGCGCAGGGTGCCCTGGGCTCTAGCCCCTGCCAGCCTCCCCCTGACTATGCCACCCTTCCGCCCCAGGCCTTCAGCTCACCACTCTCCCCGCTGGTGCCCCCTGCCACGCTGCTGGTGCCCTACCCTGTCATCGTGCCCCTGCCTGTCCCCGTGCCCATCCCTATCCCTGTCCCCATCCCTGTGCCCCATAGTGCTGAGGCCAAGGTGGCCCCCGACCCACCCAAGCCACCGCTCTTCACCCCTCATTCCTGCAAGGGCACCCAGACTCCCCTGGAGAAGGAAGAGACTAAGCCCTTTGACCTCCACCCACGGGAGTTTCACCAGCTGAGCCGCCACACTGTCATCAAGATGGGTGGCGAGAACGAGGCGCTGGACCTCTCTATGAAAGGGGCACCTGCACCCCGGGCCAGTGAGGCCAGCCCACTGCCGCCACCTGAGGACGGGGCCCTGGACCTGTCCCTCGCCTCCTGCCGCAAGCCAGCGGGGCCCCAGGGAGAGGTGGCCAGCACTGGCCCCACCACCGCTGCCGAGGCCAGCGCTTACGCTGCACCAGACAAGCTCCCTGGTCCGGCCACCCCCTTTGCCCCCTGCAAGACCCAGGAGGCGTCGGGCAAAGCAGAGGGCAGGGGGCTGGGGTGCGGAACGGCCGAGCTGCTGCGGCAGCCACAGAAGTGGCTGGTGGAGCAGGCGGGCAGAGCCGGCTGCGAACCCAAGGCCGGCAACAACATCGAGATCGTCAGCACCTCGCAGACAGCCAAAGTCATCGTCTCCGTCAAGGACGCCGTGCCCACCATCTTCTGCGGCAAGATCAAGGGCCTGTCGGGGGTCTCCACCAAAAACTTTTCCTTCAAAAGGGACCTGCCCCAGGACTCGGTGCTGCAGTGCTACGACGTGAAGAGCCCTCCCGAGCCCCGGGACAGCGCCGAGGCGCTCAGGAAACCTGTCAAAAACAGGAGCGTAAAGCTAAAGAAAATGAACTCCCCGGAGATACATATTCTTCCAATCAAGAAGCAACGGCTCGCTGCCTTTTTTCCAAGAAAGTAAATTATGGGTTTTTAGAATTTTAAGATTATTATGAGAAGAATTAAAAAAATTAATAAAGATGCACTTGGTTTTAAACTCATTTAAATCTTTAAACTATCTTTGTAAGTTATTTTTGGGGGAAGGGGGAGAGGATCTGATGTAGAGTCCCTATAAGATGGGTTGGTTGGTTGGGGGTTTTTTGTTTGTTTGTTTTTCTTTTTTTTTAATCGAATTTTGACTTTTCATGGGAAACTGAATAAAAAGCAACCTATTTTTCAAGCAGATTGCACATTTTGCAGCTTTAATGGAGTAATGGATGAGTCAGAGGGGTAAGAGCTATTTTCACTGCCATAAAGTGCTTTGATGTAATTCTTCATAATGGTTGGAATGGAAATTTCAAAATAAATGTTTGTATGTGCTAATTGGTTGGGGCATTTTTTTTGTCATTTCTGACTTGCTTTCAGTGTACAGAGAAGATTTGGCAAAATGTCTGCAAACTGTAAAGCACCACAACTGACTTGTGCTGACCCTAAAATGTTAAGAAAAAAAAAAAGAGCAAGCTAAGAAAAATGACATTGTTCTGAAATATTCTCAGAGAGCACATCCCAGCAGCCTCTAACAATGCACCCAAACCAGCTTCTGGTACAGCTCCCTGAACACCTAACACCAGCTTCATTGGGAGAGACCTCCTTGGAAACTGGCTTAACCTATTAAGTAATGTTATCAGTCATTTGAAAGAGAAAAGCCTGAAAGTCAGGGGAATTTAGTTGCTGGGGGGCAGGATGTGATGGAAAAGTCACATGATTTTTCCCAGCCTGACCAGAGCTCTATGAAAAAGTTGCCGATTGTTAGTTTCTGAAGTTTCTTTGGTGGCTGCAATTGATGCGCAGGCAAGAGCAGAGCTGTGTAACTTTGTCACTTCTCAGCAGTGTACAATCCACCCCATCAGTGGCTAAATGTGAATGTACAATTAAAATAAAACCTGTGGTAGGTTACAGATTTGTACTGGTCTATGAAAATGAGCTGGAGATGAATTGTTGTCTGTCAGCTTCTAAGCTCACACAACTTCCTTGTAAAAAAAACCCATCCCAACAGAAGGACAAACATGAGAGTGGGGGAACAATTTGTGGTGGGCTCTTCCTTTTTAGGAAGGTTTTTGAAGTTCTTCACATAATGAGAAATTGTCTAAAGAAGCAGCTTTAGGGTTAGAAGTCTAATCCCATTCTTAGGCCCTGGTATCATGCCAAAATCTGTTGATGCCAGCAGACATCAATTGACTATTCAGAAAATGCCTGTGCATTGGGAGGTTAGAAAAGGCATGTTGGTTCTCTTGTCTTGGGGCTGCCCTCTTGCATGATATGAAAATGAGGGACTTAATTATAGCATCAAATTCTGTCAAACTCTTGCTTTTTAAAGCCTTTGCCTTTTTCCCAAAGCTGGTAGAGCTGACATTGTTCAGAAGAGCATAGTGGTGATGGATTCATTAATGTTTAGTCAACTGACTATTTTTAAAGTATTTTTTTCCTTAATTGACAATATTCTGCTACTTTGTTTTGCTCCTTCCAAGAAACTGTTCTGACGAAGTGTGTCATCTTCTGGTTATTGCAGTGCAGAGGCCCTTGGGATGACCATCCCAGCTGGCACTGGCCTGCTCTGTTTCAGATGAGCCTGTTCCAGAGTGTCTAAAATCTTCTGAAAATGTATTTTCCCCAGAGGTACGCCAGATTATTTCAAAAGGAGGAGGTCACAGGATTAGCTGCTGTCACTTTTCTTCTGCAGTTGACAGAAGCAAGTTCAAAAGAAGTTTCTGAGATTTATATTTTTCTTTTCTTACAGCATGTGCTTCTCATGCTGTTGATTACATCTACTGCTCTGACCACTCCGATCCCTGCCACTCCTGTGCAAGCAGTTGGAGGGTGTCCAGCCTATGCACACCTCTCTTAACTGGGCACAGGGCACCTGTGACAGGCTGCAGCTGCTGAGGTCTTCCCTCCTTTCCTTCACAGGCCTTTACTGGGAGCTGTTGGTGCTCCCAGGTTAACCTCACTGTCCAGGTTACCTCCTGGCCCACTCTGCACACAGTGGTCTGTTTTTAATTGAATTTAGACCTCAGGCCACAGAAACTCTGCAACAGATCAGGCTAAACCAGCTTTATGCCTTTACAAACCCATATAAGCACTTTCAAAACACCCAATGCCTATGGGTGACAGTTTAAAGCCAACTGGTACTGGCTGTATGGGCAGACCAGACCAGCAGCCATCTTCCCCCAGGCCATTACAAGAGTAACTGCAATCTCCCCCTCTCTGAAACAGGGCTGAGGAAAAACAGACCAGGCCTAAATGTCCTAGTGTACCCCCTTTGCCCTGCCTAGGACCAGCCCACCCCTGGCTTTATGAGGCTTTCTCCAGAAGGACCAAGCTCCCCAATACTGCTGGTCACTATGGATGTCCACCACAGGGTGACACAGGCTGGAGAACAGATGGATAGAGCACTAGAAATGGAGGGATAGAGCAGACTGTGCTCATGTGCCACCACCTGGCTTTTCAATTGCTTAAAACTGCAATGGCAGGGGGAGTATTCTGAACAGCATCTTTCCCAGAAGGCTTAGGGCAGCTGCTGCTTCCTCCCGTGCTACCCTTTCGTGCTATGGGAAAAGGAGTCAGACACCAGCACCTCTCCTGATGCTTACCTCTCTGGGGCAAATGACACTAAGTAGGGACTGTTTGCCTCCCACCATACCTCATGTGTCAAGCATGAGACCTACATCCCATCAGCATGGGGGAGAAGCAGCCACAGAACAAGGTACTTAATTACATCAAGACCAAGCACTTCCACCTCCTCCTCCTCGCCTCTAGCAGCAATTACAGATTTTGTATATTGGGCCATTAATTTTCTACAGGGCTACATTTTAACTGCTTCTGAAACTTCTGTATGAGGAGAAGGACACTGAGTGGCACTCATGATTTATGGAGCTTCCATTTCTGGTGGCTTTTAATGGAGGCATTAATACCTCTTGTGAAGTTGAAGGGAAAGTCATTAAGCCATAATGGTAGGAGAAAGATGTTTTACAATGATGGGTGTGTGCAAGGAAGAGAGAGGAAAAGAGAGGGAATGAGAGAGAGAGACAGAGAGAGAAAGAGAGTGTGTAGTAGTGCAGACCCCCCAGGGCACCCCTTGTTGACTCCAAGCTTCCTTTAACTTGGACTTCGGGTGTGAGCTTTTACTAGAGGGTGGGAGGGGAGAGGGTGGTGGGTGTGAGTTACCTTCCTATCTGCTCTCTTCCCCCATCTGGCAGGGGCTTCGCAGGAAGCCAGACAACAAATCCAAAGAGGTGAGCAGAGCAGTACATCTCTGATGAAGGCCATGGTACATGGCAGCCTCAGAAGCGGGAGAGCTCAGATGCACCAGCCTGGACTTTTCTTCTGTGGGGCAGCCGGTCCTCCTTCCCTGTGCTGCCCAAGGAACAGCCCTGGGATCAGGTGTGCATAGCTAAGGCTCTGGCACATGGAGTTTGCTGTTAGCAACATCAATGAATCCAGAAGAATGAGCAGCTTCTCAACCAGAGAATATACCTGGACAATGTGTTTTTAAGGCTGAGAGAACAGACAAGCAGTCAGGTAAGAGGCAGGTAATTGTGAGAGCAAGACAAAGGTGGCAAATGGGGAGATGAAAGCTGGCAATGGAAGCTGAGCTAAGAGCCACCTCCAGGCCTGTGAGCATCACACGGTTACTAAAGCCAGCCAGAGAATGAAAAGGAGAAGCAAAGCTGCAGCCCTTGGCCTTGAGACAGACAGAAGGAAGGTGTCAGCTTCAAAGACAAGGCTCCAGGGCCACCTGGCTGAGAGCAGGAAGAAAGGTGAGCACTAAGTGCTGGAAGGGCAAAGCTTTCTTGGCTGAGGGCAGCTGAGAAGTGAGAATGGGGGGAAACCATGCATCAGGTGACACACATGCAGAGCAAGCAAGGCAGTGTGGCCTTCCTGCTCCTGCCCTGACACAGCAGGTGATGGGGAAGAGCAGCAGCAAACTTAAGCCCAGTGAAAGGGGAGGGAAAGAACAGCAAAGGCGTCTGTTTCTGTGCATCACAGGCCTGAAGTGACACACATGACCTAGGCTCTCCTACCACCCATGCTGCTACCTGCTATAAAATTGATATGCCAGTATGTCTCCTGATCAGTGCCAACTTTTCCTTTTTTAACCACTGCTACCCATTTTCTGCTCAGCACCCCCAAAGCACTAGGATGATTACACCACCAGCACTGGGATGATTACACCACCTTGCACATCCCTGCAGAGGTTTGACCCACATGGGTTCAAGGAGCAGCTGCACACGCTTCTTGGAGGTGAAACCTTTCAGGGCAAACTAGCTTGGAAGTGGATACCAAGCACCAAAGAGAGGGATTGAGAGAAGACTGTGCCCCTTTGCTTGCAGAGGCACCTCAGGACAGCGATCCAAACAATAAGCAACTTGTTAACAGTCCTCACAAAGAATCTTAGACAATGAAAATAGCATAAAAAAACATTGCATAATATCCTGGTGCCAGATGTTTTAGTTCTTTTTGTGCTCAAGTTTATAAAAACATGCTGAAGGGCTAAAAGACCTTGTTTTCCTTTGGCTGGGATCAGATCTTGCCTTCCCAAATGCAGCCAGTGTGCCACCGTGATATTAATGATGTTAATTTGTGCAATTTGCTTTTTTTCACTCATCTTTCCCTTTTTTTCCTCCCAGTGCTTCCCCTCCTCTTATTTAAAGTTATACTTATCTTTGTATCACACACTCTTAATGCTGAGATTCACAGGTCAGAGTACTCTGGAGCAGTCTTACACACACAAGCAAATCCCCTAATTTCAGTGACGAACGCGTATTTGCCACAGTTGTTAAACTTCTGGTATCACAGCCCTACTAGAAAAATCCATTCTGTTGTTGAATCATCTGAAACATTTCTTCCATGTTTGGGGAGAAAAATTACTAATCACTAAAATATGTAGCACTGATGTGTGCCCATATATACCTCACACTCTCCTAGAATAATAGCATAATATCCCAGTACTGCAATTATTAGAATACTTTGAAACTTAGAGAGGAGAACAACAAAAAAAGAAATAGCAGGGTACAATCTAATCAGGTACCTGGAAGGGAGCAGTTTTCCAGGTAAAATGTTAGTTTTCACTATGAAAATATACATGTTTCCAGTGAAGCACTGGTAACAGACGCATCACATCCTCCTGTCAGCCTGTGCCTGGCTTGGCTCCTGGATTACTGATGTTCCTTAGCCCACAGCTGTCTCAGAATGGTCACAGTTTCTGCATTGTTTCAGTATCATCCTTCCCACCACATCCTCATCAACTGAGTTCCCATCTTTCTTTGCTTAAGAACCAAAGATAGGAAACATTTTGTCCTAGTCTGGCATCTTGCAGACCAAGGATGTGTCACTGTGACTCAAAAGGAAGTTCTTCCTTCTGGAGCTTATGTACTGCAAGAAAACCCCTAAAAGTTCCATCAGTAAGCATGGGAAGGCTATTCACCTTTGAGGCATCTGATACACAAGTCATTTCTTGTTCACTGAGAAAAGAACCACCCAACCTGGATTCACAGTTATGAAGTTATTGAGTGAATTTTTCATTCTTTAAACAAATGTTGCAAAATAAGTACCTTGACAGTTCGGTCCACAGAGCATGGCCCAGCCTAAGTGAGCATGTGCCTGCCCTTCAGAGACCCTCCACAGCTCAACTATGAGAGCACAAAGCCCCTGCATGCTATCTTAAAGCCTGACGATGCACATGCCACCCTCATCTAGTACAATCCCTGTTTGTGCACAATGGGTGAGTCAGAGTGGGGTTAGAAAAAGATCCACACAATATTTAAATGCTTGTTGTCCACCTTTTGCCCTTTTAAAAAGAGATACACTTAACTGTGCACCAATGAAGACATTAGAGAGCAAAAATATTCTCTATGGACAGACTTTTTGGCCTAGATATTCTGGACATCTGGACTTTGGAGTGAGATCCCTTGTGTGGTAGACCATAGGATCTGGCCAGCATTTCTTGGTTAGTACAATATGCACCTGAACCTTTCCCTCTGAACACCAACTAGGTCTTTCAATGAAGGACTGAAGTAAGGGGATTGTTCCATCTTACTTGAATCAAACAGCACTTTAGGTGGGGAATTAGCTCACATGCTGAAGTGAAGTGAGATGAATATCGAGGCTCCCATGATATGTACTGGAAATCTAGTCAATAAAACCAACAAAGTCAAGACAGCTATTCATCTCTTTGTAAAGCAGATGTTGTTATCTGGTCAGATCACTCATACTCTCAACTCAACCAGCTAGACTTCCATGGACTATGATGAGACAGCTATGATATACAGGTATGAAGTTATATGATATTAAACCAAATCCTGTATGCCTGCATTTTGGCTCCTCAACTTCTCTTGTGTTAGAAGAAATGGCATCAAGAGAGAGTTGTTAGCAGCAAGTCATTCAGTTAGGAAGAAACATTTTAAGGACAGAGAGAAGATGCCCCAAGAATTGAGTAGGGAATTACAAGGATTCAGATGAAATAAGGTCAAGATAAAATACTTGACATAGTTCAAAATGTTAACTTCTAACTTTCCTCTTTAAAATCCCAGCTCAACATAACAGTCAAAGGCACTAGTCATGACTAAACAGTCAGAGCATCCAAATCTGAAACAGTTTAAATTACTATATCCACCTGGTTTTCTCCTCTCTGATTTTCCATTACTTCATTCTTCATAAATTTTCCTTCTCATGTTTATTGCATGCAAACCCTATCACTCATCCCAGGCTTCCATTTCTGTTTTCTTTCAAAACACCTAAACTTTCCCCAATCTGTTCACTTCCTATAAACAAACACCAGCCAGGCAAGGACAATTAATACACTATGGTGAATGCAAAGATGTATGAAAGTAATATGCTCCCTTTGGCTGAATTAGTCCTGGAAAATAAACAAACAACTAACAGCATTCAGTTAAAAAAATAATAAACCAACAAACTCCCTAAAACTAAAATGAACCAACCAAAAATATTGCCACCTCCCACCACTGCCCATTGAACTTAATAAGCAATACATCCCAAGTATATTACAACAACCTGTCTAGTACCTCACCCTCAAAGCACAAGCATAAACCAAGCACAGACTAAACCTGAACACTTATTAGCTTCTCCCTCCCCACTATCTTGTTCATGTGAACACAGGAACTTAAAAATAGACAGACAGACTTACAGACAGAAAAGCACTTTGTAGACCACACCTTGAGTAACATCACCAAGGTGAGAGGCATCTGATCATAACAGAGTAGCACCAGCATTCCCAGGCAAGGACTGAAATCAGAAGCAATAGTTGGTGCCCACATCAGAGATAAAGCAAGCAAACTGCAGAGTCCTCCTCTTACTCTTCAAACCATGCAGGATTAAGAAGCACATGCAAAAATCCTTCCCATAAAGGGTCTCCAGCAAGAGTAAACAGGTTGACTCCATAACTACTGAAAAATCTACATATGAGAAAGGGAGAAATCTCATAAAATTATGGCCTCTTGGATTTGAACACAGACTTTCTAAGGTGGTCCACCATTCATTAAGATTTTTCCCAGTGCCTTGCTGATTGCCTCAGCTTCCACCTGGAGGGTAGATAAGTCTTTGTCTTTCCAGTTCTTGACTTCAGTGCTGAGACTGCCAACACATGGTAATGGCAATTACCATGGTGGTTTTGTGGTATATTCATTTCCTTCCAGCTGTCATAACTAGAAAGGAACCATTGGCAGAGAGGGCTTCTGCCAGCCTCAAGCTGTACATCTGTTCACATTTGTCTGTTCACACAACATGGGATGCAATCTCCCTTTCCTCTTGTGATGGCATCTGTTTGCTTGTACTGTTTGTCCTGGAAGGGCTTTGATTTTGGAGGCTGAAAAGTCAATCCCTGTGGATGAAAATGTATTTTAAAAAGAAAAGAAGAAGAGGTGTGCAGCCTTGGTTATCAGCACTAAACAGTTCCCCTGCAGATAATGAAAGCTGAAATAAAACTAGCAATGGTCCATAATGCTACAAGGAGCTGATGCAGGACTCCTCAGCTTGTACAACAGGACTGGGAGATTCTGGAGCTGGTGGAAGCTAATTCTGATTCAAATGGGACAAATTACAGCTAATCAAAATGATCTGCTAGGACAGGGATGGATGATTCATGTAAGTGAGGGCTTTAAAAGCCAATTGGACCACTGTAATGGCATATTTTACATACATATAGGATACTCATCATCTACACAGCCACAGTAATGAGAATTTGTTTAGGACAAGTCATTAGAGGAGAAAGTAGCAAAATATTTTCCTCTTAAAAAAAAGTCTGAGGTCCTCACAGTAAAAGAATTTTAGAAATTATTATTGTTACTTTGAAAGCACAGACCAACTCAAGCTCAAACACCAATTGCTTCAGATAAACAATGCTGGAATGATTTTACCCTTTTGACTAAAACTTCCTTACAACAGACTTTTATGTGAACTGTCAAGAACTGCCAAATGCCAGATAAGATAGCTACCCTTGCCTATGCAAACAGAGCTCACACATAGTCAAAACAAACCAGACTGTTACAACAATGAACAAACTCTTTATTTTTGTTGGTAGATAAGAGCATCCCATTGAAAATAAAGAATAAAAAATATATTCTGCTACAATATTTGAAACGTTTGAAGCTCACACTATAGCACACAGTGAAACTCTGGTACTGCAACATCCCAATAATCCCTGTGCACAGAAAGCCTTGTACAAATATTTATACCAATAATAGTGCCATGTACAAAGATGTCATTCCATAAAGGCCAAACACAAAATTTAAACACCTTTGCTCTTCCTTATGCCAATGGCAACATAAACCCCACTTGTTTTCAGACAATTACTTCCACTGAAATTGCATGAGATCTTTTTACACCACAGAAATCTGCAATTGAGCATAATAAAGGGTGGAAGAAGTAAGGTATAAACAATATAATGAAGATGTGAGGCATGATGTTTTCCTCAATGTGTAACTAACATTTACATGGCTACACCAACAGCCAGCTCAGTATTTTCCTAACAAAAAGGGAAAACATTTGTTTCTCCAATCAATACTCTGACCTTTTCTTACTATAAAGAGCATGCTTGTATTATTCATCTAAGCATACATACACTACAAAAGATATGCAAAACAAATCAACATAGATAACCTTTAGTGTCAAATGGCTAATGATGTAATAATAAAAACAATTTTCAAAATCCAAATGACTTGCTAAATTAAAATTGCATTGCAGTCACTAAAACTAACAAAACACTTGGACACTTGTGAGCTACAAAATTTTTATTTTGCAGCAGTCTCTCTGCTGAAACCTGAGAAGTATCAGACTACTGGTAAAGCAAGGCATTTTCAGAAAAAAAATTTGTAAGAAATACATTTCTACTGTAGGCTTTCATACAAAAAGGCAGTATGAAGTCTAATAAAACCTACCATTTTAGGACTACACCTTCCCTAGCAAATAGTTTTTATCACTTGACTATTACATACAGTACATTCAATTTCCTACACAGAAAGCATACTTTCTTGTCCCTGATGTATATTACAATTGGCAGTGACAACAAACTGCTTTATTATCACTACTCATTCTTGCAGCTTATACAAACAGCACCAATTTCACCCCTAAAAGGCTTACTGGTTACATAGTAGCACTTCCTTATTGGAAATATAAGCCCAAAACATCAGAACTAAACAGGTCTTTCCAGAAATATATCAGAATATATGGCTCAGAGTTAAGGGATAAATAATCAAGAGTATTGCATAGTACAGGGATCTCACCTGTATGAAACCCACTCTTTGATTGTTTGCCACCTTCTGACTCCAAGCACGGACAACGAACTGAACAGGTGCTAATGAAGATGAAAGTAGCACACAACTAAATTTACTGGTAAAAATCCACAAGAAATTGTACAGTTCTCTCTGGCACAGTGCAAAGTACACATTAAAAAACTGAATACATATGTACAGCGTGTATGTCTATTTTTATATATATATAGTATGAATTTCCCTGACACATACACATGTCTATATAAAAAAGCATGAACATACATATCCATGTCAAACTTAGCACAAAGATTCTATGTCTAAAATGTAGATGTGTTGTTCCAGCTAAATCAAGTCTGTTCCAGAACTGGCTGTTGATACAGCCAATATGCCCTTCCACAAAACAGAAATATTTATTGCCTGCATAAATTGACAATATACCGTACATTTGTCCTCACAGCTCACCACAGGACTGATAATCACACTTTATAAAAGCTTATATTTGCATTCAACCCTTCCCTCCTCCCCACACCTCCATGACCAATTCATATGGCTCTTTCCTTTATGGAAATCTAGGAAGAATAATCTAGAATAACATCCTAGAGTATACCTCTGTTGGAGAACCAGACACAGTATTTACTACAGAGATGTGATCTAGGTTAAAGTTTTCTTGCAACAGAAAAGTTTACAGCCACCCCTGTAAACATTAGTAACACCTGATGCTGGTTTGTTTTATTCATTTTCCTTTGGGATTCAGCTGTTTTGGTTCTGAATATGAACACGCTGGCTGAAGTCTGTAACAGAGAACACACTTTTCAGTATTCCAAGAGCACTGTTACCCAACTTGCCCACCCCAAGGATGATAAACTGTCCTTCCCTGCACACCTTCTCAAGTAGCTCACAAAACAGTAGAAAGAAGC